>CM069908.1:78626192-79091247 GCA_036172215.1 Camellia granthamiana | reverse complement strand
AACTCTGTTATTCTTAGCGAGACCCGCAGTAGATAGACATATGTCTCAGTAATACGTATACTGAGCCCGCATGCCTGATACCCAGACTTGCAAACTGATACATGCATTCCACTTAAGACACAATCTAATAGCACATAACAAGCAAGAGAGAGCCAAAACACCCCTATTGTTGGGGTAGTTTCCCCTGTCCTATCTTGCCAGGAGCTAGGTTTCACTACGCACAGCAGCGGTTTCAAACAACCTACCAATCGGTAAGCAACCTGTCCTAGCTTAGAATGGTCACTACAGTTTCCGATATGCACTAGGTCAAATAGAGTCAAAAAGGGTGCCCTGGTTAAAACTGGGGTTTGTGTTCCCGTCGTGGCAGAGCCCGCAACCGGTCAGCCTTAAGGCACACTTCTCAAAGCATGCCTCCGACAAACCGTTCAGAATAGCTATGGCAAACACGGTGTCCTAGGCGCACCAATGCAAATGCAATGCAAAGAGACACATAAGTGTAGTCAAAACAAGATATCATGAGTTCAAGTCAAGTTCTCTAAATCCCCAGCAGAGTCGCCAGAAACTGTAGACGTGCCCGATCGTCCCGACTCCGCACACGAGATTGGCACGAAATCCGTTTTGTTCATTAGCATACTACAGTTCGGACTCAAATGTCACGGTTCTGAATCTAATCCTGCAAAGTGCAATGCAAGACCGATAAATCACCAAGAGTCCAAATCCGACAAATCATTTTGGAAAACTGATTTTGTAAAGAAGTGCCAAACATGGACTGCTTTATCAGATACAGAGTCGTCACCTAAATATTTTATTTTGGGAAATTTAGGAAACCCTGACTCGTGCCTAAGGCCACGTGTCTGTCATCACCAAAGTTGCATCTGCTTGGGAACTTGGGTACGAGAGGGGAAGGTCATGCAATGAGCACCCCCGCTCCCCCAATCAAAGATCGGCCTGTACTAAGCATGATATTTTGTTTTTGAAAACACATGCGCTCTTATTTCAATTTATTAGCTAATCTTACTACGTGTTGCGCACAACACACAAGTATGGACTAGATCGCCTAAGTTAGAACAAAACATTTCATGTTTGTTTGAAAATGGTTTGAAGGTGCTACTCGCAAGTAGGCTGAGACATGGATTTGCCACCCTCAAGTGGGCTTAAGAAAACATGATTTTGTCACTCTCAAGTGGACTTAAAACTCGCATTTCGATAAATTGTTCCAATTCAAGCAATCCAACCTTCACCCACAGGCATTCAGGCAGTTATATCAATTAAGCAGTTAGCCTCACGGCAAGCATGCTAAACATGGCAACACTTACAGTGTACTCCAAGCCAAAACAGAGAGCTAGTTAGAAATCAATGCATGATCCTAGCTCATATTAAGATGGCTAATGCAACACATGCAAAATGCAACTAGAAATAGGTTCGACTATTCTAAAATGGCATATGAGATGCAACTTGATACATGTATTCAAGTAGGAATTGAAACACAATGCAGCTTGTATGATGCGCCGAGCCCGGTGCATGCAAGACAGATGAATGAATGCAAACATGCAAGCATAAGGATGCTAATCAAAACATGACCTAGAACTAACCATCGTAAGCGGTTAAGTAAAAGGGAGAAAGACGTGGGGTTGGAAGACATTCACACACTCACGCACACTTATTACAAAATTCGCCCTCTCGACGGAGGGTCCGAATGAATAATACAAATCAACTAATTAATTAACGGTCCTAGCTAATTAATTATTATAAAACTCTTAACTAATTAAATAAATTATTAAGTTACAAAATAGACTAAGTATGAAACTAAAGAGGCTGCCACAGCTTCGTCTCGGAATGATTGAATGATGCATGCTCGACCGCCTCGCTCGGAAACCCGTTGCCATGCCTCATGTTGCCTCTGTTTGCACTGTTCTGCGCCTCTGAGAATTGTGAAAATATCTGTGATGCCTCTGAACCACTTCATGGACACTCTGAGAGGTCATCGGCCAAATGGTATGTCCATCGGCCAAGGGAAATGGGTTATCGACCACTTATGAATCCATCGGCCAAAAATTGTTAGCCAATCGACCATCTCTTCCTGCAGACTGCTCCTTTTGCTACAGCAGAGGACAAACAAGGGCATGGCAATACATTTGCAAGAAAATGTTGTGTAACTACACCCTTATTATGTTTGGGACTCAAAGGAGTGTAGTGCTCGACTCTCGAGCCATCAATCATGCATTTCGATGCATGATGGCCAAAGAGGCCGAATTGCACAAATCAATATGGAATGAATACACAAAAACACATGAATGCCTCACACTCTATCATGTTGGATCAATAGTGTCGGCGACCGAGGATTGAGGCACGTTTCGTCACTTCAAGTACGAAACGTCCCTCGGTCCTCGTGTTTGGTTTGACACCCCAAACCAAACACAATGCAATGCATGCAACAATGGAAAAGCTATGCAATGGAACATAAGCATGCCAAATGCAATATGACTCAAACATGCACACAAGGCTAAGGTAACAAGCATGCCAAATGCAATGAAACCTAAACAAGCATGTGACAAAATGCAAACTAGCAAGTATGCAAAATGCAACCTAAACGTACAAACATGCATGAAATACAAAGATGGACAAGCATGCAAATGTCATGCAAAGATGGACAATGCGACAAACATGCAAATATCATGCAACTCAAGCAAGCAAACATGATGCAATGTAACAACATTTGAACAACATGGTAAATGGACTTAAACTAAAAATGGACAGACCTCAGTCATGCCCAAATCAGTGGCCAAAATGCTAAGAAAATGATGGAATGAAATGCAAAACAAGCATGCATGCCAATTGGCCTATCACTTAGGAACAAGGAAACAACCCTCAAACATGAGCAAGGAGTGACAAACATGATAATGTAGCAATGCAATAAGCTCTGAAATCATGTGAGGAATGATGCCAAATCATGCACACAAGTCAAGCATAGCATGCAAGAAGGCTCAAAGCTTGAAGCTAGTAAAAGGGATTACACCAAGGCTATACAAAGCAAGCCCCAAAGGGCCAAGGGCAACTAAAACAGTCCCAAGGTAGGTCAATACAAGATCAAAATTATGCTCGAACCTAGCCAACACAAGCTAGAACAAAAGACCGAAAGCATGAAGCATGCAAGGCTAACAAAGAGGTGTTACACTACACCTATTACAACCAAACATGGCATGACTTAACCAATAAAAATCAGAGTTATGGCATGTCAAGATTAGCCCAAAAACCCACTTAGATGGCATCCCAAATGCCTAAGCATGGTGGCATACACAATGATGCACTCTTGAGGCATAAAACACCAAACCTTTAAAGCATGGAAAAGGTGACAAATGCAAGTATATGGCTACACCACATGGACTGAAATCACATATGAAATGATGCCAAATCATGAAAATGGTCTAAGCAATGCATGCTAATGACTTAGACACTCAAAGCTAACAAGCTAGATTGAACCATGGCTATACAAAACAGTGCAAGCATGACCAAGACAATACAAATCAGAGCTTAAGCATGGTAAAACAAGACTAAAAGCTTCATGGAGTTGAGCCAAGAGATGCAAGAATGATAGTCTAAATGCATGATGCATGTTATGGCAAATGAGAGGATTGCAAGACAAGTGCATGATGCATGTAAAAGGCTATCAAACCAACTTTGGACAGAGGTATAGCATGGAAAAATAACATTAAATACTTGCTGAAATGAAACCAAAACATGCTAAGCAAACACGCTACCAATGTGAGCCATATATACTAGCATATGAGACACAAGGAGAGGGGGGTGTCCCTCCCCTATTCAAGACTCCAAAACCACTTCTCTATCACTGAAAATCCTTTGGATTTCAGTGGTGTGAAGGTCAAAACAAGAAGGTTCCAAAGCTCAAAAGGAAAGGTACAAAATAAGGCCAAACAAGGCCTAAGAGGGGGTAGACTACCCCCAACCAAAAAGTGACCTTAAACAAACTTCACAAGCATGAAAAATCAGAACTTTTTGTATTTTAGAGTTAAGCTTAAAACAATATGCAAACAGGTCTAAAAGCTTAAGCAAGAATGGGGGATTAAAAGGTAGTTTACTCACCCTTGAAGAACACCTTCAAGAACACCACTTCAGCAACTTTTCTGCGTTCAAACCAACCCAAGAACACCAAAGCCAACTCCCTAGTACCTCAGCAACAAAAGGATGGTGTATTGCTAGGTGTTTGTGTGCAATAGTATGAAGATTCTACACTTTTGAGCACAAACAAAGGTAAAATAAGAGAGAAAGATCAAATATATATAGAGAGATATAGAACTTCTATATGCCATTTTTAGAACCTCTGGAAAGGGAGGGGAGGCTCCCTTCTTATAGAATTTCAATTCTCAAGCTTGTTGAACAAGCTTGAGTCTTGAAACAAATCCCTCCATTATGGAGGATGAGAATTATGCATACCAGCTGTCACAGCTGGCACAAAATATCTGCAAAAAGTAGATGGAAAGGTCTCGGCTAAAAAATATGGCCGATCGACGAAAAAGAGTGCCGATCGGCCAACACTTATGGCCGATGGCAAGAAAACATGGCCGATGGCACCAAGCCTTAGCCAATGGGTTGAGGGGATGGCCAACAAGCCACCCTCTTCCCTCAGAAGCAAAACCACAAGTCCTTGGTCCACAACCAAGCACAAAATAGACAAGTTGAGAGATCCTAAGGCAAGGCACGCAGCCGAGACCTTCGGGAACTCAAAACGAACACGAGCATGGATGATCACCGAGTGTTCAAATGATGACGTCCAGGTCTTGAGGACGGTAAAAAATGGGGTGTCTACAGCACCATCTGTGGGAATACTCAAAATCATCAATGGCAAACCTAGTTCAAGATCTTCTAATCGCTGGAGTTGATGACATAGCAGCAGAAGGAACTTTCGGTCCAGAAGAAAGCCCCGTACGAAGGTCTTTGAATTTCGACCCAATAACTCCTTTACTGTCAACCTCTATAGAGAATGCCATACAAACCTTGATAAACCAAGTGAAGTATAATGCACAGCTCTTAGAGGACATGGTAGCTGAGAATGAACGTCTATGCCAAGAATTAGCAAATAGCCTCATGGCAAGCATGCTATCATGGCAATCAATGACACACATGTAGTATGCTAAAGCATAAAAGCATACCTAGTACTCCGAGCTAAAACAAGAGCTAGTTAGTAATCAATGCATGATCCTAGTTCATGTTAAGATGGCTAATGTAACGTATGCAAAATGCAACTAGAAACAGGCTTGGCTATCCTAAAATGGCATATAAGATGCAGCAATTGATACATGTATTCAACTTGGAATTGAAATACGATGCAGTTAGTATGATGCACCGAGCCCGGTGCATGCAAGATAGATGAATGGATGCAAACATGCAGGCATAAGTATGCTAGATAAATGAATGGATGCAAATATGCAAAGCAAAGTATGCTAATTGAAAAATGACCTAAAACTAACCAACAAAAGTGGGTAAGTAAAAGGGAGAAAGATGTGGGGTTGGAAGACATGCACACACGCACGCACACTTATTACAAAATCGGCCCTCTCGACGGAGGGTCTGAATAAATAATACATGCCGGCTAATTAACTAACTAACAAGCTAATTAATTATTACATAACCGAATTGAATAATTAGCTACAACTAATTATTACAACACTTAATTAATTAACAAATTAATTAACTACAAATGAAAAGCAACAAATAAAGCCGCTCCAGCTCTGTTCACAGAAGCAGAAGGGTATACATGCTCGCATTTGGTTTCTCACCTCGAAACGCTCTCCGGTTGCTCTTTAGAGGCTCTGTCTGCAGGGTGTCCTCAAGGAATTACTGCTGAACCTTACCAAAAACATGCTGGGGAGTGCATCAGTGGCCTGCCGGCCATGGGGAGCCACTGCCGACCAAAAATGAAGGGGTGCCGGCCAACAACAAGGCACTGCCAGCCATCTGCAAGGCACTGCTGGCCACTGATGTGCTGGGACACCAAGCTGCAGTAGAGCACAAAACAGAGAAAATGGAGGGTCTCCCAAGGGTATGTACGCACTATGCCACCCCATATCACCTTGAAACATCAAGGGAGAGGCATAGTCGGATCCACAACCATCAATCACACATCCCGATGCATGATGGCCAAATATCCAACTTGTGCAAATCAATGTGAAATGAATGCACAAGAAAATCACATAAGTGCCTAGAACTCTATCATGGATCATCAAGAGCGTCGGCGACCGAGAATTGAGATACGTTTCATCACTTGAAGTATGAAACGCCCCTTGTTCCTCGTGCTCAGATTAACACTTTAATCCAAACGACAATGTAAAGCAAGTATAGCAAACATGCAATATGACTTAAGCATGCAAACATGCAATGTAATAATCCGAGCATGCAACAGGCATATAAGCATGATGTGAGGTAACAACCTTGAACAACATGATAAAATGCAACATGAACATACAAACATGCAAGGCATGTGAAGGCGGACAAGTATGCAACAACATACGAAGTGGGACAAGCATGTGACAACATGGTAAGATGGGCTTACACTAAAGATGGATAGGCCTCAGCCATGCCTAAAATCAATGGCCAAAAGTGATGAATTGATAGCATGAAAAGCATGAAAAGGCAAGGGAAACATGCATGCCAATTGGCTCAAGTATTAAGGCACAAAGATGAAACTCTTAAGCACACTTAAAGGGTGACAAGCATGGAAGTATGACACTACTACATCCTTTGAAATCTCATGTAAATTGATGCCAAATCAACTAAACAATGCAAGCATATCATGTTAGAAAGCTTAAAGCTCAAAACTAACAAAGGGATTTAAGCCATGGCCATGCAAGGCAAGCCTCAAAGGGCTAAGGGAACCTAAAATAGTCCCAAGGCAGGTCCAAACAAGACCAAAAACAGGCTCGAAGCTAGCCAACACCAGCTATAACACAAGGCCAAATACATGGAGCATGCAAGGCTACAAAAGAGGCAATGCACTACACCTATTAAAACCAAACATGGCATGACTTGGACAACATAAAACAGAGTTACATCATGGTATAACAAGACCAAAAATGCACTGATATGATGAGCCAAAGGCTTAGGCTTAATGGCATGCACAAAAGTTCATTCTTGAGGCATAAAGAGCCAAGCCTCCAAGGCATTAAAAGCATGTCAAATGCAAGTGTATGACTACATTTCATGGACTGAAATAACATTTGAAATGATGGCAAAGCATGCAAACATCACATGTATGGCATGGTAGGGGCTTCAAAACCCAAGACTAGCCTAAGCATTTACACTATAGCTATACAAAGCATGATTGATATGGCCATGGCAGCCCAAAAAAGTGTTAGAACACCTCAAAATAAGAACAAAATCATGCTGGAGGAAAGCCAAAATATGCTAGGATGATGAGTCAAAGCATCATGCACATAAAGCTAGTAAGCAAGATTTGTTCTACAAGTATATGGAGCATGCAAAATACGACCAAACCAGCAAAAGATAGAGTCATGACATGCCAAATGATGACCAAATACATGCTGAAATGGACTGAACATAAGCTAGGATGACATGCTAAAACAAGAAGCATATAAAGCTAGTTTATGAGATTTACACTACAAGTGTATTGCACATGCATGGAGTGACAAAACCAACCCAAAACAGATCTAAGGCATGGTAAAACATCACCAAAAACCTACTGGAATGGACTCAACACAAGCTAGGCAAACATGCTACCTTGATGAGCTACAAATGGGATTACACTACACATACAAGATGCATGCAAAAGGTGACCAAACCAGCCATGGACAGAGCCAAGACAGGTCCTAAAAGTCACAAAAAAGGGCCTGAACCAAGCCTCAAAAGTATAGAGAGGCATGCTCCTTTGGAAGGCCAAAAATGCAAGCAAACAAAAACCAAAAGAGAGGGGGCCACCCCCTCTAATTTAAGGCCTTAAAACCACATGCCTACCACTGAAAATCCATTGGATTTCAGTGGTTAGAAGGCCAAACCAAGGCTAGCTTAGAGGCCTTAAGGCATGGCTCAAAACAAGGCCAAACAAGGCCAACAAGAGGGTTGAAGACCCTCAACAGCCAAAAGACCTTAAAAAACTTCAAAAGCACTTAAATACAAGACTTTTTTCAGTTGAAAGCAAGGCCTAAAACAATATGCAAGGATGGCCAAAATAAGGTACAAAAAAGTGCTAAAAAGGGGAAGAAACTCACCCTTGAAGATCAATTTCGAAACCAGCAACCTCAGAGGCCAAAAACTCACTTTCAGAGCTCAAGAAGTCCTCCCAAGAACCTCAACCCAAAGATGGTGGTGTATATCTAAGTGTTGTAGTGTAAAAGTGCAAGGAAAATGGACTTCAAGGCACAAATGAACAACAATATAGAGAGAGAGAGAGATATTTCTTCTCAAAATGCTGAACCTCTACTAAGGAGAGAGGCTCTCTCCTTATATAGAAGAAAAGCAATGCAAAGCTTCTTCAAGAAGCTTGGCAAGAGCTTCATTCCTCCATACACGTGTATGGAGGGCAGATAAAAGGATTCTAGCTGGCTCAAAAGATCTGGAGTGAAACCTGCTGAGACAGGGGGGCTGTCGGCCATCAGGGATGGCCGGCAGTGGCTCATTGATGGCCGGCAGGCACAATCAATGGCCGGCAGGCACAATCAATGGCCGGCAGCAACAAAGTGAAGGCCGACAGGGCCAAAAGGTGGCCGGCAGTGCACCAAGAAACACATTATGAAAGGACCAAGTCATGGTCCAAGAATGGGGCAGAAAGGATACAGGGTTTGGAAAGCTCGAACCTGTGACGTTCCGCCGCAAAAGTCGAATACCTGATGAACAATCGAACTTGTGTCCGGATGTACCTGCAAGCACAACCGAGTCTTGAGGACGGTCAAAAATGGGGTGTCTACATAATGACTCTATGACAGTTACAACTTTCAAGATAGGATTGAATCCGAATAGCCCACTTCAGAGTTCCTTAACCTGAAGGTCTCCGAAGTTGGTTTGGGCTTTGATGAAAAAGGTGAAGAAATACTATAAAGTGAAGGATGATGCACTCTGAATTAAGGCTGGGCTTCAAATTACAGAATTGACAACACCAGTCTTGGTGTAGCCATTGGCCGTTGTGCCTCCGAGTAGAGCTACATCGTCGAACCCAAAGCCGAATGAGAGGTCTAAAAAAGACAACCGCTGAGATTCTTGCCAATGCAATGAACAATATCAAGTAGACACTAGACGTCCACGTTGGCTAGACAAAAAGTATATTGAATTCTCTGAGCCGATTGGACAGATTCTTTCAAAAATTAAGCATCCACATTCTTTAAGTGACCGACTATGATGTTTGGGCCCCCAGACATGAGAAAGAAGGATCAAAGATGTGAATATCACAAAGATCAAGACCATGTGACTGACAAGTGTTATACCCTTAAAGATCACTTATAAGACTTAGTTAAGGATGGTCACCTGACTGATTATCTCCCAAAAAAGGCCGAGCCGACTAATGCATTAACCATATGGCCTGAATCTCCTTCACTCGGCGTGATTCATATAATCTAAAGCCTCCTTCCCTTGAATAGGGTAAACATGGTCCAGTTACAGCCGACATCGAAATCTTTCCAACCCTATTTTGAATCAAGTATGCCACCAAATCGGCAGTGGGTAACACCGACTAATGAATAGCTTTTCTGATGCCGATCTAAAGGGGTTGACCCTACCCCATGATGATCCTCTGGTTATTGAATTACGGGTGAATAAGTTTGTCATTGAGCGTATCTTAGTTAATCAGGGAAGCACTTCAGAAATCATGTATTACAAGACTTTCCTTAAGCTCGGCCTCAAAGATACAGATCTCAAACTAGCCGATTATCCTCTTTTTAGCTTTAATGCCAACCTAGAGTATTCCCTAGGCAAGATTGTGTTGCCAGTATGTGTTGACATGCGGATACTAGACGTGGAATTCCTAGTCATCAAACTTTCCTCCTCTTACAACATTATCATGAGCCGAACCTAGCTCCACGCAATGAAGGTCGTGCCAAGTACTTACCACTAACTTCTACATTTTCCAACTTAGTATGGCATTAAGCAAATTCATGGATCACAAAAATCAACAACGCTTGGCCAAAAAATTGAAGGAGCTTGAGGTCAACTCCATAGAGATTTCGGATCAAGAAAGTCTTGAAGATGTAGGGAAAATTTTGGTCGAGAAAGTGACATAAGATTTAGATCGAGGTGCGATCCCTAACGATCCCGAGAAGTTTTTTCTTGTTGGAGCAAGTCTCAGCACTACCAAGCAGCAAGAACTGGTAGCTTTTCTTTCCAACAGTATTGATGTCTTCATATGGACCCCGTATGATATGCCTGGGGTCAACCTAGAAGTGGTTGTGCACCAATTGATTGTGAACCCAAAAATTGAGCCTGCTGTTTAGAAGAGTCGCCGTTCGACTGCAGAGCACACTGCAGCCGTAGTTGAAGAAGTTGATAGACTATTGGAAATTAGGGCAATTCGGGAAGTCACTTATCCAACATAGCTATCTAACACCATCATGGTAAAGAAAAAGACGAAAACGTGGCAAATGTTTGTTGATTTCACCGATTTGAATAAGGCTTGCCCCAAGGACTCTTTTTCTCTTTCCCGAATTGACCGACTTGTGGATGCCACCACTCATCATCAGCGCATGAGTTTTTGGATGCTTATCGGGGTTATCATAAAATTGCCATGGACCCCGTCGATTAGGACAAAACTACATTTCTCACTCCAAAGGGAACGTATTGCTACAAGGTCATGTCCTTTGGACTAAAAAATGCCGGGGCAACTTACTAACGATTGGTCACCACCATGTTCAAAGATCAACTTGGCAAAACTATAGAAGTGTGCATCGACGATAAGGTGGTGAAGTCCAAAGAAAAGAGTGCTCATTTGACTGATTTTGCCGCAACTTTTGCTATACTCTGGAAGTATAAAATGAAGCTTAATGCCTCAAAATGTGAATTCGGCATTGGTTCGGGTAAATTCCTCGGCTACATTGTAAATCATCGCGGGATAAAAGCCAATCACAAGAAAATTAAGGCCATCATGGAACTTAGCTCACTTGGGTTCGTTAAGGAAGTTCAAAATTGATGGGTATGACAGCAGCACTTAACAAATTTATCAGTCGATCCTCCGACCGATGCAGGCCATTCTTTCAGATGCTTCGGTAGGGTAAATTGTTCAAATGGACACTGGAATGCCAATCAGCTTTGGAAGGACTGAAAACTTACCTCAACTCTGTCTCTCTCCTATCTACTCTTGTATTAGCTAACGTCCTTATTTTGTATTTGGCAATGTCTGATCATACAGTGAGTGTCGTCCTTCTTTATGAAGAACTAAGCGAGCAATGTCCTATTTTAATGTAAGCAAGTCAATGGTCGATGCAGAAACCCAGTATTTGCCTCTAGAGAAATTGATTTTAGCCTTTGTAGTGGCCGCTAGAAAGTTAATGCACTACTGCCAAGCTTATATCATTAAAGTCTTAATAGACCATCCTCTTCATTTAGTCCTTCATCGAGCGAAGTCTTCAGAACGAGTTGCTAAATAGGCACTAGACCTCAGACAGTATGACCTTCAATTTTTACCAAGAACAGTTGTTAAGGGCCAGATTGTGGCTGATTTCATTGCAAAATTCACCAAACTAGTGAGCGTAGCTGAATTGACCCTGCAAGACCAGTCTGTTTTCTAGCCTCAACAGGAATAGCGAATGTACGTAGGGGAAGTTTGGTAGTTGTATTACGATGGATCATCTAACCAATGTGGCAACGGGGTAGGGGTTGTCATCATGACCCCTAAGGGAGCAGTAGTGGAATAGTTCGTCAAATTTTTGAACAACGAGATCGAATACGAAGCTCTCCTAATTGGCCTTCAAAGCTCGCTCTAGATGGGAGCCAAACATTTGCATGTCTTTTGTGATTCAAAGTTGGTCATTAATCAATTAAAGAGAGAGTATGCAGCTAAGAATGATCACATGGTAGCTTATATGAGGACCGTTAATTCTTTGATAGAAAAGTTTGATAGTCATGAACTAAACTAGATAACACGCGATCAAAATACTCACGTTGATGGTCTAGCTTATTTAACCTCCGCCGTGAATTCAGAAGTTAAGCGGACCATCGAAATGAGTTTCATTTCGGAGCTGAGTATCAATATTTCCAAGGAAGATCTTGTTATATACGTCATTCACAGGGAGGCAAGTTGGATGGATCTCATTGTTGCATTTTTAGCCGCTAAACAATTACCAGAGGACAAGAAAAAAGCTCATAAACTCCGCAACAAGGCTTTGTGGTATTATCTCGACCCCGAAGGGAAGCTATACAAAAAACTCTTTGGGCCTTATTTGGAGTGTGTCCATCTAGATAAGGTTGAAGATTTTCTATCTGAGATACATGAAGGTAGTTGTGGTGCTCATTTGGAGGGGTCAATCATTGGCTCATAGGGCTGTAACTCAAGAGTATTGGTGGTCGACCATGCACACAGATGCCAAGGAGTATGTTAAAAAGTGCAAACGTTGCCAAAAATTTTCTCCACTAACTCATTTGTTGTAGAAGAATTGAATTCTTTGACCAGTCCTTGGCCATTTGCTTAGTAGAGATTAGATATTGTGAGTCCATTGCCGAAAGCTCCAAGTAACAAACAGTTTTTAATTGTTGTTACTGATTACTTTACGAAGTGGGATGAGGCAGAGTCGTTGGTGCACATTCGGGATACAGATGTTAGACGCTTTGTTTGGAAGAACATTATAACTCACTTTGGCCTTCCTCGAGCGCTCATCCCAGATTACGACACCTAATTTGATTGATGTTTATCGGGAGTTATGCGACATGTATGGGATTTGGCCTTATTTCTCTTCACCAACCTATCCGCAAAGCAATGGACAGGCTGAGGCTTCCAACAAAGTAGTTCTGGACGACATCAAAAAACAGCTAGAGAAAGCAAAAGGCAAATGGGTTGAAGAGTTGCTGAGTGTATTGTGGGTTCATTGAACTACGTCGAGAAAGTCTACTAGGGAAACTCCGTTTGCCTTGTCTTTTGGCAATTAAGCAATTATACCCTTGGAAATTGGTTTACCGACTCTTCAAACAAGGGCCTTTGACACTGGACGGAATGATATGATGTTGGCACTCGATATGGATTTAATCAAAAAAAGCCAAGATAAGGCACTTGTGAAAATGACACGATACCAGCAGCAACTTGCTAAATCATATAATCAACGAGTGCATCTACGGCAATATACTCCTGGAGAGTTGGTTCTCAAAAAAGTGTTGTCCACTAGTAAGTATCCCGCTGACGACAAGCTCAGCTCAAATTAGGATGGCCCATATTAGATCGATTATATTGCCGAGGTAGAGGTATATTGCCTCTTCAATATGAACGGCAAGAAATTGCCCTAGCCCTGGAATTTGAACCATTTTCGTAAATTTTATCATTGATGTATATTATTTTTCCTTTTGCATATATATGTACAGACAATCAATGATACAAGAAGTTATATTCATTCCTTGTCTATTTGATATTGATTGTTTCACTTTGATTGTCAGTTAAGCATCAATACAAGTCTCCAAATTCAGAGATACAAATCTCCAAATTTAGAGCAATCTCCGTGCTCGGCACGGAGCGCGATCAATATAAGTCTCAAAATTTAGAGCAATCTTCATGCTCGGTACGGAGCGCCATCAATACAAGTTTCTAAATTCAGAGCATTCTCCGTGCTCAACACAGAGACATTGGTTAAAATACAGTCTCTTCCATTTAGGGACATCATATCGTCCAATTTACAAAGATAACAAATTTAACTATTCTAGCAAGAATTCAATTTTGAATACAATTTTCAATTTTGAATTTTATTAAGGAAACATCATGACAAATACAAATTGTATAACAACATTACAAGTACATCTACACTACGCTCGATATTTGTACTTCGTCATATTCGGTGTCTAACTCATTATAGCTCAGTGTCAATCGGTTGAACCAAAGAATCAAACTGGTTACAACTGTCGTTTAATTCTTGGAGGTAGTTTTTCTTCATCATCCGTTTTCTCAGCATCATATGCCTTGAATGACATCGTGTAGCTTTTGTATAGCAGAGAAGCAAAATCTACACCAACCGCTTGGAGGGCTTCCGTCCATCCATGCTTGAAACCACGATTCTCACATTGGGAAACATCGTCAGCTAGCTTTTCCCTTATGGTTTGCATCCCTATCCTTTTCCCTTCAATGAAGCCCTTATTATAAAATTGGCTTTCATTGAAGTCCTTTAGGAAAAACTGGATAATTTCTCGATCAGCTATCACATTATCCACTTGGCATTGCGTCTCTTTGTTTTTCGTTGTTGCCAAATTGACTGCCCCCGCCACTTTTATCTCTGCCACTTTGGCTTTTCAAGCCTCCGAGTCAGCCCTTTTTTCAGTCTTATTCAATCGGCATTCTAAGTTTTGAATCCACCTATCTTTATGATCGATTTCGGACGGCACGAAGGCACATGCCAATTTTGTATGAGCTATAGAGCCCCCTCATAGTCCCATGAATTCTTCCCCAGAAGACCTTATAGTTGCCTCAATCAGTCATTGACTGATGTACTTCAGGGGGAAAGATTTGTCACGTAAACTCTACCACCACATTTGGATCGTTTACAACTGAATCGACTTTGGTCATTAGTTTGTTCCTAATGAAAATCGCAAAGCTCAAAGGACACGGTGGTCTACTCGGCTCATTTCGAACTTGAGCGCCAACTATTCTACAGCCCCCTTTTTCATGGGCACTGCTTCTGGGAGATTTACTTTGATGTTCTCTTCTGCTCATCCCTTGTTGCCTTGGAGACCATCGTCTACTTTTCTCCTCAGATTTCACCACACTTCTATGACTAGAGTCGCTTGGCGCTTGCTGATTAATTTCTATGTCCAATTCTACTAAACTTTTCACTTCCTCTCTACTATTGAAGAACAGTCTTCCTGACATGAACGGTCTTCGAGAGATCTGATCTTCATACTGATGAGGTTCACTAGTGACAAATTTCCATAGAGAATGAATGACCTTTGTGAATTTGAGTTGCATACTTTAGAACTTCACCGATGATAGATTTCTAGAAAGAACAGACGACCTTTGTGACTCTGAGCTTCGCCAGTACAACAGTTGTTTCGATACCACGAATAGTGGATTCAAAGGGGCGCGTCACTTTAAATAAGCCTCATAAGCGCCACTTTCAATGTCATCAAGTGGATGCCACGTGTCTATTGTCCCATCATTTATCAAAGTGCGTGCCATCGATTGCTTGCCACTCTCTCAGTTTCTTTTTGTTCCTTTCTAGTTGGGGTAGGAGACACTCGGCACACCATAATCGACTAGTTGTAGTTCCTTCATTTTCCAATCGGGGCAGGGACAAGGGCAGATAAATGTATCTACTAGCGTATAGTTTACCCCATTTGTGGAATGACAGGGTGTTTACTCGACATATGGTATACTTCAGTTGTGAAATGAGTTTGAATTTCGTTCATTACATACAGGTGCCGAGTTGTTACATAGTTTGTGATTCTTAATTTTCATTTCTAGCAATTTTTACAGAGATGTTGAGTTCCTTTTAACACAGTTACATCGTATTGAAGCTAGCACATTGTTAGAGGTCGAATATGGAAATGTTTAACATATTGTTTGCCAAAAGGATTGTTTTCATTCATAAATTGACTTGTTACCTTTTTCGATACTTTATACATGAAAACGGCCCTAGTACATTCTAGTAAGGGGAAACAATCCAAAAACTAGTAAGAGATTTAAAACAAACATTAAAATAATAATATTAAAAAAAAATGACAAAACAACAACAAAAACCAAACTACAAAACATCACAAAACTATTTTTTTACTCGGTTGCAAGCCTATTCAGGATCCAATTCCAAAGGTTTGACATCTTCTTGTTCGAATGTGATTGGCATGTCTAAAGTAGTTTGCGCAACTGCAAGGGTTTTAAGCCAGTTGTACTTAAAGCCCCGATTTTTGAACTTTAAGGCTTCATTAGCATATTTTTCGGCTGCCGCCTTCTTTCCTTGTTCAAAATCCTTTGATGCCACGAACTGCGCCTTTGCCATTGCTTTCTGAGCTTCCAACAATTCAGCTTTGAGTTTTTGCAGTTCTTCATTTGTTGCTTTTAAGGATGCATTAGAAATGTTTGCCTTTTCTACAGCACGGCGTAGCAGATCGGCGTGCCTTGTTTTTTCTTGGTCAATGTAGACGTGCCTGAACATCCCGGGAAAATCTCGTTTTGTTCATTAGGCTTACTACAGTTCGGACTCAATGTCACGGTTCTGAATCTAATCTCACAAAGTGCAATTCAAGATCGATAAATCACCAAAGAGTCCAAATCCGGCAAATCGTTTTGAAAAACTGATTTTTAGAAAGAAGTGCCAAACATGGACTACTTTGCCAGATACAGAGTCGCCACCTAAATATTTTATTTTGGGGGAATTTAGGAAACCCTGACTCGTGCCTAAGGCCACGTGTTCGTCATCACCAAAGTTGCCTCGGCTCGGGAACTTGGGTACGAGAGGGGAAGGTCATGCAATGAGCACCCCCGCTCGCCCGATCAAAGATCGGCCTTTACTAACATGATATCTTGTTTTTGAAAACACATGTGCTCTTATTCCGGTTATTAACCTAGAATTACTATGTGATGCGTACAGCATACAAGTATAGACTGGATTACCTAAGTTGGAACAAAGCATTGCATATTCGTTTTGAAAACGGTTTGCTACTCGCAAGTAGGCTAGAATACGGATTTTGCCACCCTCAAGTGGGCTTAGAAAACATGGTGATTTGCCACTCTCAAGTGGGCTTAAAATTCGCAATCAATGAATTGTCCCAATTCAAGTAACCCAACCTTCACCCACAGGCACTCAGGCAGTTATATCACATAAGCAGTTAGCCTCATGGCAAGCATGCTATCATGGCAACACTCACACACATGCAAGGATGCTAAAGCATAAACACTTACCGAGTACTCCGAGCCAAAACAGAAACTAGTTAGTAATTAATGCATGATCCTAGTTCATGTTAAGATGGCTAATGCAACACGTGCAGGAATACAACTAAAATAGGCTCGGCTATTCTAAGATGGCATATGAGATGCTACAGATAACACGCATTCAACTTGGAATTGAAATACGATACAGTTAGTATGATGCGCTGAGCCCAGTGCATGCAAGACAGATGAATAGATGCAAACATGCGAGCATAAGGATGCTAATTGAAACATGCCTTAAAACTAACCATCGTAAGCTAGTAAATAAAAGGGAGAAAGAAATGGGGGTTGGAAGACATGCATCACACACACGCACACTTATTTACAATATTGCCCTCTTGGAGGAGGGTCCGAATAAATAATACAGAACCAGCTAGCTAATCTAAGCTAATCTAATTAAACTAGTTATTACACAACGAAATGAATAACAAGCTACAGCTAATTATTACACAACTCTAATTAATCTACAAATTAACTAAGTAAGCAATTTAAACAAGCATATAAACTAAATGAAATAGGCTGCCTCAGCTCTGCTTTGAATGACGAAGGATGCATGCATGCTTGAATTGCTTTGTTCGGAAATCCCTTACGACGCCCTGACTTGCCTCTGTTTGCAATTGACCTCAGAACATTGTATAAAGCTCCAGAAGGCTGAAACTCCACCCTGGGAATCTGTGGGAAGGCTGCCGACCAGCTATTGGCCTTGGAGACCACCTGCCGACCACTGTGGTGAAAAAACCAGAAAAAGTGGTCGGCCAGCCACTAAATCTGGTCGGCCGACCAGTTTCTGCCTCTGGTTTCTGGTTTTCTGCAACAGAAGGCAAGAGAGAGAGATGGCAAAGTATTCGCAACACATATGTGCATGACCACTCTCCCCATCATTGCATAAGCTCAAGGGAGTGTAGTCCTCGACCCTCGGGCCACCAATTACGCATTTCGATGCATGATGGCCGAGGAGCCGAATTGCACAACTCAATGTGAAATGAATGCACATACAAGTACCTAAAGCCAACAACTCCATCATGGGTAATCAAGAATGTTGGTGACCGGGAATCGAGGCACGTTTCATCACTTTGAGTACGAGACGTCTCTTGTTTCCCGTGTTCGGACTAACTCCTATTCCGAACACAATGCAACAAACAATGGCATGCACAATGCGACTTTAAGTATGTAACCTAAATGCTATGCAACTAAGTGATACAAACATGTAAAGGATAACATGCAAACATGCAACTAGCATACACAATGCTATGAACTAACAATGGCATACTCAATGCACGTGGTACTTAGCATACACAATGCACCAAAGAACTAACATACACAATGAGATGAACAAGGCATGCACAATGCAATGATCAATTATGCGACAATGTGGCATACTCAATGCAAAAATGGACTTAAACCAAAATGACTGGGCCTTAGCCACACCCAAATCAGTGGCCAAACATGATGAAAACAAGACTCCAAAACTCATGCTAGCATACACAATGCAAGGACCTAAGCCCAAGGGCACAAAATACAACTCTACAAAAGCATTGAAAGGATGAAATATGGCATATAATGACACATGTTCCAACTCTGAAATGACATACAAAATGGCTCCGAATCATGCAAACAAATCACACAATGCATGTTGAAAGGCTCAAGTACCGAAGCTAGTGAAGCACATTACACTAGAGGCATGCAAGGCGATGCTCAAATGACAAAACCAACTCCAAACAGAGCTTAAGTAGGCCCAAAATAGTGGCAAAATGAGCCGAGATGGTGGCTTGAAAGGCATAAGAATGAAGCTCAATACAAAGGCTCATAAATGGGGTATAATGATGCAACTCTCAAACACATTGAAAGAGTGACAAACATGAGAATATGGGCAAGAAATAAACTCTAAAATATCATGCTCAATAATGCTAAAACATGCAAACACCTCAAGTTAAGCATGCAAGGGGATTCAAAACTCAAGGCTAAGTAAGGCTATTACACTACAACCATACATGGCAAGCATCATTCGACCAAGGGACCTCAAAACAGAGCTAAGGCAGCCCAAAATATGAACAAAATTAGTTTGGAGCATGGCCAAAATATGCTAGCATAGAGGGCCAAAACAACATGCATTATAAGTTAGTGAACATGATTTACACTACAAGCATGTGAAGCATGTGAGAGGCTACCAAACTAGCCAAAAATAGAATCATGGCATGCCAAATGATGGCCAAAAACCCACTGAAACATGACCAATACATGCAAGAATGAGGTGTTACTTTGATAGGCTATGCAAGGGATTGTTCTACACATGCAAGAGGCAAACAAAAGGTGACCAAACCAGCCATAGAAAGAGTCTAGGCAGGTCCTAAAAGTCACCAAAAAGGGCCTGAACCAAGGCTAGGAAGTGTGGAAATATATGCTCCCTTGGAAAGCCCAAAAATGCAAGCAAACAAGGCCAAAAGAGAGAGGGTCACCCCTCTCTGATTTTGGCCCTCAAAACCACATGCCAAACACTGAAAATTCGCTAGATTTCAGTGGCTAAAGGGCCAAGCAAAGCTCAATACAAAGGTCTCATGGCATGGCTCAAAACAAGGCTAAATAGAACATGCAAGAGGGTAGATGACCCCCAACACCAAAAGAGCCTTAAACAAACATGAAAATCACTTAAATATGAACCTTTTTTCAGTTGAAAACAAAGCTCAAATAAGTATGCAAATGAGGCTAAGAGAAGGATCAAAATAATGCTTAAAAGAGGGAAAAGTGATTACCCTTGAAGCTCAGCAAAACCAGCAAACTTTGGGACCAAAAACCAGCTCTTTAACCTCTGAAAACAACCTCCAAGAATCTCAAATCAATGGTGGAAGTGTATGGCTATGAGGTGTAGTGTAAAAGGGCCAAGAACAAAGCACTTTCTAAGCCTAAAATATAGAGACAAAGAGAGAGATATAAGCTTTGCCTTAGAGCAATTTTTCAACCTGGTAAAGGAGAGGGAGGGCCTCTCTTATAGAGTTTCAAAGCCAAAGCTTCTCCAAGAAGCTAAAAACTTGGTTGCAAATCCTCCATACACGTGTATGGAGGATCCAGTCTGTGCTTTCCAGCTGGCACAGCTGGCATGCACTCAGACAGACAAAACAAGAGGAAGCTGGCCGACCAGAAGAGGTGGTCGGCCGACCACTTTCCCTGGTCGGCCGACCAGGGCAAGTGGTCTCCCACAAAACAAGGTGGTCGGCAGGCACAATAGGTGGTCTCCACACTGAAAGCAAGTCAGTGCTATGGTGGGAGACCAGTAAATGTGGCCCAAAGACCAAGAAAACCAGTTTCCTGAGCAGAAAATCAGCTGGTAGAGAAAGAAGTGGTTTCCAAGGGAACTGCTGGTTTCCCACCCTTGTACCACCTTCTAAACAGGGACAACAAGGGTTGTGCCAAAAAAAAACCAACACGGATGCAAAACGAGAGTCCGGGAGGCAAAGCGCGTGGCCGGGTGCCCCGAAAACCGGCTGTTGAGCACCAAAAGTGGCGTACGACCACAAAAATGGTCTCCCGGACCACAGTGTCCCTCTAGACAGAGGAAACAAGGTGTGTGCCAAAAAACGTGCCAAACGGAGAATGTTAAGCGGTCCCGAACCGAGGCGCACGGCCGATAGCTCCGAAAACTGAAAACTAGTCTCCAAACAGGAACAGTGGCCTACGACTACGAAAAGTAGTCTACGAGCACTGAGAGATGGTCTACAAGACCTCTCCCTCCCTCTGGGAAAAGAAAAAAAAAACTTGGTCCGCAGACCGAGTCAAAGTACAAAGGGTCCCGAGGTCCAGAGGCGAGGCTCTCAGCCAAGAACTCCGAAACCTCGAAACGAGCATAACATGCGCAATCACCGAGCGCTCAATCGATGACGTCTGAGTCTTAAGGTCGGTCAAAAATGGGGTGTCTACAGTCAACAACAGCTTTTTGTTGTTTGTCAGTAGCTCTCTTCTATTCAGCTTCTCCTCTTTGTGATACAACTGAGAGCTCAGTCATTGACGATTTGGCCTTGTTCTGTTTGATCATCACCTCCACCTTTAGCTAATTGATCAATTCTACTGCATCGTGGTGACAACGATCAATATTAGCAATTTGTTTTGTAACCTGCAAAAGCAGAAGAAATTAAGATAGTTGTTAAATTAAACCTAGCAATCACATTCGGCATGAACAACTTACCAAAATTACCGACTGAGTAACTAGGGCAATGGCCAAAGCATCCTTCTCGGCTTTAAACCTTGCCTTGTCCAACGGGTGGGTGATGGTTGTGGCCATACTTAGGGCAACTCTAGGCTCTGTGAGAGCCCAAGCCCCCGTCGATATTAGTGCTCCCTCCACTTTAGACTGAATTGGGAATGGCGTCGTAAGATCCAAGGCAGGTGAGGCTCGTGATCTTTTCTCAACCGGCTACTTAACCGATTGGTCGGACTCAGCAGGACACTTAGAGCCCTTTTAGTCAACTGCTTCAATTTCTTCAACTATTGCCGTAAGAACGGCCTTTTTTTGTGCTGATTCTATGAAGACAGTTCGTTCAGTGACCTCCTCCGTTTGGATCACCGCTTCTGTAGGGGCCTTCTTACTGGCGTTGGCGGCTTCTATCAGCTTTTTCTTTCCGCTAACCTTTCAATAGTTTTTTGCTTGGCAAATTGGGAAGTGAAAGTGTTTTGTCAGCCATTTCCTCGGTCCTAGATCCTGGTAGACCTCCAAGTCAAAGAAGATATCAGTCTCCTCCTGAGTATTAACTTCAGGGTCTACTCAACTAGGGGAAAGCACAAACTCTAGATCTCAATCTAAGCTGCTGACTTCTTCCACGCCAACTTCTCCCGTGCTGACTTCCTCAACAATTAGATCCGGTTGTCTTCCTCAGCATGTGTTTTGCCGTTTTCACTACTCGATGATTCGGCCACCCCTATATCTCTCAAGTTGAAATAGTCTTTGAAAATGAGAGTTGTAAGTTGCTGCTCCCCCTTGGGAATAGGTATGTTGTCAGCAGCGGTGAAGGTAGAGTAAGTTAGATCGTAATGGAGCAAAATGGAAGTAGCGCATCCCTAGCCTTGTAAATTCTTTGGACTAGTATAATCTCGAACAGTCTTAAGTTGGGCAAGAACTCTTTTGTCCCTTGAAGTGAGGACTTTCTTGATTCCGGCACATGTAGGAAGGAACTAGTTAGTAAACAATAAAGAGGCCAATCAATATTAAAACCGATTGAAGACTACTCAGCCACCTGGTTCACACTTCTGCCTAAGAATGGGGTCTGAGTGGTCCTCTTCTGTGTTGAATTCCCAGTTACCTCAGATAAGGACCGCAACATCGTCCACATTTTTCCTAAACTGGCAAGCATGGTTACCAGTTGGTGGTCGGCATCATTGGCCCTAAAAAAGAAGAGTCCTTGCTGACCAGAAGATTTGGCGAGGGAGTAGCAGTGTCGAATGGCAGCAATTTCTAAGTTAATTATAAGGTGGTGGTTGAGTTCTATGATTCCTAATATGATCCAAAAGAAATTCACATTCAGCTAAGAGAGAATTAACCCCCAGAAACGGAGAACGGATCTAAGCAAGGGATAAAGGGGGAAACGAACTCCACCCTCTACAATTGCCAATAATAAGAGGACTATGGTGTTTAGGTTAGCCCTATCAAGGTTTACCCCTCCGTCCCTAACGAGTTCTAGTTGAGCATCGTTAGGGATTTTGAAGTGGTGACAGAAATAGGTAACCTTAGTGTAGACGTGTCCGAACGTCGCGGCTCCGCGCGCGAAGGCGCGAAATCTGTTTTGTTCATTAACTACTACAGTTCAGACTCAATGTCACGGTTCTGAATCTAATCTCACAAAGTGCAATGCAAGACCAATAAATCACCAAAGAGTCTAAATCCGGCAAATCGTTTTGAAAAACTGATTTTGTAAAGAAGTGTAAAACATGGACTGCTTTGCCAGATACAGAGTCGCCACCTAAATATTTTATTTTGGGAGAAATTTAGGAAACCCTGACTCGTGCCTAAGGCCACGTGTCCATCATCACCAAAGTTGCCTCGACTCGGGAACTTGGGTACGAGAGGGGAAGGTCATGCAATGAGAACCCCCGCTCACCCGATCAAAAATCGGCCTGTACTAAGCATAATATCTTGTTTTTGAAAACATGTGCTGTTATTCCGGTTATTTAGCCTAGAATTATTATGTGATGCGCACAACACACAAGTATAGACTAGATCGCCTAAGTTGGAACAAAACATTTCATGCTTGTTTGAAAATGGTTTGAAGTTGCTACCCGCAAGTAGGCTAAGACGTGGATTTGCCACCCTCAAGTGGGCTTAGAAAACATGATTTTGTCACCCTCAAGTGGGCTTAAAACTCACATTTTGATGAATTGTTCCAATTCAAGTAATGCAACCTTCACCCACAGGCATTTAGGCAGTTAATCAACTAAGCAGTTAGCCTCATGGTAAGCATGCTATCATGGCAACATTAACACACATGCAATATGCTAAAGCGTAAACACTCACAGTGTACTCCGAGCCAAAACAAAGAACTAGTTAGAAATCAATGCATGATCCTAGTTCATGTTAAGATGGCTAATGCAACACATGCGAAAATGTAACGAAGATAGGCTCGGCTATTCTAGAATGTCATGTGAAATGCAACTTGGTACATGTATTCAAATTGGAATTGAAATACAACGCAATTAGTATGATGCGCCGAGCCCGGTGCATGCAATACAGATGAATGGATGCAAACATGCGAGCATAGGAATGCTAATTGAAACATGACCTAGAACTAACGATCGCAAGTGGTTAAGTAAAAGGGAGAAAGACGTGGGGTTGGAAGACATTCACACACTCACACACACTTATTACAAAGTTCGCCCTCTCGACGGAGGGTTCGAATAAATAATACAAACCAACTAATTAACTAATTAACAAGCTAATTAATTATTACATAACCAAATCGAAACAAATAACTATTATAGGTTATTAAAAACACTGAAATGGCCTCGTGACGAGGGATGCATGCGCGTTCGGTCGGCTTCTCTCGAAAATCCGTTGCCATGCCCCATGTTGCCTCTGTCTGCCCTGTTTTGCACCTTTGAAAACTGTGCCAACTTCTATGGTGCTTCTGAACCACTTCATGGACATGCTGGAGGCCATCGGCCAAATGGTGAAGCCATTGGCCAAAGGAAAGGTGTCATCAACCACTTATGAGGTTATCGGCCAAACACCTTTAGCCGATCGGCATACCAGATAGCCGATCGGCCATCTCTTTCTATAAAATGCTCCTTTTGCTGCAGCAAAGGACAAACAGAGGTATGGCAATACATTTGCAAGACAATGTTTGCAACTACACCCCTTGTCATGTTTAAGACTCAAAGGCGTGTAATGCTCAACCCTCGAGCCACCAATCACGCATTTCGATGTATGATGGCCAAAGGAGCCAAGTGTGCAATTCAATATGGAATGAATGCACAAAAACACATGAATGCCTCACATTCCATCATGTTGGATCAAGAGTGTCGGCGATCGAGGATTGAGGCACGTTTCGTCACTTCAAGTACGAAATGCCCCCTGGTCCTCGTGTTTGGTTTGACACCCCAAACCAAACAATGCAATGCATGCAACACGGAAAAGCTGTGTAATGCAACACAAACATGCCAAATGCAATATGACTCAAGCATGCACACAAGGCTAAGGTAACAAGCATGCCAAATGCAATGCGACCTAAACATGCAAACATACAATGTAATAGGCATGCAACAACAATACCAACAACAAGTATGCAACATCATGCAATACGATAAGCATGCAACAACACACAAAACCGCATGATCCATGGACTTATATTGAAAATGGATAGGCCTCAGCCATACCAAAAACAGTGGCCAAAGTGATGAATTGGAAGCATGAAAGCACATACAAACATGTACGCACTTAGGTTCATAAACAAGGTAACATGACACCAACTCTTAAGAGCACTTAAAGAGTGAAAAGTGTGGACATGTGACAAGCATTATAAGCTCTGAAATCATGCATGGAATGGTGCCAAACCATCCAACCTACACAAGTATGACATGCAAGAGGCTCAAAACTTGAAGATAGCAAAGAGACTTGCAGTAAGGCTATGCAAAACATGAAGCAAATGGCAAGTACAACCCAAAACAGTCCTAAAGCAAACCAAAGTGAGTCTAAAACATGCATGGACCAAGGCCAAAACAAGTCAACATGAAGGGCCAAAAGCATGAAGCATGCAAGGCTACAAAGGGGTGTTGCACTACACCTAACAAGACCAAACATGACATGACTTAACCAATGAAAAACAGAGTTATGGCATACCAAAATAACACCAAAAAACCACTGAGATGGCATCCCAAAGACCTAAATATGATGGCATGCACAATGATCCAATCATGAGGCATAAAACACCAACTCTTCAAAGCTTTGAAAGGATGACAAATGCAAGTGCATGGCTACACTACATGGATTGAAATCACATATGGAATGATGCCAAATCATGAAAATGGTCCAAGTAATGCATGCTAATGACTTGGACACTCAAAGCTAACAAGCTAGAATGCACGGTAGCTATACAAAGCATGGCATATATGATCAAAACAACACCAAACAGAGCTTAAACATGTTAAAACATGACTAAAAGTTCCTTTGAGTTGAGCCAAAATATGCAAGTAAGATGGTCCAAATGCATGATGCATGTTAAGGCAAATGAGAGGATTGCAAGACAAGTGCATGATGCATGTAAAAGGCCATCAAACCAACTTAAAACAAAGGTATAGTATGACCAAATAACACCAAATACTTGCTGAAATGAAGCCAAAACATGCTAAGCAAACATGCTACCATTGTGAGCCACTAATACAAGCAAATGAGACATAAGGAGAGGGGGGTGTCCCTCTCCTATTCAAGACTCCAAAACCACTTCTCCACCACTTGAAAATCCTCTGGATTCTAGTGGTGAGAAGGTCAAAACAAGATGGTTCCAAAGCCCAAAAAGAAAGGCACAAAATAAGGCCAAACAAGGCCTAAGAGGGGGGAGACAACCTCCAACCAAAAAGTGACCTTAAACAATCATCATAAGCATAAAAAATCAGAACTTTTTTTAGTTTAGAGTTAAGCTTAAAACAATATGCAAGTAGGTCTAAAAGCTTAAGCAAGAATGGGAGATTAAAATGGTAAGAGCTCACCCTTGTAGAACCTCTTCAAGAACACACCTCCAACAGGTTTTTTGAGTTCAAACCAACCCAAGAACACCAAAACCAACTCCAAAGGATCTCAGCAACCAAAGGATGGTGTATTACTAGGTGTTGTACTGCAAAAGTGAAGACAAAACACCCTTTTAGGCACAAACACACAAATATAGAGAGAGAGGAAGAAAAATAGAGAGAGAGAGAGATATATATATCTTTTCTATCTCAATTTTCTGAACCTCTGAGAAGGGAGGAGGAGCTCCCTTCTTATAGGAATTCAATTCCAAAGCTTCTTGGAGAAGCTAGAACAAGGTGCAAATCCCTCCATACACGTGTATGGAGGATGGGAATTGTGCCCACCAGCTGTCACAGCTGGCAGAAAATATCTGCAAAAAGCAGATGGAAAGGTCTCGGCTCAAAAATATGGCCGATCGACCGAACAAAGTGCCGATCGACCAATAAAAGTGCCGATCGGCCACCACTTTTGGCCGATGGCAAGAAAACATGGCCGATGGCATCATGCCTTAGCCGATAGGTTGAGGGGATGGCCAACAAGCCACCCTCTTCCCTCAGAAGCAAAACCACAAGTCCTTGGTCCCCAACCAGGCACAAAACAGACAAGTTGAGAGATCTTAAGGCAAGGCGCGCAGCCGAGACCTTCGAGAACTCAAAACGAACACGAACATGGGTGATCATCGAGTGTTTAAATGATGACGTCCAAGTCTTGAGGACGGTCAAAAATGGGGTGTCTATAGTTGCCCCTCTTTGACAGAACTCGGAAGTCATAAGATGACAGGAGTGAATGTCAAAGCCCAGAGACGACCCATTTTCGACAAGGCTGAAGACTCAGACAAGCATACAAGATGACAAAGATATGCGCCCGTAGGCAGGGGCAAGATGCAAATGACATGCACAATGCTGAGCATAACTTATGATTATGCAAAGAGAGCTGTAATGAAGCATAACATGCGACAATTTAAGCAAGTGAAATAAGAAAGAACAGTCCTACACATTCCAACAGAAAGGATGTAAGAAAGTATATAATTCTCGCTACGTTTGACACAGAGAATACAATACCATCAGGTTCGTCTGGTCGTGCCAGCTTCAAATAAACCGTACATACAATATCGTGCCTGCACAAAAAGAGACTTTGACAGATATAATATAGTAGAAACATATGTAGGTAGAACGTGCATAACAATGCAAGTGAAAAGGTGCATAACAATGCAAGTAATATGCGTGGCAGCGCAAGATAGAGTGTGCATGACAATGTAAGTAACGTGCGTGACAGCGCAAGTAACGAGGGTGCATAACAATGCAAGTATTGTGCGTGACAGAGCGAGATAGAGTACGCATGACAATGCGAGTAACGTACGTGACAGCGCAAGTTAGAGAAGTGCAAAACAATGCAAGTACCAGCGCAAGTTAGACCTACAATGCAAGTACCAGTGCAAGCTAGATAAGTGCAAAACAACGCAAGTTAGAGTGTGCATGACAAAAATATCTGCAAAAAGCAGATGGAAAGGTCTCGGCTCAAAAATATGGTCGATCGACCGAACAAAGTGCCGATCGACCAATAAAAGTGCCGATCGGCCACCACTTTTGGCCTATGGCAAGAAAACATGGCCGATGGCATCATGCCTTAGCCGATGGGTTGAAGGAATGGCCAACAAGCCACCCTCTTCCCTCAGAAGCAAAACCACAAGTGCTTGGTCCACAACCAAGCACAAAACAAACAAGTTGAGAGATCTTAAGGCAAGGCGCGCAGCCGAGACCTTCGAGAACTCAAAATGAACACGAACATAGGTGATCATCGAGTGTTCAAACGATGACGTCCAAGTCTTGAGGACGGTCAAAAATGGGGTGTCTACACCTAGTCTTCGAAATGAGGTCTTTCAGATGGTTCGCCATGGATAAGTTAAGGGCAGAGTGACCAGAAGAAAGGAAATGGAATTGACAATGAAAATTACGAAACGAAATAAAAGCAGAGCTTAGATGACTTACAAGTATGGTTGAGGAATACACAAGCAACGGAGACTTTAAAGTAATTACAAATGAAGGCGAAAGTGAAGAGTTGTGAAGCGGGGGTTTTTCAGAAGTGAAAAGAGAGTGAAAGGATTTTTTTTAAATAACAATTAATGAGGAGTGAGAAGGGAGTTTGAAGAGAAGAGAAGCTTTACGTATTCCCCACCGAGTCCTATCTGTCGTGTTAGAAGTGAAATGGCATGTCTATCATGTGCCCAGATTTCAAGGTGCTTCAAATGTACGTCGTGATTGTCAACTCGATCGAGTGAGCAGCCCAATAAGAGTCGAGCAAGGTTACTTGGTACTCTAGGTAGCCAGGATCTCAAGAGGCAATTGTGGGAGCCGAATAAATGGATTTCCTAATTAGCAAACAAGGCACACCCAAGCCTATCATTGATGGGCCAAATTCAGCCAAGGCCCATTAGGCTTAAGCAATTCAATGCCGAGTGGATCCAAACAAGTGGAAGCATGAGTCGAGTACCAAATGTAGAACTAACTAGCATTAGGGCCGAGTAGTGGAGTAAGGTCGGTGTGTTAGTCCATTTTGTGGGCCCAAGATGTCCCACTCCGGAGGTATAGTAGAAAGGTGGGTCCTGATATGGCAATAATGATAAATTACAGGGGAAAATATCTGAGGAATGATGACTATAAAAAGAAGGTGACCGTGAGAAAAAAGGTATGCTTTAACTAGTTAAAACTCTCAAACATATAAAAACTCTCTCTTTTATCCGAATACTAACTTGTCCGTCAGAGTGCTACTTTTGGCACCCCCAGATCAGAGCTTTTTCTTATTTTAGGCATTGGAGCTAGGATCTTTGAAGGGTTTGTTTGGAACGAAAGAGTATCGTAAAACCACCCCTCACAATAACATTCTATTAGTCTCAACATTTTCTTAAATCATGACCAAAATCCATATCCATGTGATATATGATACCATTTCATATTCACAATCAATGTTTATTTTTATTTCCATTTCTCAAACATATACACATCATGTTGTCCATAATTTAACAACAACCACCCTCATCCATTTCATGGGTATCTCAATAACACAACAACATGAGGAAGATTTTATCAATTTCTTAAGGAACTTAACAACAATTTCATGGATATTTCACAAAATCCACTTTTTTCCAATTTGTCCCAAAACCTACAGTTTGATGAAAAAGGGTTTTCTTTCATTTCAAGATATTTTACTTACATGCACTTTCAAGTGACTCATAAGTTCACAAAATAATTTATCTTGAACCCAAAATCATAAGAAAAACCATTTCTCTAACATTTTCTAGACCCAACACTTCAACCCTCAACCATTTACTCAAAATCATAGAAAAAAGGCAAGACATGCCAAAATCATATATATAACTCAAAAAAAACTCCCTACCTCAAGATTTGTGAAGAAAATGTAAGATGAGCCTCAAAATCAACAGCGTTGAAATTCGATCTCTACCGTATACAACATAGCCCTTGATAAGCTCTCTAATATTAAAGAAGACACTTGGATCAAAATCTCAAAGGATATGGAAAGATCAAGGAAATAAATGAGGTGGATTGAGGGTTTCTAGAGAGATGAGAGAACAGAGAGAAAACGATATATATATATATATAGAGCGAGAGAGAAGCAAAAGTAAAGAGGAAAGTGTGTATAAGGCTCAACTTTTAAGTGATTGGACACATTTTTCAGAGCTGACAGTAAACAGACCACTCAAGCGAATAATCATGAGCTCGAGCGAACAGTCCAAATTTTGGAATGCTCGAGCAAACAATCTTGCGCTCGAGCAAAAAATACCAACTCTTAAAATCTCTCCCCTCCTTGCAAAAAACCACTTGAGCGATGAAACCTTCGCTCGAGTGAAGAATACACATTCCTAATAACTTAGACTGCAAAACAAGATACTGGAAGGACGACATCACCACTCGAGCGATGAAAGTACTTCTTAAGTGGTCCTAACTCAGAACAGAGACATCAATCACCTTAATGCACTCCCATTAATCCCGAACTTACTTTAACACCCACAAATGCAAAACAATGCCCCGGAACACACTAGGATGTACCCAACTAACTCTAGAGAAAGAATACACAACAACATGAGATTTATAAAGTTCCAAAGTAGCGAGGATGATCAAAAGAAGTGGAAATTCTAGATTAAAATACTAAATTTGTTTTAAAAAGAACTTGAGACATCACAACATGAGTAATCCAAATTACTATTTTCCCTGCCTCCTAAACCATAGTTAGGGAGAATATAATAATATAATTTATTTTGCGCATTATCATTTGTTTATAAATGTAATTTTTATTTGTCAATATAATTTTTATTTTTTAGTGAAATTAGGTCCATTGTAATTTGTTTTTCAATGTTATTATTTTTAATTTTATTTTAATTTTATATTTGTTTAATAGGGTAGAATGTAAATATTTAATATTTAAAAAAAATTAAAAAGTTCATAAAAGACAAAAAAAAAATAAAAATAAAATAAAACTACTTAAAAAATTATATCTAAACATCACCTAAAAAATAGGAGGGAAAGTTTGTTAGGATTATGCCAAAATGGCATTGAACCATTGCTATAATTTGACATTTTGCTACTATAACATGCCAAATTATAGCTTTGGCAATACTATTTTGACAATTACCATTGGAAATGCTCTTAGGGCCTAGATGAGAAATTTTCACACCAAAGTTATTTATTTAAAATCAAGTAGTATAGAGATTGTAATGACTAAGTGTTTAAAATTGAAAATTCTTTTTTACTTGATCAAAGAAGGTTGATGATGTGAACTTAATGAAAATGACAAATAAATATAAAAGAATGTTGAAATTGGATTGTGAAGAATTCTTTAGGGTGTTCGAGTTCACCACTACTCGCGTAACACAAGTTAATTGTTACCTTTCTTTCGAGAACAATTAATGGACAATTATTACATATTATGACTACAAGTCTTAATATGATCATCTAGAAAATTATATACCGAAATTCTAGGCATTTACTATCTTCGGTTGGTACACGATCTTATGCTAAAACTACTACCATAGGAACGGTTGGTCTTCCTTTAGCATGGTCTATCTTAAAATCCCAATATATGTACAAATAAAACTATTGCATAACTATGCATTTGAAATCACAAAAATTAAATACAAGATGTGAGATAAAACATTACCTTTAGAAAACTTTAAATGTTGTGCAATTATTATTCAAAAATAATACAACCCAAGAATTCATTACAAAATCTCAAATGTTTCTTGAGTAAGGTTTCAGCTAAGCCTCAAGAATGGGAAGATTAGCTACACATGATTATAGAAATTGCCATAATTGTCTTGGAAAAGAGCTTGGAAGAAAATTTTCTCTACACTTAATTTTCTATCACTCTTCTCCACTACCTCTTCCATTTAATCAACCCAACCTCTCTATTTATAGAGCAAATACATTTACAAGGTCCTTCATTCCCAAATATTTAGGGATTTGTTCATAAATACAACCAACAATGGTTGAATATCAAAAGTTTTAGGAAGTCAAATTTGGTAGCTAGTTATTGGACACATTGAGTTTTGTCTTATATTTTGTTCATATCTCCCTTTATGCTATGACTTTCAATATGAGGCTAGGCCCATCTAAAACTGGACTTCTAGGGTTTTAATTTAGACACAAGATTTGCATGGTTTGAATTTGAAATAAATGAGAGGAGAAATTACTGTGATAATAATTTGTATCCCTTTGAGTTAGCTTTCCAATTCGACTTGATTCATCTCAATTCGATGTCGTATAAAGGAGATACGCCCAAAATACCAACTACTGCATAGAGAACTTCTAACTCGAAAATTTAAGATCTGATTCTTAAATTTGATTGGATAATTCTTTCTTTCAAAAATTTATGTAAGCTTTGTAAAATTCCTCTGACTCATGTCATTTGAGTGTAAAGACTTGAAAAATCTACAATTACATAAAACAACACAAAATTATCAAATAACACAATATTATGGACTTATGAAATGTATTTTGAAAGCCTAAATGTGTAACATTTCAACATTTATCAGCTATTACCTTAAAAGTTATAAAATTAGATTTATAATCCAAGTATCCTTTTAAAACTCCAAAATTGAATAACTTTTATTTTTATAATAAAAAAATGTTACAGACTCACAATTTAAACCTTTAAATATACTCATAATGGTAAGGCAGTAGGGTTCTACAACAAATTAAAAGTTAGTATATATCATGTCATATCATCGTGGATCAAATTATGATAACTTTTTAACAATCTCAAACCTTTTTTTTTATAATTAAACATTATATGATTAAATTTGTAACAAATACAAAATTGATACATAACTTGTGATGTAAGGCCATCTCCAATGCTGCACCAAATCCATACCAAATTCAAATTTGGTGAAAAAGTTTCTCTTTTTGTGCTCCAATGATTTCATCAAACCTATATCAAATTGAGAATATAATAAATGTTTCACCAAACTAAGAATGTCTTGCACCTTTCAGCAATTTACTATGCATAGCCGTTGAGTGTTAACCCACCGGACGTCTGGCCGGATGTCTCCCCCGATGACCACCTCAGGGCAAAATTTGTGAAAAAATTACATTGACCAGTAGACCACCCAGTTGACCCCTGATGACCACTTTTGCTCCTGATGACCATTTTTGGCCCCAATGACCATTTTTGCTGATAAAAAGTAAATAAAACATACGTTTTTTAATTTAGATATTGAGCTCCTAATGATAACTTATTTGATTACGAAACCAAAATGTTTATTTATAGTCATTATATATGTTCAAGCTTAAATATGACTATATATGTTCACATGAAAATGTTCTTTCATTGTTTCACTCTTTTAAAATGTTCCAGAGTTTTCCTTTTGTTTTCTAGTAAAAAATTGATGCTTAAATATGATTAGTTCACATAAAAAGTTTCTATGGAACCTAAGTGTATTATTCAATTTCTATCTCTGTTGCCATTTTAATTTTTTCTTTAATTATTCGTTGATCATTATTTAGTTTTGACTCTCACATATTCTGATATGCATTTCTGTTGCAAAAAGAATTGATAAGAACAGTTGATCTTGGTCCTTTCAAGCACATAGTGGATGATGGTCTTGAGCTGAGGAAAATAGCATTTGAATGTGTGGACACATTGTTAGACAGTTGTCTTGATCAAGTGAACCCTTCATCTTTCATCGTTCCATACTGTAGACATCCCATTTTTGACCGCCCTTAAGACTTGGGCACCTCATGTTGATCACTCGATGATGAAAGTTATGTTGTACAAATGTTCAATTTCTTCATCAAGAAGAGCTTCTAAATACCAACCTTACACCCCATTTTGACCAAAATTGTTTTTGACCAAAACTATTTTAGACCTTAAAACCCTCTCTTTCAAAATATTTTTGAAAATGTTTCTAAGATGCTCCGAGGCTCAGATTTCATTAAAAGTTGTATTTTTCGGTAAACCGAGTAAGGACAAAGTGGAAATAAATGGAAGAGAGATGAACTCTTTGAAAAATATTTAAAAACATCTTATTTAGAGGTTTGAGTTAAAGAAAATAGGAGGAGATGGAAGAAAACTAGTTAGGGAAGAGGTTGAGCATGAAACCGTTAAGAGAGAACTGGGCAACCTTCACTAAATCAGGCCTATCCTTTTGTACACTTGGACTTTAGTTGTGAGGCCACCCGCATTGGAAAGTGGACTTCCGGGGCTTCAATTTAGACTTAAGAATCTCCTAAAGCCAAGTCCAGATAAGGGAGATATGGCAGTTTGAAGTTAGGTATCAATTCGGTTAAGATATAAATGAGCAACCTTTACTAAAATAGGCATATCTCTTTGTACACTTAGAATTTAGATGTGAGGCTGCAACCATTGGAAAGAATACTTCCGGGGCTTCAATTTAGACTCAAGAATGACCTAAAATCGAGTCTGGATGAAGGAGATATGCTTGTTTGAAGTTGGGCCTAGAAGCAAATTTTTGTGGCCGACAGGTGGCCGGCAGCCACCATTTGTGGCCGGCAACTCACACTTCTGGCCTGCCGACCACTGGTGAAAAACACAGATATTTTTGGCCAACTGTCCCCCAAAAGCTCTAACTGTTCTAGGCATGATATTTTTGACCTGAAGGGGCTATTTTTCTATATATACCAGGCCTTCCCTTATGGTTTAAGGTTGAAAAAAAATTCCAAAAGTTCCAATTCTTGAAATTCTCTCTCTATCTCTATCTTGCAACACACACACCTTACCCAAATACTTCCTAAACCAATATTGGAGCTCTCATTGCTGACATTGTTGAGTCCAAATTTCAGCCCTTGAGAGTAAGAACTTGTTGGTTTGTGAACAAAAGTGTTATTCCTCTTCAAGAGGTATAACTACTAGCTCCTTTGCACTACTTCTTTTCTATCTTTTCTTATTGATTTTGAACTATTTTTCAATTGCTTTTATGGGCTGAAACTTGTGGTTTAAGGCTATTAAAGGCAGAGGGGTTAATCACCCTTCTTTGAACCTTGTTCTCTAAGCCTCTACACTTGTGTTTCCTATCTCTTCATCAACCTTTTTCGAGCTTTTTACCACTAATTTTCAGAGGTTTTCATAGGCTAAAAAATTGGTTTTGAAGTCTTAAAAATGGAGGGGTTAGCCACCCCTCCTTTGGCTTGTTTACTAGCTTAAATTGCTCCATATTTTAGCTTATTGTTTTAGCTGCTTTTGTCTTCATTCCATCACATTTTTGTACTATTTTTGGGTTGTTTTGGACTGTCTGAACTCTAAAATTTTGGGATGAAACTTGTGGTTTAAAGCCAATAAGGGTGAAGGGGTGGCTTACCATTCCTTCTACCTAGCTTCTAAGGTCTTTACCCTTGTGTTTCCCACCTTGTTGTCACCTTTTTTTGAGCTTTTAAATACTAAATTTCAAAGTTATTTCAGTGGCTAAAAACACTTTTTAAAGTCCAAAATTAGAGGGGTTCGCCTCCCCTCCTTGTGTCTTGTTCACTAGCTTACATAGCTCTATGTTTCAGCTTATTATTCTAGCTATTTTTGTCTTAATTCCAACATGTTTTAGGACTTATTTAGCACTGTTTTAGGACTATTTTTAAGTGTTCATTGCATTTGAGCCTTATATTGCATGCTTGTAGTGTAATTGTCCCTATAAGTTTGGTATTTTCGGCGTTAGACACCACCTTATTTGAATTGATTGCATTTATTTAATGCTTTCCTTACTTGTTCTCACCTTTAATCACCTCTGCAACCTCCCTCCTTTCTTAGCTTTTTCTTTGCTTTGAAAGTGGTTTCAAATTATTTGTTTGTTTAAGCATGAGATTGAGTTGTCATGCTTAATAGTTTAATCCTTTTGGGGGTTCATTACCAACGGTATGATATCTCTTTCATGCTCAAACCAACACTTTGTTTGAGCCCTCTTTCTATTAGAGGACTTAAACTCACTTTTGGACTTAATTGATTAAAGAATTGAAAGGTAACTAAAATAAAGTAATAAAAAAGGTGCAAGATAATAATTTGGTTTTGGGTTCAATCGGACGTTAATTGAACCCTTGAGTCTTGAGTTGTTTCATACTCATTAGTGGTGAAAACGGTTCAAGATTCATTATCAACTACTTCCCTTGATCTTTCATGATAGAGAGGTGGTTTTGAGAGTCTTGTTTTGTTGCATTCATTGAATTTGCACACTTGATTCATAAGCCATCATGCAATTCCATTGGTGGTTTGTGAATTAAACTTACTACGCCTTTGAGTTGTTCAAATGATAAGGAGGGGTAAATTGTGCAAACAAACCCTTGAGAATACACTGTCTCTACTCTATTTGCTCTCTGTTGCAGTAGGACAACCTAGTCAGCAGTAGCCGGCAGGCCATCTTTTGTGGCCGGCAAGTCACCTTCAGTGGCTGGCAGTCCATAATCAGTGAACGGCAGGCCTCTGTCGGCCACCAGTGCAAAATCAAGTAATGTCCTTTTGAAGCAAAATAGAGTTGGTCTAGAGGTGGAAATCATTGCAAATATTCTACTGTGCAACAGAGGCATTCAACAGTAGAAACAGTGGCTTTTTCGGGTGGAAACCGCATTCATGCATAAGCCCTCCATTGATCCTCGGGATCCGTGTTATAAATATATTAGTGTTGTGGTTAAAATAGTGGCTTTGTAATTAATTAGTTATAATAGTTAATTCGTCTCGTGTTGTATTATTTTAGTTAGCTAGATTAGTTAATTAATTCATTCGGTTTGTAATAGTTAGTTAAGTAGTTTAGCTAAAGTATTCATTTGTTATTGTAATAGCTAGAGAATTAGTTAGCTAGTTAGTTTATTCGGACCCTCTTGTGTGATGACACAATGTTGTAATAATGTGTATGTCTTCCAACCCCACGTCTTTCTCCCTTTTATTTACTAGCTTATGATGGTAGCTTAGAGCATCATGTTTTGTTTAACATACTTCATGTGTGCATCCACTTGTTTTGCATACATCGAGGCTCGGTTCATCATTCTAACTTGCATTGTTAGTTTAAATACTTCTGTGAATACGTGCTTAGACCGCATGCTATCAAGTTGATTCATATGCCATATTAGTAGCCGAGTCTATTAGTTGCATATCGCATATGTTGCATTAGCCATATTGCCTAGTTAGGATTATGCATCTTTCTAACTTTATCATCTTTTTGGCTCGGAGTACTAGGTGAGCCTTTATTCGCTTTAGCATATTGCATAAGTGTGATTGTTGCTATGTCTAGCATGCTTGCTATGAGGCTAAATGCTTAATTGCTATAATTGCTTGAATGCCTATGGATGAAGGCTAATTGCTTGAATTAGAATAATTTGAGTAATGCTCATATGCGATCACTTTTTCAAGTGGTACATATTCAAAACAATTTTCAAAACAAATATGAATCAGGTGTTCCAATTCTTGCAAATTAGTATATACTTGTGTGTGTGCATCACACAGTAATGACAACTTGATAACCAAAACAAGAGCATAAAATGTAGATAAGATTCATATCATGATTAACAGAGGTCGATCTTTGATCGGGCGAGCAGGGGTGCTCAATTCATGACCTTATCCTCTTGTACCTAAGTTCCCGAACCGAGACAATATTGCTGATGATGGACATGTGGCCTTTGGCACGAGTCATGGGTTTTCTAAATTTTTCAAAAATATTTAGATAGCGACTCTGTATCTGGCAAAGAAGTCTATTTTTGGCATTTTGATTCAAAATCGATTTTTCAAAAGATGTTCCAGATTTAGACTCTTTGGTATTTATCTATTTCACATTACACTTGTGAATTTAGATTCAGAATCGCGGGGGAGTCCAATACTGTAGGGCTTATTCATCTTCCAAGATGGGGCACGAAAAGTCGAGCTACACATACCTTAAACCTGGTCTGGATGTTAAGTTGATTGCTCTTTTCTCATGTTCTCCTATTTGTGAACAGTGTTTGAAAACTACTACTATTCTTTTATGGAATAAACAGAGAAGAAAAAAAAGTGGGGGAAATAATGGCAGAACCTGAAGAAAAAAATAGGGGAAATCATACAAACAGTGCACTTGCTAAGCTGGATTGCAGTTGCCGGTCGACCGGCTGATCGTCTTCCTGGTCAACTTGTCTTTTGATGACAACTACAAATTCACCATTGGAGTAACTGATATCAGATAGAGGAATTTATGCTATTTTTACTCCGATTTGATGAAATATTTGATGAACCGTTGAAGATACGCTAATGAGATTTAAATTGTGATTCTCAATATTATTTTTTTAAATCAAATTACAAATACACCCTCTTGAGATTTTCTTAAAATATGATTTACGCCTTATGATTCTGAAAATTACATTCCGTCTCTTGAAATTTTTAATTTCATAACAATGGCTCATTTTATTAATAAATTATCAACTCAATTAATAATTTTTAATTATGTTAAAAATTTATTTCAATTAATAATTCAAGTAATTTTATTGTTGTATATTTTAGTTAATTATGTTAAATAAAAAATTCTAACAATATAATATTTGTAATTTTTTAACTCACATTAAACAATTTATATTTTAAAACAAATTTTAAAAAATATATTTGTAATTTATTTTATTTTTATATATACTAGCATATCACCCGTACTATGTACGGATTGTGTTTACAATTATCTATATATGTGAATTGTGATTTTTAAATATATATATATTTTTAAATGTCTTCTTTTTTTCTTTTTTTGTATTATATTAAAGTTTAATATTTTGATAATAATCATATGTATTGGACTTTTCAAGAAATTTTTTTTATACTTGTTCTTAATGAATTAAAGTGTTATTATAAGGGATAATAATCATATGCGTTGAGACTTTTCAAGAAATTCATGTATTAGATTTCAAAGAATTTTTTTTGTGCTTATTCTTAATGCATTAAAGTGTTATTATGAGGGTAAGACTTGGGAGTTCGGAGAAATTAATAAATGCTAAGATTTTTTTTTTTAAATCAACAAATCAGAAAATTTAGATTGTGAGATTGGAGCTCCCACAAAGTTTGGGGTTAAAAACTTCTTTTTGCTTAATATATAGTATAGATATTAGCATATTACCCGTGCTATGCACAGATTGTGTTTACAATTATCTATATATGTAAATTGTGATTTTTAAATTTTTTTTATATTTTTAAATGTCTTTTTTTTTCTTTTTTATATTATATTAAAGTTTAATATTTTGATAATAATCATATGTGTTGGACTTTTCAAGGAATTAAATGTCTTTTTTTATTATTATATTATATTAAAGTTTAATATTTTGATAATAATCATATGTGTTGGACTTTTCAAGAAATTTTTTTTTTTTATGCTTGTTCTTAATGCATTAAAGTGTTATTATGAAGGTAAGACTTGAGAGTTGGGAGAAGTCAATAAATGCTAAGATTTTTTTTTTAAATCAAAAAATTAGGAAATTTAGATTGGGAGATTGAAACTCTCACAAGGCTTAGGGTTAAAAATCCCTTTTTGCTTAATATATAGTACTAGCCTATCACACGTGCTATGGACGGAATAATTATAAATATTTATATTTGTTTTAGATTTTTTTTAATATATAAATTATGTTTTTTAAGATTTTTTATAAAAATAATTTAACAATCTTATTACTAATCATAGTGTCTAAGAGAAGTTGAAAAAGGTACTGCAATAACTATGCAAAGATTGTATCTATAATTATTTGTATGAGGGGATTTTAAATGCTAATTAAGAAATTTTGATCAAATTAACAAATGCAAAGATGTGGAAAGACATGTGGATTGAAAAAAGTTAATAAATACTGATCAAGAGATTTTGACCAAATCAATAAATGTTAAATTTTTTTTTTTAAATCAAAAAATCAAAAAATTTAGATTAAAATATTGAAACTCCCATAAGACTTGGGATTAGAAACCTTCTTTTCTTTAATATATAGATATAGATACAAAGAGTAATTAGGCAACTTGGTCGAACCGGTGGCAGACCATACGATTTTGCCCCCCTTCCCATGTGCATTCATTAACTCCCACACATCTCAAACGTGACCCCGACAATTTTTGGATGACGTCACTCTCCCTCTAAATCTCTCCCGGCCACACGAGTGCCGAACCCAACCACAGTTTGCAAAGCTAATCGTGGTTAAAATAACTTAACCCACACCACAGTTATATTTTGCCATATACGCGTAACCATCACCGAAGGCTCCGTTTATCACTGCCCGTGATTTGAGCATGTTCTACTGCAGTGGCATTCCTGAAATTAACTACTGTCCTTAAAGTGTGTTTGTTGATTAAAAAAATACTAGTATAAAGCATTACAAAGATAGTAATCTTTTTTGGTAAGAGAAAAGAATTTCAATCATTAAGAACAAAATATGACAAAGGTACAAAGCAGTACATCATTACTTCTTTTTTTTTTTTTTTTTTTTTGATGAGGCTCTGTTTTTTTTTAAAAGAAGAAATGGATGATAAAAAATAAAAATGGTAAAAAATAAAAATTAAATAAAGAAAATGAAATAAAACTTTATTTTTTTTACATGTATTTGAATGAAAGAAAAATTTTATAAGAAAATAATGAAAAAAATATAATTGCTCCATAACATAGAGTTGTGGAGAGAAACATGGGTAAAAAAGAAAACAAAATAAATTTTATCAACATTTGTGGGAAAAAATAAATATTCTATATTTTGTAAGAAATAATTAGTCTAACTAATAAGCTAATTTGAGTTGTATAGAAAATTTTAATTTCATTACCTTTTAAGACACTGTATCTAAACAAACACATACAAAATTAATTTTGTTCTTTTCTTTCACTTTCTTGTATTATCTATCTAGCTTAAAAGATTAAGCTAAAATGTTAGCTCACAAAATTAAAGTTTTTATAAAATCAAACTATATATCTAATAATTCACTTTTCAAACTATTTAACAATGAAAAAAATGTTATGTAAGTTATGTTATTTGTGAGTTTGATTATCATAAATGGCATAACTAAATGCTATCGGAGTCATAATTAAAAAATTGAGTTATAACCAAATATCATATGAGATATAATTAAATAACTCTTAAATCATAACCAAAATAATATCATAACCAATATCATAATGTGTCATAACTGATAACACAAAAGTCATAACTAAAGGAGAATATTATAAAATTTTCTAGCAAACAAACTTCCTTTTTAAAAAAACACAAATTTAAAATATGATTTCACCATGAAAATACATGTTCAAAATGCGATTTCATGGTGAAATCAGATCTTGAACTTGTGATTTCATACTGACAAGCCTCGCTAGTGTCGCACACGTGGGTGATGTTAAAATGTGATTTCATGATAAAATCGCATTTTCAACCTGCAATTTTAACAAGCGAGTTAAATTTGATAAATAATTTAAATACTTTATTATTCTCATGAATGGTTTAATTTCTTAAATTATTCACACACAAAAACTCCAAAAAATTAATATTTAAAAGATAATTTATTTAGTAAATTTCTAATTTTTTTTTTAAAAAAACCTTTCAAATAATTTTTTAACATAAAAAAAGTCGATTCATTTGAGTTTTTTAAGAAATAATTTTAATAAATAAATTAAGATTTTAAAAAATAAATGAACTTATTTAACCAATAAATTAATTTTTAACTATTGCCAAATGAAATTTAAGATCACATTTGTTTAGAATATTTATTTTAAACAAATAAATGAACTTATTTAACCAATAAATAATGTATTTTTAACTTTTATTTTTATTTAACCAATAAAAAATAAATGTATTTTTAACAATAAATGAACTTATTTATTTTTTATTTAACCAATAAAAAATAAATGAACTTATTTAACCAATAAATAATGTATTTTTAACTTTTATATAAAAGAGTTTAATACCATTTGTAGTAGTTAATTTATTTCTTATTATGATAGTTGTTAGACTTTATTAACTTTCTAACTATGGTAAATTAATGGTCATTTAGATGATATAAATATTTATCATAATATAATTTTCTTCTATTGTGAGTGAATGGTCATTTAGATGATATAACTATTTTTAAGGGTCATTAAATAGAACAATTATTTAATATTTAAAAACAATGTGATTATACGCATATTAATATAAAAATAAAGGGGTTGGCTTATAGTCTCGTCTCGTTTTTTTTGAAACATTTATTTTATAATATTTTTATTGTATATTGTCAATGTAAAAAATAAAAAAAAATATGATAATTATAATATATTCATTTTATCATGTTTATTTTTTAAAAAATAAACAATAAATATATTTCTAAATATATACTATTTATTTTTTTGGCAAACATATTAAAATTAAAAAAATTTAATTATCAAATTAATCTATTTTTTATGACATAAAAAAAATTTATAAAATAAACCATACAAATTATTGAGACCGGGACCATGCGAAAAATAAAATAATCACGTGACAGCAATTATTATTGACCCTATTATTGGAAGATGCGAGGACGGACAGGGGTAGTTTGGTAACTTACGGTTACGGAATGGGTGGCTTTCCGTGATTGTTGTTTAAGACGCGTTTTTGCACTTTTTGTGTGACAGACCAATCGTATCTCAAGCACTTAAGTGGCCTTGAAGAAATGATTGGCTACATGCAAGCATAACAATGTTCTTACTTTTGTGTTTGAGATTTGTGGCTTTTTATTGACTTTCTTTAGTGAATTATTATTATTATTATTTTTTAAATTCAAAAATGTTTTCAGTTTTTATATTCGACGAGAAGTGTCGAAATTTTTTTAAAATTATATATATATTTTTAAAAGTCAATAAAATACAAAAATAAGTTAAAAGTAGTAAACTTTTTAACTTATTTGAGTCTTTTCAAAAAAATAAAAATTGAAATTTTTAAAAAAATTATTTTTTAGATTAGTCTACCAAGACAGATCAAAAAAAAAAAAAAAAGAAGGAAAAAACACTAATAAATTGTTTAGATAGTTTGCGCCATTTAGTCCTATAATTTATTTTGTAGACTAATTGATCCCAAGTCAATGTTAATTACACTTGAACCCACGAATGTAACGCATGGGTTGACTGCTTGGAGGGATATATTGGGTGTTTAGGTGATATTGTAGTTATCAAAAAGCCCAAAACCATAGCATTTTTTTTTCTTTTCCCATTGCGAACGAAACGGAAGCTCAAAAATGGGAACGTCAACATTTCTTTGCCAATGTTGCAGTGTTGATCCTCAGTTTGTGTAAGTTGAACGCTGGATTTGGGAACATTACACCCAAAATTCGTTATTCCCCAAATAACATTGCAAAACCCCAAAAAAACCCTAGAAAATCATGGAAACCCCTTCAATCAAATTTACAGAGGTGAAGCGGCATGGGCATTGGGACATCTTAGAGTGCGATTAACATTGAGAACGTAACGTTGGTGATTTAAAATTGATCCGTCGATGGCATCGTTGATCATGTGTTAGTGCGATGACAACAATTATGGGTGTCTTCGATATTAGTTTGGTTGTTTGTGAAACAATACGACATCAAGGTCGATACTCGAAATGAGTTTTTGTTTAATTGGCGCGTCATATGGGGTTTTAGGTGATCTTGTTCATGTCGCATGTTTGGGGTTTACCATTGATTGCAAATGTGATGTTGTGCATATTTGTAATGTGATAGACACATGGTTTTGTTGGTTAATGTTGTAATATTTTCACGAGTTTGGGGATTACTAATGATTTCAAATGTGATGTTGTGCATTTATATAATGTAACAGACACATGGTGTTGTAGCTAATGTTTGTATGATTGGTGTGTATTTTGTAATGTTGGGGGCTAGTGGGAGGATATATGCCTGAAAGTGTTAGAGGGGTTTGGTGGTAGTAGAAGGTAGTTGGCTGTTAATTGTCAGGGATTGTCGGACTGTGTCGATATTATGTTATGTGGTTGGTGTTTGGTGCTAATGTTATAGGTTGTTAGTGGGAGGCTTAATAGTACGACAATGTGGCTTTGGGTTGATGTTCTGTAGGTAAATGTGAACGTTACAACCCACACACCTCCCTAGGAAAATACAAATGATTTAATATCAATAATGTAACACCAAGTAGGTAACATCAATAATCTCCACAATCACTCTACGAAATCCCAAAAAAAAAAAAATAGAAATATTAAACCATACCTTATCCACATACACTCAATCCCAAAAAAACATGAAAAACATAATCATAATAAGGGGCAAACAAGTAAACTCAAATATTATTAAATCAAATCAATAATACATACTACAAGTAAAAAGGACTATTTGGTTTATAAAAAAATATATAGGACAAAATGGACTAACATTTTTCTAAATGAGATTTATAAGTAATTTTTCCACACCAAAAAAAAAAAAAAAAAATTCAAAATATGAAGTGACTTATTTGAGAGTTTCCAAACAATTTAGTATTTTTATAATTATTTTTATTTATGAAAAGGGTACATAGGCCATAGGTCCACTTTATAGATTTTTTTAAGAACATAGATCCAAGGACTTTTTTGTTTGGGTCCATAATAGGGGTGATTGTGGATCGGGTTATATCGGGTGGTATTTCATTCGTCATCTGTTCAAAATTAGGCAGATTAAAAAAATAATCCACATCCGTCCATCAGTTTGGCAAATGTGGATTGAGCGGGCTGTACGGGTTAGCGGATGGATGCAATTGGTTTTGGCAGTTTGGACTTTACAAATTTTGAACATTTTTTTGAATTATAATTCATAACTTTTACAATCTCCAAAAACTAGTAATCTGAAAAAATATGTATTATTTGTTTATAATAGACTATGGCACACCCATGCACATTTTTAAGATATTGTTTTTCATCACAAATATATAATTTATTATTTCTACCCTATGTTGTTACTTGTTAGCAGCTTCATTTTTTTTTTTTTTTTTTTTTTTTTTTTTGAACTTGTGGAATGGTTGATTTGTCATCCGAACTGTATCTGCAAATTTTGAAATATTTCATCTTCATTCGTCCGCCGAAAGGCACACATCCACCCAAAATCAATCGGGTTGAGTCGATTCGGTTCGGTTGGGTGGGTTGGACAAATCTATGATCACCCTTAGTCCATAAAGACAAACCTCTTTTTATTTAGGTCCATAAGGATACGCCTTTGAATTGGTTTGGATCAATGTGTGCTATCTGTTGAAATCAAACCCATTTTCTTCTCTCTTTTCCATCTTTCTCTCTCTATCACCTCTCTCTCCTTATTTTATTTGAGCACAACTTCAAATCTTACTTTCTCTTTTCTCTCATTATTCTTTTTCTGCAGAGGTGACTCCCTCTTCTACTTCATCTATCTCTTCTCTATCTTCTCTCTCATTATCAATCACCTTTTTTTTGCTGACTCTCACTTCGAAGGCTTTGATGCCGATGATTTCGATGAAACCCTAAAAAAGAGAGAAAGATAAAAGATGGAGAATCGCTTATAAATTGACTCTCACACAATGGGTTATCTACGATGTCATGGTTGCCTTCGTGAACCGGCGGAAGAATCTTTTTGATTTGGATAAGTCAATAGAGACGGTTCTGGTTTGGATAAAGATAGTGCGAAGACTCTGAGAGTTGCAAAATTTGGATCACCATAGAAAAGATAAGACAGAGGCTTGAACCCTAGAAAGTAGGGTGGTTTGACGCTTGGATAATTCGATGAAAGTAATAGTTATGTCCATCGACATGAAAACTATAGCTAGAGCTTTGTGTGGGAGTGAAATCAGAGTTATGGAGTTAATAGGTAGGGTTTTAGGGGTTTCAAAGACAAAGAAAGAGAGAGGGGTTTTAGGGGTTGGATTGTTTTTGATCAATTGAACAGATAAAAAATTAAATAGATAAAGCTAAAAAAATTTAAACAGATAGCCCTCTTCCTCTCTCCTTCTCCCTCTCCCTCTCTATATATATCTATATGTGGGTATGTATATAAGAATTTGAACAGATAGAATAAAAAATTAAAAAGATAGGTTAAAATAATTTACAAGATAGGTTCAACAGATAGATTTTTTGAATAGATAGGTTATATATAAAATTTTCAATAGATAGGTGTTAATGAACTTTTGACTAACAAATGTTCTTATCATCAAATAAGATTTTTTTTTTTTAAATCTAATGCCTTAACCTTATAATATCTTTAAATTGGACTTTTCACCAATTAACTCTTGCGGAAAAGGCCTTCTTTTTTTTTTTTTTTTATGTATATGTATTTTTTTTGTATTTTGTAATTTTTTTTGTGTGTTGTTACCCTATACATGTTAAGAAAATTTAAAAATAATATATTCTATATAAAAATGCATTCAATAAGAAAAATATATACAATCTTTTTAAGTCATCTTAACACGTGTATTGTAAAAATACGCATTGACAAATTATTTAATTTTTTTTATAAAAAAAATATATTTTTTGCAATCCATTTCTCATACAATTTTTTTCTTTTATTTTTATATATATAACTAAATCACTTTTAAGTTCTAACTAAAAAGAAATATAATAAGTCATAACTAAAATATTACTTGATACATAACTAAAGACATCTTGGGTTAAAATAATAACTACAATAGATTATAACTAACATAAACATTGGGGTGTGGAAGGATGGTCATTTTTTCTCATCCTGCTCCGCACCCGCATCTCCCACCCCGCCTTGTACGGATTTTTTCCACCTCGATTAAGAAGTGGGGTAGGTACGGGTTTTGCTTCCCCGCCCCATTCCACATGAACCATGCCCCAATTATATTTATTTAATATATTTATATGTATATAATTTTTTTTATTATAATAAATTAAAACATTAAAATACTATACTTAATATTAATTTTTATTCATTTATTTTCTATCTTACATAATATAATTCTCATTAAGTATAAATTATTATTCGTAACATACTAAATTATCTATAATTTTTATTAATGCTTCTGTTTTTCAACTTACAAAATTAACCCACTTCCCACCCCGCACCCGCTCCACTTCTGTTAGCCCCCAATTTGCCCCGCTCCAATATGGTGTGGGGGCGAATTTCTATAAATTTACCCTAAACTCGACCTATGACTATCCCTAGGTGTGGTCCAATGGTCTAGTAGCCACACCCTAGGGTGTGGAGAGTGAGTGGTCAAGAGTTTGAGCTAATGGAGTAGCGACGAACCCTTTAGTTGTAATTTAACTATATTAACATACTAACGCTATAAAAAATAAAATAAAAAACTAAAACTACAATTAGCTATAATCAAACCATAATCAAAGGTTATAATCAAACATTAGTTAAGACATAACCAAAGACCTTTATGGTTATAACTAAAATAAGAACCACGAAATCATAATTAAATCATAACTAATACCAAAATTAATCATAATTAAGTTACAACCAACACCATAATGGTTATAAAAAAAATTCATAACCAGAAAGAATGTATATTATAAAATTTTCCTGTGTATCATATATAAATATATATACTAGCATAATATCTGTGCTTTGCACGATTTTACATAGTAAAATAAAAAATATTTTATAATTACAATAAAATTATTTACAATCAAATAAACTTAATTATTTTCATGACAATTACTTATTTTGTTTGCTATCTTATTATTAATAGTACACCCTAAATATTAAATAACAAAAACATGTGTTATAACATAATTGGCAAGTATAAAAACCAAAATATAAGGTAAATACAAAAAAACAATTTCATCCTTAGAATTTCGTAATGGTAGCTTGTCTGGGTAATTCATCCAATCTATAACAAATCATCAATTATTTTCTATCCTTTGACATTTTTTGTGAATCTCAATAAAATTTTTGATTTTTTTAAATTTCAAATTTGATAACTAAAATTTTATTTTGAACTTTTCATTTAAAGATTTTAAAATTTCAAATGAGATGTAATTTAAATATAAATAAAATTCTATTTTGGACTTTTCATTTAAATTTTTTTAAAATTTCAAATGAGATATGGGTCAGATGAGCCAATGGTTATATGTAAGATATATATTTTTAAGAATAAAAAAATTAAAAGATTTAGATTAATACTTTAAAGCACTTAGAGTTTGTGAAATTCTGTATTTTTGATATATTAAATATTTTAGTGAGAGGTATTGGTGATTTATTATAATAGTTTGGTGGTGACATTTTTAGATGAGAACCTAACTTTTTATTTCCTTATATTTATTTTATCTCTTTTTATCTCTATCTCATTATTGTCCGTCTCTTTTTAAAAATAAAATTTTCTATCCTATTTACCTTCTTTCTTCCTTACTAAGCCAAAAAAAAAAAAAAAAAAAACAACAACAACAACAACAACAACCACCACCACCACCACCACCACCACCACCCCCATTCCATTTTCCATACTTGTCCTTGATTGATGCCTTCCATACCATCCATCTTTCATTTTAATTTTTTTTTTTTAATCTTTCTGCTTCGCCAAGAAAATTTGAAGGCCACTCCTCTCTACTATGTAATTTGCATTTGCAAACTTTTTTTTTTCTTCATGCCATGACACACACACACACACACACACACACTCTCTCTCTCTCTCTCTCTCTCTCTCTCTCTCTCTCTCTCTCTTCTTTAAAATATAATTTTGAATTTAGTTTGAAAGTATTTAGAGTGAGAGCTATTAATTTTATTAAAGAGGAGGGTTGTAAATTTTGTCAAACCTTACATACCTTGTGCATTGAAATTTTATTCTATTACATTTGGAGATCTATGGAGCAATATCAGATACTTAAAGTGTTGATGACGAAGGAATTGTTTTGAGGTAATTGGGTGGTATACAATGTATTTCATCTAAATCTCTTTGCAAAAAGTCTCATTTTAATTATTTCCAATTCGTATTCCGTTTGTTATACTTGTCATTTGATAAATTTTGTGAAATCATGCTATGTTGATTCGTTTGATTATTTTGGTCTTTTGATAAAATTCCTGTGAAGTTATTCTATGTTGAAAGTATTGATTTGTATGATTAAATGACGTAGAAATCCCCCGTATATGGATTGAGTAGACCCTGCCAATAACTTGCGCCAATAACTTGCACCAATATACCCAAATAAGCAGTTCTACTTGGGTGAAGTGGGTAAGGCCAATCACTGATCATATACTGAGTAGGACTAGTTATTTGGTCATGGACAAGTTATCATATGTTTAGTTGATTTGTTTGTGCAATTGGATAAATTGCGTGATAATCAAATCTAATCGTTTGTGTAATGTTGGATCTCTATTGATTTATTCTCTATCCGAGTATTGTTATTCATGTCGTATTGTATACTTATCGAGTTAATTTATTTTTCAAGTGCAGAGCAATATAGTGGCGATTGAGATTGAAGCATTAAAGGATTTACTAAGTTAGATATTTTAGGGCCCAACATTATATATTTTTTTAGAGACAATTGTATAAATTATTTTGGAGATGATTTGTATTTTGAGGTTATTAATTATCTGGAATTATAATTTTGAGATTTATTTGATTTATTAACGGCCCAGAAGTTGGGTAGTTATAGAGTTTCTTAGATAAAATATTATTTTGCATTAATCCATTCACTTGCAACTACGTAGAGAAATCAAATTGTAGTGGCCCGGGTTTGAAAACCCTACCCATTTTATTTTTGGTTGGGACTCATGGTCGTCCTGAGTAACTTTGACCTTTTCTGGGTGGTTGGGACCCTTAGAATGCCTCGGGTTGGCTTGTCATGCCCACGACCATTGTGGTCGCACTCGCGAGGAGGTGAGGTGTAAGTCACGCTCGTGAGGGTCCGCAACTAGGCCATGACCTTTTTGATCTTCAAGTTTGTTGGCTAGGGGAGGAGGTGCGCGACCGGCGATGGATTGCGTGGTCCATGATAAGGGCTTGCGACCTTCATAGTCGCACCTGTGGTGTCCTTGGTCGCTCCTGTAACCTTGTTTGTTGTCTTAATTGCAGCCACAGTGGTCTATTTTTCTATATAAAGCACCAAAAATTGAAAATATCTATCTTTTGAGTTCATCTTCTCTTTTCTCTCTCCCTTTCCACCATTTTCAACCCATTTGAGCTTTTAAGCTTGGTTTTATCAAGTTTTACCCATTTTCTACTCCTAGTTCCATATACCAAAACATAGAGCTCGGTGAGGGCTTTTATTTTATTTAAGCGGATCGTCTTTTCATAGCTAATGATTTTTGGGTTGTCTCTTCTTCACCTTGAGAGATAGGGATTTCTTTGCTTCTTTTCAATACCTCGTTCTAAATAGACATGGTAGTTTGTATTGCATTTAAAAGCATGGTTGTTAAGGGATTTTCCAAAAGCATGAACGGGGGTTTAGGGTTTGAGTTTTGGGAGTTGAAATTGTATGATTTTGGTTGTTTTGGTAAATCGGAAAGTGGTTAGTTATGGTTAGGTTGATAATAGCAAAAAATCCTAATTTGTTATTAAGGGTTAATAAAATGAAAAAAAGGGTAAAGTTAGGTAATGATAGTGTATGTGTTATGGGATTGAATTAATACTTTGGTTGCTAAAAGGAATTACCCGGGTTTTGTGATTGCTTTGCTATTGTTGTGTTGAGTTGGGTTGTAGTTGTGTATCATAAATTGGGTTTTAATTAAAGGATAAAGAGGGTTTTGGCTAAGGGTTAAAAGTGTTAAATAATTGGAGCAATGGGTTTGGTTTTGAAGAACGAAACGATATTTGTAACTCTTTTGTGTAATGATTTCATTGAAAACATTAATGTTTTGGAATTGTGGAACTTCTTGTGGAATTTAATTCATAAGAGTTTTTTTTATTTAACTATTAGAGGTTTTGTCCTTGGTCATCGGTGGAAGATGGCATTATTGTTATTATTGAATAGATTATGTGTATGTATTACACTTGTGTAGCATTTTATTTAATCTAGCATGTTGTGATATTGTTTGGAGGTCTGTTTCTCTCCGGCTAAATCGGTAAAGCGTGGCATTTTACGAACGGTTCTGCTCCTCCTTGGCTTGCGCTCGGTAAAGCGTGAAAATTGAAGTTTGTTTCTTTCCAACTAGGCCAGTAAAGCATGGTGCCTTGAGATAGGTTCCTATCCCTTTCGGTTTGCACCCAGTAAAATGTAACCTTGGGGTCGTTCCCTGCCGGGTAAGGCTAGTAAATCGATACTGTGTTATGTGGTTGTCTCATTTACTATTTATGTTGTAGGCCGATATAGTGATATTGTTTGTGTTTGATGTATCTTGAAATTTATTAGAAAATCCTCTTTCAAATACTTGTATCATAATTAGTTTATAAGATATTCTTGTATTATAATAAATCCTAAATATTTTTTGAACCCTTAGCAATTTGTGTGCACTATTTTGGATTATTTTGAATGTTCCATGATGTGAACATTCACATTAAATAAATTTGACAGTGTGAATATTCACATCATGAAACATTCACACTGTCAATATGAACATTAATGTGCGCTTCACCCTATTATTATTAGGGATATTTTGATAATTATGTCATCCATAAGATTTATTGGAATATAAAAAAGTAATTTAGACTAAGTGAAACATAATTAGATGAAGAGAGATTTATGAATAATGCCCCTTATTTGAACTAAATATATATTTAAAAATTTGTGTCATACAATACTTATAACTTATTAAAAAGGAATAACTTACATATTGTATGAAAGTTAAAAGATAAATTTTGACTTTTACATTTTGATTATCAATTTTTAATTTATCATAAATTGTGACGTTGTAGAAAGAATCTTATCAAATATGTGTCTTATTAACCTATAAACAATTTTATCTCAAAATTAATTTTTGACATAAAGCAAAATTGGATCAAAACTTTTTATGTAAAAAATAATCCCACAAGAAAAAAAATTTTGAGTGTACAAAAGAAAATTTTAGAAGATAGTAAATTAACAATAAATTGGTAAGTGGTATGTTTTTATATTATATTTAGTATATTGTTTCATTTGTTCTCATTGTACAAGTAAGGGCATAAAATTGGCTCGTGAGCCCGTGGGCTTCCCAAAGTCTGTCCATAGCTCGGGTGGGCCTAACCCAAGTATGGGCCTAGCCCGAGACTCTCGGCCTAGGCTGCGTATTTTGGAGCCTGGTTTGTGGCTCTGCCCATCGGCCCGCTCTAAGCCCATTCAAGGCCCAGCTCGAGGCCCAATGTTACTTTTGGTAGAAAAAGAAAAATTTGGTGAAAAAAAAATAAAAACATACACTACAAGAAAAAGCAGCAATGGCGACTAAAACATTTATTTTCGTCGCTGAAAGTTGCACAAATGGCGACTGAAATGGATTTAGTCGCCAAAAATGAAGACTTTTGTCGACTAAAATTCATTAGTCGCCGAATCCAGGGTTTTAGCGACTAAACTATTTTTTGGTCGCCGAATCTACCAGTTTTAGCGACAAAAGGTTGTTTGGTAGCCAAAACTGACAGTTTTTTGGCGACTAAAACAATTTAGTAGCCAAAAGTGATGCTTTTGGCGACTAAAAACTGGTTTAGTCGCCCATTATAACTGTTTTGCCAACAAAAAGCAATTTAGTCGCTGAAAGATGAGGGTTTTTGGCTACAAAAAGAAAATTAGTAGCTAAAGGTCCAGAATTGCCGACTAAAATACACTTTAGTCGCCCAAAGTAGAAGTTTTGGCGACTAAAATTGAATTTAGTCGCCAAATGTGCTATCCTTAGGCCGGATTTCATTGTTTTAGCGACAGAAAAGAAATTAGTAGCCAAAAAATGGAGAATTGGCGACTAAAATTCAGATTTAGTCGCCAAATGTGCTATCCTATTTTTTTATAGTATATTTAATTTTTTACATAAAATATATTACATAAAAAAAATATTTTTATATATACAATTTTTTTTTTTGCAATATAGTATATAAATAATATATGTTGCATTAATTTTCATGTGATGATAGAGTGGCGTAGTGGGGAGCAAGTGTTGCTAAAGGCGTAGTGGTGTCCAAGTGTTGGACGTTGCAAGTTCGAACCTTGGGAGAACCACCTGAGGCAAAAATTTTTTTTTTAAATATAGTTTTGGCGACTAAACTATGTGGTCGCCAAAAGATTGAGGTTTTGGCGACAAAAATCTTAGTCGGCAAAGGTAAAAATTAAAAAAAAAAATTTGACTTTTGGTCGCCAAATGCAAAATTTCCAAAAAAGGAATTGAGTATTGCCGACAAATTAGTTGGTCGCTGTTTTACTTGCTTTTGGCGACTAACACTCTTTTAGTCGCCAATTCCATCCGCGACCACATATTAACGACAAAACCGGCGACGAAATTATTTAGTCGGCGAAAGAGAAAATCCTACTTTTGGCGACTAAAAAGGGACTTTTGGCGACTAAAAATTTAGTCGCCAAAGGTGTTTTTTTTTGTAGTGATAGTCAAGCTCACCCAGGCCAACCCCAAGCTCGAGCTTAGACCTTGTCCACCAGCTCGCCTAAGGCTCGAATACCTCCTGGACTTGAGCCTAGTCTTTTGGTCCGTGGCTCGACTCGGTCTGAATTTTGGAGAGAGCTCGTGTAGCCCGACATAGACCAGGCCAAATTTACACCCTTATTTACAAGTAATATGACTCATTAAGCTAATGTTATAACTAAATATGTCACAAAAAGATAAGGAGTAGGATCGTTTCAATATCAATTTTTTTTAATTGATGTAATTAATTTATATTGTACTAATTTAAGATGTCATATACTTAAGGGTGTACTAATGGCCCGACCTGCGGGCCGAAAAGTGGGGCTTAGGCCCAAGCCCACTCAGATTAGGGCCTAGGGCCTGCGCTTGGCGGGCCTAGTTTTTTTTTTTTTTTTTTGTGCAAAAACTAAATGATAAATATATTATGTATATAGATTATTCATGAGGGATAAAAAAAAATAAAAGAAAAATTGTACTAGAATATTTTAGTTAATGAGATGTTTGGTTATGTTTTATGTGTGGTGATATTTAAATTTAATTATGTATGACTTATACTTTTTTGGTTATGAACTTATAACTAAAAAAGTATGAACTTATGTAATTTTTTTTTTGAAATGAATAATTATATATATATATCAAAATAAAACTTGCAATATTGCAATCATTAAACTAAATAGATAACATTTATTGAATGAATAATTTTTATTTCAAAATGAAATAAAACATTACAAAAATTTATATCATTAAATAAAATAGATATAAATTATTGATGATAGTAGAGCAATTACATCACCATAGGTTAAGTACATCCCAATTAGATTGACACCTATTGGCCTACTAATTATTTGCTTTATACTCCACCTCAATAATCTAATACAAAAAAAAAAATAACGAAATGAAATAGTGAAAAATAAATTGTTGATCAATGATCGGAGGAGGCAAGCAATTCATTTGCGTTGCCCAATGATATGTCACCTAAATTAGTTTGAATTCTCTCAATTTCACTGTAATTTTGTATTCTCGTAAGCGCATGCATATAATCTCTGGATATCATAAGTGCCTTAACCATTTGGAGAAAAAGCCTGCTACGATAATTGATCAGCACCCCTTCACCTGCACTAAAAGCTATATTTCTTAAAAAACTTTGATATTGTGGTGCAAAACTTTCGTGAATCATTTAGGCAAAATTGAGACATTCACTAACACCAAAAGATTATTCTTTTTTAATAATATAATCAACTACAGAATTTTGTGTACGTATAGGATCATATGAAAATATTTACAAATGGCTAGTTGATGAAACCCTTAATTGCATTTGATTTCTAATATCAAGTTGTTGGCTTTATAAATGTTTGTTAGTATACCTTTTTAGACGACTAGTGTCTTGTAGATGCAACACTAAGTAAATGTACACAATATTTACATTTTGCTTTAAATGTAATTATACTATTAAGATTATTTACATATATTTTTTCGAAATGTTCCCAAACACCACTAGTCGTGCCCCTAGATGATGATTCAGCTGTTAAAAGAGGGATATTAGGTACATTAGAAGGAGAATCAATAGATTCATATTGTATAATATACGTATCAATATCGGCATAAACATTAAGATTATTAGGATCCATAATAATATAAGTAAAATAATAATGAGTAAATAATAACAACTGATATATGTTAAGAAATAATTAATATAAAAAAAATGAGTAACTAATAAATTTAATTTAACTAATTAATGTTACTGACTGACGAATGCGATATAAAAATTAGCTTCTTCTGATAAAAGTTTCTTCTTGTACAATTGTAATTGCCACTTAGGGATGAGCCTTCAAAATTAATTAAGAGAGTTGAGAGTTGACAGTTGAGAGGAATTGAGAGTTTGAGAGAGTGAATTGTTTGTGAGAAATAAAATGGAAGATGGGGGATAGTTATAGGGTTTTGGGAGGATGGGGTCAATTTGTTAATAAATAAAAAATTTTGGGCCGTTGGTGTTAAACGATCATGTGACCATTTCAATTGAATTCATACATAAATACATATATATTATCGTTGCTACAATGTACAGCATTGAATATGTATATATATATTTTTGAATTTTGACCGTTATTCAATTATAGAGCCGTTGAGGGAGGGGGTGGGCTGGCGGGTCGGGACACCTGAAGGGCGGAAATTTTTTTGGGTCGGGTCAAGCTGGGTTGGCAGGTTGATAGCTAGGTTGGGTTTCAAAATGACGGCCTAGGCCCAGGGTCTTGGGCTGGGCTCAGCCCACGCCTAAATGGACTAGGCCCACCTCATGTCATGGGCGGACTTTGGACCGCCCACGGGTCATTTTTACACCCCCTACATATATTGGTTAGAAATTCTACATGAAAATTATAATAGGGATATTACAAATTGATTGTACTTTCAAAAAATAATTACATGGACATGAAAAGTTCATGTTCTTAATAATTGAAGTTTATAAAATTTATCATTAATCTAGTTTTTTTTTTCAAAATATATACTGATACGTTATTTAAGTTTATAAAATTTATCATTAATCTAGTTTTTTTTTTCAAAATATATACTGATACGTTATTTCTTGAATTATAATTGTATATGCTTTCATTTTTTTTTTTTTTTTTAAAGTCAATGTTTTTTTGGGTGGATAAAAGTCAATGTTACTACTCTCAAAAGTGAGCATCCAAAAATAGAAAGAATATCCAAACGGCTCCCATGGTTTTTCTACACCATAAATAATACTATTTTTTTATTATTTAAATTTAAGTTCCGTTTGTTTTAAAATTAAAAATTTTATGCGCAAAAATATTTTACATGTAAAATGTTTATTTGTAACATAATTTTATTTCCTTTTATTTTTTGATGTTTGGCTGCAACTTAAAAATATGAAAAATGCTTTGGAGCTCTAACTTTTGAGCTCTAAAGCCAACTCTAATGAGTTGGCAATGGGCTCCACCTACTGTGATGTGATATTTTGGTCTTAATTTTTTCAACAATGCTACAGACCACTAAATTCCTATCACTAATGATGTGGAAAGCAAAAAAAAAAAAAAAAAAACAAAACAAAACAAAACAAAATTAAGACACAAAATACATGTGGCAGTGGGTGGGATCCACTACCACATAATTAGAACAACTACTAATTAGTGGTCTACATCATTTTTCTAATTTTTTTTCTCTCTCTCAGTGTCATGTCATTAGTGCTCTGAATCATTGTTGTAAAAATATTAATTCCAGTGCCATGTTTGCACAAGTGTACAACCTGAGTTGGACTCAACAGCTGATTTGGATACAAAAAAAATTCAATAGTCGATCTACATAAATTTTTTTTTTCCATGTATATTTTTTTTTTTGGTCTTATTTCTTTGTTGTCTGAACAGAGTAACATTGTAATTTCGACTTTTCAATCACATTACGTAAGTGACTGAGGAAAACCGAAAGGATAAGTCATTTTTGATGAATCTCAATAAAACATTTTACATAAAAAAATATTTTATCCCATTATACGCAACCAAACAACAAAAATTTAGAAAAATATCTTACATGCAAACAAACAGAGCCTAAGAAAAGTACAAATGTTATAATTCGACTAATTATGCTTATCTCTCTTTCAATATAATTATCAGTATTAAGATTGATAATTAAAATTCTTTTTTACACATTTTTATTTGATCACTTTCTATCAAATGAACAAAATTAATTAATAACACAATTAACTTTGCCCACACATTAAGTTTTTTAATTCAAAAATGATTTAAAATTAGTTCAAAGACAAAATTGACAATTTTTTTTAATGGAGTGGGGTAAAATGTATAATTTGAAATTTAAAATAGACTAATATAATTATGTTGAAATTATAGAACGTAATAGTGATATAATTGGTGTTAAAAAAAAATAGTAATATAATTAGGTCTAAGAGTTTGGTTTGGTGAATGAGATCTGAGATTTAGAAATTGTCTAGGGTTTCGACTCCCCTTATAATTTTTTTTTTTTTATAAAAATTATGCGGCATAAATTGTAGCTTATTCAAATTTTAGTGAAAATTAATATATTTTATCATTTTGTGAAAAAGAACTAATGGTCCTGATGATAATTATGGGATGTGGATTAAAAAATCTCATTTAGGATAGATTTTTTTAATTTTTATTAGAAAAGAAATGAAATGATTATGTATTAAATGTGACATTTATTCTATTTGACTAAAATAATTTATTTTGTCTTATATGACCATTTTAGTAGATGCCAAACGAATCCTTAGATGGAAATATTTTTCTAATCCAAGGGCCAAGAGATGGAAGATGAGGAGCTTGCGCTGTACGATATTGTAACTTTTAGATGTATTTCTTTCCTGTGGCTTCCAGGTGGCATACAGCTGTATGATGCCCACAATATTTGAATTACTCAAAAGCCCATAATATGAACCCAAAATTACCTCTCAGATCAGAAGACCTTTTTGGTGATATCCTAGAGATTGCCTTGAACGAAACGACACCGTTCACACCAAAAGTTAAATTTTCAATTTCATGGGCACATTGGGCAGTCGAAAATATGAAATGTGTTTCTGGCCGTTTTTACAACTTCAACGGTCACTTTTTTGGTTAAACAAAAACATACAAAGAACATGAGGTGACCAGAGGACAAACTTGCCAATGAGTCCAAAAAGGGGAACCCTTGATACTGTAATTCCATCATTACTTGAAGGGCATTTGGGTAATTCAAAGACCATCCAAAAAAAGAAAAAATAAAAAACAAATTTGAGTGCCAGTGAGAGAAGCATTTAGATGAGAGAAAAAGAGTGAGAGAACAGAAAACCAAGAAGTTGTTTTCATTTTCTTGTTGCTGATAAGTGAATTGATTCTTCTGTAGCTGCTGCATTGTTGTAATTATAAAGAACAAGTAATGGGTGATTCAACTGACTCTGTCTCTATTGATATTGATATGATACCTCTTGGAGGGAAGGTAACAACTATACTCACCAAGAATCTCATTAATTTCTTCTTCAATGCTTATCTTGTTTTTTTTTTTTTTTTAATCCTCTCAAGACACACTCTCACTCACATTCTTGAATTTTTTCTTATAAAATGATCTTTCTGCTTAATGGGTATTGCAGGAATGTTTGGTTAAAACAAGCAAAGGTTCAATCACTGTTTTGGTTTGTGGGGATCAAGAAAAGCCTGCTTTGATAACATACCCAGATGTTGCTCTCAACTGTATGTATATCATTTCTTGGTTCTTTTTGTTTCACAAATTGATGCTATGATATGTGTTGCTTTAATGAGTTCTTGAGATGATATCAATTAGAATTAGATAATGATGTGTGTGTGTTACAGACATGTCCTGTTTCCAAGGTCTCTTCTTTTCCCCAGACTCAGCTTCATTGTTGCTCCACAACTTCTGCATTTACCATATTGATGCCCCAGGGCATGAGGTCAGGATCGTATTCACATCACATTTGATTTGTTCTTCTTTTCTTTTGTTTGCTTGTGTTGGTTGGAGGTTCTAATGAATTTCCTTTGCCATTTGCTTAAGAGTTCGTGCAGTTGGGAGCTGCTGTGATACCTTCAGATGTGCCTTTCCTCAGTGTGGATGACCTTGCAGACCAGGTTGCCGAAGTGGTCGATTTCTTTGGGTATGTAAATGCTTTTTATTTTTCAATTTATCTTCGGAGCAATTGCACTAATTGTGGGAGCAATAAATTTTTGTTACTATATTCTGTGCAGAACTACTTGATTCCTAGAGTATGAAATTTGTCAAGTTTTGAGTATAAGCTTTGTTCCATCTGTTTTCTTTTTGGCTGCATTTTCGTCTGTGGATTTGAAATGAACGGATTTAGCATCACTCATTCAAAGAGTATAACCTTTAATTCAATCTAGTATTTTAAATATAGTTTTCAAGAACGGATTTGAGAGTTTTAGCCTCTTAGATTAATGGGTTTGAAATAACTAGGTGAGCATAGGTATTTGAATCCCTCCATGAATGATTCCATTTGTACCAGAATATGAACACAATCCATCATCCTATCTCTATGTCATCCTTTACTTTAAAATTATCAATCGACCTCCAATAATTAACTTTCTTGTAACTTGAAATCCCTTTATTTGAAATCCACTAGAGTCTTGTTGGCTGTCATGGGAAGGGGAGGGTACCTAAGAGGCTTATATTCATATGGCCAAGTGTATTAATCCAGCTTATATGTTTTCCCGTCCATGGCTTGAGCCACAATGCTACAACCAACGTTATCCCATACTCATAGGTTGCAGGCTGATCCCATACTCGACATGGTGGTTGACTCTAATATCAAATGATACAAGCCATTGGGTAGAACTTGCCATTGAAAACCGGCTTACGAGGGATGGTGCCCAAAAGGCTTATATTCACTTGGTCAAGCCAAATGTATCAGTGCGGAATTGTAAACAATTGCCTCTAAGATGCTTGAAGTCTAATGCTTAAATTGTGGTGGCTTGTAGATGTATAGACGTCCTCTCCCATGACTCAATCTTTGGAATTAGACCATATTTTCAGTCATCCATTGCAATGATATTAATACCATTGTATAATATCAACTTCAAAGATTTCAAGTCCCTTGGCTAGCAAAATGATAACAAGATTCTTGTACAAGAGATATTTTGTTGAAAATTGACAAAGACTTTCACATAAGTATCTTGATATCAAATAATACTTGTATGGGGGTATTTATAACTGAAATGAGAATAGGTGCTAGCAAGACTTCAATGCTATTTCTTCTGCATTTAACATAGTGATGGGTTTTTGGAGTTTTGTAACCTTGATGTCAGGGATCAGATAATACAGAAACAAAGTTTCACTTGTCAATCATATGTTAGAATGTGATCGACTCATTAAGATTTTATGAGCTGCAGGAAAATCTAGAACAATGAATCCATACCTTGGAATTGTGGCATTTGATATTGTATATAGCATTTAATACATTACAGAGTGGAACCATGGAAACATGAGCAAGGTGATTCAACTATTTATGCCATCTGAACACCACTGATTATAAGGAAGAAGACGCAGATTTGCATGTTTCCCACAAAATTGTATCTTGAACTTTATATAGTAGTATTGCCTCCATCATGAACAATAATATGAAGTTGTGTTTATTGATAAGGGTTATTGAGCTGCGACTTGAATCAGTTGAGTCAAGTTGAAGGCCAGCCAATAGCCCCATACCAACCCTAAACAAATAGCAGGCCCACCACTACCTCACGTTTCCAATTTAAGCTCAAACTAAGCCCGGTGATTGGGCTACTGAGGTCGAAATTTGAATGAAAAATTATAGTATTCCTGCATAAATCATATGAATAGCTCTTTCTTAATGCAGTTCCCCCATCACCCAGGAATAAAGCCACTTTTTATTTAGAGTATATCACCAAATGGAAGGTTGGAATTTTTTTGAAGAAACCAGAAACTAATCGCACTGTTGCACTGTTTTGATTAGGATGTTATATGCAGTTTTTGGGCCCCCCAAATGTAACCAAACATCACAAACACCTTTCCTTCAACTTGTCTCATAAAGTCATGTAATGGCCTAAATCATTGGGTTTTTATATAGTTATTATTTAGTTTTAATAATTTACTTAACATGATTAAAAATTTTATATGATTGGTCAATGATCATGGCATTCAGAAATTTGTAAAATGAAGTATTGGCTCATCAGGGCTCAAATGCCCCCTAATGGTGCTAATTCATTGGGACCTGCTTTTTTATGAATGGCTAAAACAACTTAATTGTCAATTTCACAAATTTTGAGAAAATGGATACTATTGTAATTGTAGCAAAGATAGTTGTTGTTGTTGTTTATATATATAGTGTTAAAGACATTGGCCTAATTAATTCCCATGGGATACAAATCCCTTGTCTAGAGTTCTTCTCTTGTGAGCACAAGTAATAGTGTGCTATTTACTTTTTTAATAATTTTGTTACTCCATTGTTTAAGCCTTTAACAGAATCTAGTCATGTGAAAAGCATATGACTACGAAATGAGGGCAAGAGTTAAAAATCATCTCCGTTTCCCAACAATACACACTTTGTCCCATGTGCTAAGAATGTGAGAATTATAATATATATATATAGGAACAAAGAAGTAAGTAAACAGAGTTTATGAAATAAATAAAATAATAATAAAAAAAAAAAGACAGTAGAGAAATCGAAGAGAAAGGAAGATGAATAAACAAAAGACTATCGCCTTGTTTGGTTTGTCTCTTGAGAGACAATTTTTGATAAAAAATTTTAAAAATTTGTTTGGTTGAAAATTTTTGAAAAAAAAAAAAAAAATCCAAAATCACTTCTCTGTACTACACATCAATCAATCACTTTTTTTTCTCTCATCTTTCCTTCTCTCACATCCTACACATCAATTAATCACTTTTTCTCTCTCACACCCATCTATTCAACTATATAAAAAAAGTAAAAATTAAATCATTCCAAACTCCAAGACTATTTTCAATACATACAACCAAACAATTTTGTAAACTTTTTCCAAAAAATTATTTTCAAAATTATTTCACAAATACAAACCAAACATGTATTACTGTGGAAAATTGAGCTTTTTTATTCCAATTTTTGCAAAACCCTAATTTATCTCTTTAATTGTTCACAATCTGCGTTTTGTATTTTGTTTTAGGCAAATACAATCATAATTTGATATAAATTTTGAGACGAAAGTTGTATAGGCAGGGAATGGGGGTGATTTTTCTCCTTTGCGCCTTCATTTCGTAATCATATGTTTATCACATTACTGATTTTTGTTAAAGACTTATGCAGTGAAGTAACAAAAAGGGGGCATTGACACTTCACCAAAAGCGTAAGGGGGTGATCGTCACAATTTCATGTTTAGGGACCAAAGTGGGATTTGGTACAAAGTGTAGGAGTACAAAGTATAATTTACCCGGGCAGTTTTTACATTCAAAATGTTATGTATATCATGAGCATGTCTTAAAGCAAATTCTTATCCATGAGAAACCAAAAGAAGGGAGGGGGGAAGAAAGAAGGAAAAAAATAATAGCTTGGAAAGTTCCAATGTTAATTACATTAACCACACGAATTGAACTTGGTAACCATTGATGATAAGATATATCCGGTTTTCATGTTCCTGGAGTTTAGGGAACTCTAAAGAAATCTAAAATGAGGGTTGGCATGGTTAACTACACTTATTCTCATTAATTAAGCATAGCTAATAATTTACTCACTAAGTAGGAAGAGATATTGGCTATCGTTCCGAATAGTTGATCTATGATCCATAATAGATATACCAACTCCACCCTATGAATGACAACTAAAATTAGCGCCCGAAGAAAGTAGGAATATGATAGTACATCATTTTTGTGCAGTCTATGCATTTACTTGAATTTAGTTACAATTTGCCAAAGCCACCACCGCCCCCACCCCCCAGCTACCACGGAATATCACCTTAGCCCCTCAACTTTAAAATCTTATATTAGACCTCTTGACTTTCAAAATTGTTTCATTGTCACCCCCTCTTCAGAAGGGGGTCTTTGTATGGTCTTTGATTGTTGACAGGTTTAAATATATGGTTTTAAAGTTGAGGGGGTTAAGATAATATTTAGTTATAGTTGAGGGGACTAAAGTATAATTAACCCCCAATTTTTTAATGAGATTCTATGCATTTTATCATGACAAATTTACAGAAACACATTGAAAGGGAAATAGATGCAAATGGTTTCAGTAGAAGCCCAAAGATTTTTGAGGCTTTGGGCCGAACATCAAAACAATGCCCTAGGCCTTTGGATGATTGGGGCCTTTGGCAAAAAGGAATTTTTTGATGGGCTCTAGGCAAGGTGCTAACTTGCCTATAGGTTGAGCCACTTATGAATGGCTTGCATCAATGATGTGTCCAAATGACAGATTAAGAAACTCAATCTTTAAATTTATTTTTGCCTTTATTTTGTGGTGAGTTATACTTTCCTATCATGTAAGTGCTTAGTTTTGTCTTAATTTTTAATCTATGACTTTTCTCATTCAGACTGAAAGAGGTGTTCTGCTTGGGTGTAACTGCTGGTGCTTATATTCTTACACTCTTTGCTGTGAGTTCGCAAAAGTCAGCTGCTCTTTTCCTTATTATTATATTTTGTGTTTTTATTCATCATTACATTTATTTGTCTTCTGGCCTATATTTGCAGATGAAATATAGAGAACGTGTACGTGGGTTGATCCTTGTTTCCCCTGTATGCAAAGCCCCTTCGTGGACTGAATGGCTTTATAACAAGGTTAAAATTCCTATCATCAATGAACACTTGTAAAATGTTCAATTTTCCATTATGCATAACATTAACTAGGCTATTTTGTGCATCTCTCAATGCAAGCATTAATAACAAACAAATGCTACAAATGTCACAATCCAAGTGCATGGTGAATGGATTTCCACTCGCAGGCATTTTGGATTTGGAGAATCCTTACATTTCCATGGCCATCCGAGAAGTTGGCATAAGATATCTTTGTTTTTGCAGGTATTATTGAACTTGTTATATTTCTATGGAATGTGTGGTTTATTAAAGGAATGCCTTCTCCATCGCTACTTCAGTAAGGTAATTCATATCGCCTTAATTTGTGGCTTACTTTCTGATTTGGTGAACTTAATAATAATTCTAGAATTCCTACCAGGAGCTTAGGTCTAGCATGAATGGTGCAGAATCAGATGTAATACAAGCTTGTCGAAGGGTAAGCTAAAATAAACTATAACGTAATATGATTTCTTATTGTTTTCAGCCTGAAAGAGTATCTAATGGCTTTAGTTTCTAGGTCGTAAAAATGACTAAGTGAAATCATATTTCAGAAGTTGCACAGAAGGGGTATTTTCTTCTTACCATTTTCCTGCTTCCATTTGTTTGAGGAGGGAGGGATGAGAGTCCATTTGATTGATGTGGCCATTCAATTTCTAATATTTTGCCACTCTAAAGGTGGGTTTTTTAGTTACCTTGATCTATATTTGGTGCATGAACTAGTTGGATTTGCTTGGCGCAGCGATAAGGTTGCTCCACATGTGACTTGGGTGTCACGGGTTTCAAACACGGAAACAACCTCTCTATGCGCAGGGTAAGGCTGCGTACATCACTCTTCCCCAAACCCTGGCGACTCTTCCCCAAACCTTGTAATGACAGGAGCCTTGTGCACTGGGTTCCCCACTTATGTATTTATTTATTTTTAACCCAGTTGAATTTGTTGAAGGATGATACCTGCTTGGTTTGATATTCATAACACATTCAAATGTTATATATATTTGCATGATCCGTCTTTTATTTTACATCTAAAAACAGGCAACCTTTTAATTCTTGTCTATTACATCCTTGTCGATTTTGAGGTGCTTACAAACTGAGACAGGACCTTCATCATTTTTTCCTGTATACAGTTACTAGACGAAAGGCAAAGTTTGAATGTCATGCGCTTTCTTCAAGCAATGAATGAGTAACTTCTTGCACCTATACTATATTCGCATTTCTTCAGTTTATCATATTGTTCTTTGCAATGTTTGTGCATAAAAAAATTCTGCCCTAGTTTTTTCCTTTCTTTTGGAACACATTTTGTTCTCCTACTTGGAAAGAATTGACTGTCTCATGGAACTACTCATTTTTCTTGTATATTATTTAGTACCATGTTTGTTTGACATAATATGCTTATAGTCTGATCAATTTGTTGACGAACCCATCCATGGTGAGTGATTGATCAAGTCTAAAAATTATACACAAATATTCTGATATGATCTTTTTCTTAGTGGTTTGATCAAGTCTAACAAACTATACACCAATATTCAGATACAATCTTTTGCTGTAATATTTATACTATATTATATGAATTTAGCAGAGAGAGCTGAAAGTGAAAGTTTTATGAGTTTTTTATTGGCTAGTAATCGCTATTTTCCTTTCTTTTGCAGACACTATTTACCCCTTTTTTTGTTTTTGTTTTTTTTACTAATAAACCCCTATGAGTTGATTACAAAGTTTATATGCAGGAGGCATGACCTTACAGAGGGCTTAAAGAAGCTACCATGCAAAACACTCATTTTTGTGGGCGATTGCAGTCCATTCCATACGGAATCAGTGTATATGAATGCTATGATGGAAAAAAAGATATGTGCTCTTGTTGAGGTTGGTCTTTCTCCTCCCTTTTGATTCTCTCTCAATTAGTGTGATACATTTTTTTGTGTGAATTTCACCTTGCTCATGCTCATCACAGTAGCAACTAAACTTGCCTAACAAGCTCATGTTTTTTTTTTCCCTCGTTAAGTACCCAAATACCACATAAAATATACATTGTCAACTGTCTAAATGGTACAGGATTCTAAGACCAAATGTTCAAATTCTTGGACAAGAAACATTCCCCATAAGATATGTTTGGACTAATGTCCAAAACCTACCTACAAAGTTGAAACTCCAAGTGAATGTAATTCAAGAAACGGTTAGCAACTTTGGTACAACATTACTAGTTACCTATATTGCCTTGGATCATTAGGAATAAGTTTGTAGCTTTCAACTTGTAAGTTTCTTATTATGAATAATGATAATACATTGTGGGATGATTTTATTTATTTATTTATTATTTTTTGTCTATAACAGGTTCAGTCATGTGGCTCGCTAGTGACAGAAGAACACCCATACGCAATGTTGATTCCCATTGAATTCTTTTTAATGGGGTTTGGCTTATACAGGCAACAACTACCTTTATCTGCAGCATCAAGTAATGGATCAAACCCCGCCAAACCTCCTAGTCTGACATATTCATGCATAGCACCAGAGCTGCTCTCCCCTGAGAGCTTAGGGATCAAGCTTAAACCTATTAAAACCCGCGCAACCATTGAAATTTGATAGAGTAGAAATGCCTCTCTCCCTGCTTCACCTCATTTAATCAGTGTTGCATATTTTGGCAAGCCACAGAAGCAGAACCACAGCTTTGCACGTAAATATACAACCATGTAAAGTATATAATGTCTTCATGGTAGCACATTCTTTGATTGGTTTTTGTGCTCAGAGGGAGAGGATTTTTGTGTTCAATTAGGTTTCAGTGAATGAATTCTTTCTAATCAAGTGTAGATAAAGCAGATGAGAGATATTGTAGTTTGAGGGGTAGAGAGGTATTCTTTTTGAGCATGGCTTAAATGTTTGCACACATTGATGATGACTACTTTGTAAGTTTAACTGTTCGTTTATAATAAAGTCCTTTTATAGAAATGAGGGGAATTCTTATATTTAGATGTGGTTTGGTAACATCCCCTCTTCACTCCACAGCTAAAATAATAATAATTGCACCTTCAGCAAATAATAATAATAATAATAATAATAATAATAATAATAATAATAATAATAATAATAATAATTTGGTGTGTGCTAGAAAGTTGGCAGAAATGTTTATTTATTTATTTTTTTACTCGAAAAAAATTGTCCAAAATGTCATGTCTCAAAATTTAAGTAATTAAATAAGAGAAAACTAATTAACCTAAGTTTAATTACTTAATAAAAGTCCTCTTTTTATCCCTTATTCATTTCTAAAATTTCACCTTCAGCATTTACTTCAATTCCCTAACAATTGATTTGTATCATTTGATGACATTTAATTTCCAAGACAAGTTCATTCAGTTACAATTGGAGTTCATTTGGAAAGTAATTATTTTAATTGATTTTTTAATTTTTATAAAAAAAAGGTGTAAAAAAAATAGAGAAATGTGATTAAATATTTTGACTTTATGACTATTTTAATTAAAAAGCTAACAACCAGACGTGGACTCTCGTATCCATTCTCACAAAGTTGAGCCAATTCCCTATCAAATAGATGAAGTGCAGGAGGTACCAACTAGAATGCTATACGGTCTTGCTATGGTTACATTAAATGCACCATACATCCAATTATGAGTCAGTGACTTTGGTTATGAAATGTGTAGTCTTATGGTTATGAGATGCGTGGTAGCGGTTATGAAATATGTAATGTTAGTATTTTTTTTTCTCAACACTTTATTATTGGCAAATTACGTTTTATCCCTTTCAACTATCATCATTTTTTATTGTACCCCTCTCAAACTAAAAATCGAGACAATGTAATTCTTATGTTTCTATTTTATTAACAAAACAGACTAAAAATATGCATATAAAGTGCACGTATCATATTTATGACGAAAAATACCTTTTAAAGATTGAATGTATATATGGAAAAAAAAATAAAATATGAAGAAATTGTATAGTAGTTAATCAGTGACATTCTTATTTAACAAACACCCATTAGTTTGATTTAATCTTAAATATAAGTATTATAAATAATATTTACAAACATCTTTCGAAAATTGGCACACAACTGAGAAGGGGAAACCTTCTCTTCTTTATTGAATTTATATGATACAAACATTACATTTAGTTACCAGTCATTTCAGCACATGATGATAACATTATTTATAATTGTAACATGCTTACTATTTTACAAGGGGAAGCTTCCCATAGGGAAAATTATTTATTACACACTGCCATATGAAAGACATTAATACTCCACACACTACTCCAAAAGATATCATCATGTATGACTGGGTCGCAGATTGCAACTTCTTAGGCTGTGGCTATTGTCACTTTTGCATACACATCTACGCCTTTTTTCGCAGTATTACTATCAGTAGTTGTCATATGTGTGACGAAACCACCCCATCCATGTTGACTGGGGGCGACAGACTTGATCAACTCTTTATGGACATGATCCCAATTAAAATTTTCGTCATAGCGACCATGTTCAGCAATCTCAGTAAAGACCTACAAGTATAATAAGATTTATTTTTTCTTCAAAAATTATATTCAAACATATATAAAATGGTTATGTGCATACACTTTTTGAAATTTATAATGACCATATTTTTCTTACCACATTTTGTTTATTACCTCATATGTCACATTGGTATCAAACATGAGCGATGCATAAGATCTATGAAATCAATACAATATTTGACACGTAATACAATAAAACAAATAATGATTAGAAAATATGATTATCCTAACGTTATCACTTTGTTTGATTTTAATTTTCTAACTCAATTTTTTTCAAAATTAAGTTTTTTGTTTGTTGTTTTTTTTTTCAGTAATTGTTTTTAATATTTTAAGTAATTTTTTTACTTTTTAGATATCCATAATTTGGATATATCTAAAAAGTAAATATTTGTAAAAAAAATATTTTAAAAAAATTAATAAATATACAAGAATATGAAAATGAATTGAATTTTTATATTTTTGATATTTAGTAAATTTTTTAATTTTTTTTCCACATATATTATACTTTTAAGTGTATTTATATTAGGTATATCTAAAAATTAAAAATTTATTTCATATATTAAAAAAATTTAATAAAAACAGAAAATAAAAAACTTAAGGGTGTGTTTGATTTGTGTTTTGAGATAAATTTTCAAAAAAAAAAAAAATTGGAAAGAGATTTTAGAATTTTTTTTAGTTTGTTTGGTTGCATATTTTGAAAATTGTTTTGAAGTTTGGGAGTTTGAGATGATTTGATATTTTGTTATAGTTGAGTAAATGTGTGTGAGAGAAAAGACGATTGAGAATGAGAGAAAAAAAAAAAAAGTGATTGATTGATATGTAGAAAAAAGAAAGTTATTTTGAAAAAAAATTTCAAAAAATTTGAACCAAACAAAAATTTTAAATTTTTTTTTCAAAAGTTATATCTTGAGATACAAATAAATTTTTCTAAAAGTGAATTAACATTCTGAAACCAAACCAGAATAGGTAAGATATGTACCCTATTGTCCTTATTGGTTGGGTTGGACCAAGAAAACATAAAATCACAGTCTTCCCCATTCTCGTTCGTGCCCCAATACACAACAGCTCCACACGATCCACTCTTACTTCCAGAAGTTTCCTTATGCGTAAACGGGAAGCACTGGCCATTTTTTATATAGTCGGGATATCCGCTCGGTGCTTTGCCAGAAAAATCATAGTGGAAAGAATATTTTATGGTTTCCCCAGTCACATTGTGAATCTTTCCATACGTGAAGACTCCAGCATCAGTAGCAGACAGGTCCCCTTTTAGTTTCTCCAAATACTCCGAAGCTTGAGCTTCGACTGCATCTTTCGCACTGAGAGCCACGTTTGCTATATCTGTGCGTGTTATTGTTGTCTTATTCTTGTACTCATCCATTCCCCTCAAAGTTTCCTCAGTAATGGGATCTCCGAACACCATGTGCTCCATTGTATAATTTCCTACAAATACATGTGTGTTGTTCATTCGTTGGTTGTATAATATTACTAGTATTCCTATTAATTGATTAGTTCATGAACTCATATATATATATCATATTTTATATGCACCTATTTGGTACTTTCTAGGACTAATTTAATGCAACAACACTTCAAATGGAAAAAGAGATTATTTTACAATGCCATGGACTTGGATCTACAAGATGATAAGAATGCTTCTGAGATTCAAGGTGGAACAGTCCGATTGAATGGATAGATAGAAGCAAGGAAATTTATTATTGAGTAAAATTCATTTTATCTTCTTATAATTTAAGGCTGAAGGGTTTTATTTATTTATTTATTTATTTTGAACAGAAAGTTTGAAACACTTTACTCCCCAACTCTGGGAGCTTCTATTTGCATACACTTATTTCACTTTGTGCATATACTTAATGATAATTATTTTTATTACAATTTTATTCTCAAGTGAAATTACTATTATGGACATCACACACAATTTAAATAAATATATTCAGAAGTTGAATGTTGAAAAAATGAAATTTTTTTGAAATTCTACTGTCCAAAGAAATGACAGTGGAATTTTCAGAATTCTACTTCCGAACAAGTTGTTTATTTTTGGAATGCTACTTCTGAATAAGTTGTTTATTGAGAAAGATGTGCATAGAGTGTAATGGGTGTGCAAATAGAAGCTCCCCTAACTCTGTTAATAGAAAAATGTGAAATTACCATAATACCCCTCTAATCTTCTATCTCTTTTTGCTTCACTTATTTTATTTTTCGCTTCTCTCTTTTACACACAATTTCTAATTTAAACAACAATAATTTATCATAAAAAAAATATGAATTCAATTAAATTACATATTATCCAAAAAAAAAAAAAATTTAAATTTCTAATTATGTATTTTAATTTCTAACTTTTTAAAACCAATTTTCATTTAATTATGTTTTACACAAAACATATGTGTATATACACTATCTATAATATTAATTGTTCAATCTCTTTGAAGAACTCTACAAATTGTAAGCATATATCTACATTTCTACATAGCAAAAAGGTTCATTAATTTAGGTGTTACCTTCATTGAAAAATACCAAAACATGAGTATTTAATTGAGCCGGTGGTGACCATGATACAGTGAGAGATTTCAAGTATCAGGCCAATCTTATATATATATATAATTTATACATACATTGTATATGCATTGTAAACATAATGCATTTTAGTCTAAAATCGCAAGGGGTTGTCTACCTATTTTTGAATCATAAGGAGGTAAAATGCTCCCTCCTTAAACCACAATAGAGTAAAGTGAATTTTATAATTTATTGTTTGTAGGGAGAACTGCAACTAGTAGTAAATGAATAATTCTAGGTGTTATGGAAATTTAAAGTGTTGTGTTGGGTGTAGATTTAAATTAATGTATTGTAATTATATACAGAATGAATCTTATTCTCATATTGCAATTCTAAATAAAATTATGAGTAAATTATCCAAGTAAATTATTGATATATGTAGCATCACGGGTAATAAATTTATAGAAATAAACTTTGCTATAGCACATACATTCTTAATATTGTTAATTTTTTGTGCCAAAGTTTGACTCAGTGTTTAGTTATAGCTATTATTTGACAACTTTTTTTGCTTCTATATATACATATGGCATTTCTATTTGATATTTTGTTAGAAAAATAAAATAAATAGTAATATTCGCACTATTAGAGGAACATTACTAAAATATAATATTTTGAAAATACTCTTTGTTAAAGATAACAATAGTTAATCATTTAATTGTTAAATCGTTAGGGATGTTCTAACACACATTAACGTAAGAAAAATTAATGGGAATTTGAAATCTTACAATAAAATTTAATATAAATTTTATATTAATGATTAAAAAAATAATTAATCTCATCAGAATGATGTGATAATAATACTTTTAAATTTATAAACTATTTTAATGAATCGTTTGATTTAAAATGGATATATATATATAAATTTATCATGTTATTTTGTGTATATTTTTTTATATTTTTATATTACTAAGGAACTTACAGTTGTTTGTTATGAAAGAAATGATATGTAAGCACTAAACAAACAAGTATATATAATGACACAAAACATGATAACAAAATAAAGATCACTCATAGGAATAAGGTAAAGTTTAATACATAATTTATACACAAAATATTTTAGAGGAAAATACTTACAGAGAGTGTTTGAAGGAGACTACCCGCTTGTTAACACAAAACGCGCACACTATAGACCTTACTACAAGGTCCTTTATATAGACTTTCCTACACGGATTCGAAATGGTGTTAAGTCCGTGGATTTTATTTGAAATTTAATATGATAAATTTTATCATAAATAAACTCTCAGAAAAAATATCATAATAAAAAGAAAGGAAGCTAAAAACTCTAAAAAAATTTCTTGTTACTCTAGAATTTCCTACAAGTGGAAAGAAAGACAGCGGTGGTCCCTCTTCTCTCTTATGCCCCTCCTCTCTCCCTTTCTCTAATCCTTCTCTAGATTAACTCAAATTTGACATTTGTTTCACTAATTCGACTATCACTGTAATATTTTTTTCACCTTTGAGTCCAAAGTTAAAGATTTGGCTTTAAGTCTATTCACAGTTTGATATTGAATAACGCGTTTATTTTATATTAGGCGACTACTTCACCTTCAGTGTTTTATCTTGATTAGAGGAGATGAGATCTTTAAATTCCAAGTTAAAGGTTGTAGAGTAGTGGAGTTTTGAATAAATTTGGTGGTGACTTGAATTTGGTATTTTTTTCCTGTTTAATTTTCATATTTTTTAGTTTGTTGGTGTAACAATCCTTCTTGTGTGGAGGTTTATTTTCCTCTCTTATAAGGACCTTTACTCTCCTCTATGGAGGTTTGAATAATTCATTCTATAAAGATTATTTCCTCTTTTTCAGATCTTGTAATACCACCGCGCCGGATTGATCCAAACTTTTATCGATGTTGTATTGAAGATTTTCTTCTCCATATAAAAAAAAATTTGTTTACAGATATGCAAAATTATTACTTTAAAAAAAAAATCGGTGAAATACTTTTCTCCCAGTCAAATTGGAATTGGGTGTCAATTAGATGGTATCGTGTCAACATTATTATTATTAATTTTTTTTTTTTCTGAATTGAAAGCACAAGCAATCGCTTGATTTAGTTTTTAAATTAATATTTGAATTAAAAAATTAAAAAACATATTTGATTTATCAAATTTTAAAATTTTAATTTTTTTTTCTCTCTCCTCTCCTCTGTCTCTCCCTCTCTTTTAATTAATAAATTAATCAATCATTTTTTCTCTCTTCTCTTTCCTCTCTCATTCTACACATTAATTAATCAAATTTTGTCTCAGATCCATCTATTCAGCTATAAAAAAAAAAAACTACTACATTTCATTCCAAAATTATTTTCAAAACTCATAACCAAATAAATTTTTAATTTTTAAAACTTTTTTTAACAATTTATCTTTCAAAATATAATTTAAAACTCAAAATTTTTTTCAAAAAGTAAATCAAAGGGAACCAAAATTTATCCGCACATTCACAAAAACTCATTGACCCATTTAGGCCTTGTTTGGCAAAGGTTTTTTTTGGTTTTTTTTTGGTTTTTTTTTTTTGGGTTAAAATCCACAAAAAGGCAAAATATGATAAAATAGCGAATAAAATAAAATATCACATCAATTCTATAATTATTATTTTTTTCTTTTACAAATATCACATCTAACTATAAAAAAATTTAACAATCTTCCTAAACACAAATATTTTAACTTATTAAAATAATAAAAAACTAAAATAATTTATTAAAATAACTAAATTTTCAAACGAAACTTTAGTATTAAAGCAAGTATTACCATCCTGGTGGTTGGTTTAAAATAATGAGATTCATTATATCTATGTTGATATTTGAAAAATAAAATGCCTATAGCCATTTATGATTGTTGGAATCCTCCCATTACCCAATATTGAGTCATATTTTTTAGTTGGATTTAAATTTGAGTTGGTATTTCGTGATCACACCCGAGCATGTATTTGTAAATTTAGGCCTCGTTTGGGAACAGACTAATTTAGTAATTTTTTAATTATTTGGCTAAAATATGAGCTAAAAAAATAGTATGTTTGGGATAACTTTTTGACTTTTTTCAAAAAGATGTGCAAAAAGTAGAGAGAAAAGAGAATCTTTGACTTTTTGGTATGAGTCGTTGACTTTTTGATTTTTTTAATGATTTTTTGACTTTCTAACTAAAAAAGTCACTTGCCAAACGAGGGTTTAATGGGGGTAAATTATGTCCATTCATTCCTTGAACACTTTCCACCAAAAAATCAATACTTGAATTGAAACCCATTAATTTTATTATATTACTGATAAAGAATGTAAGCCAAATGATGGTTTTATATATTTAATTTGAGGATAAACTACCAATATGTTCTGATAATTTTATCAAATTCTATTAAAAATAAATTTTAGTAAAATCGTCATTAAAAATAATTTTTCGTAACGATTTTTTTGCATGTCACTAAAAATTAACAATTAGTAATTTTTTTATCACGATTTTTATAAATTGTCTCTAAAATTTACAATTAGTAACGTTTTTCTATAATGAAATTTTCAAACTATCACTGAAAATTGAAAATTAGTAACTTTTTGTGACATTTTTTTAAATTATCGTTAAAATTTATAATTAATAATATTTTTTGTGACAAAAATTTTAAATTATTACTAAAAATTAATAATTAATAATATTTTTCAATAATATATGATAAAAAATGACATTAATTATTATAGAACTTATTAAATAATAAATTCACCTTAATTTTAGGTCTTTATTTACTTTTATTAGCATACCCTACACTGCACAATATTATTGTGGTAATCGAGGCATAACCATTTCCCCCCTATACTATGTGGGTGTTTGGGAAGTGAGTTTTTATGTAGATTTTAGTAGATATAGGTTTTTATGAGATAAAAAATTTTTAGTGTTTGGGAAGATAGTTGGGTTTTTATGTGGTTGGATGTGATGTTTGTGAGAGAAAAAGTGAAATGATTATGGGGTTGGATGTGATATTTTGTTTGGATGTGTTTTTTTTGATTTTGCAAAACTTTTGTCTTTTAGTGATTTTTATGAGATAAAAAATTTGGGATGTTGCTTCCCAAACACCACCATAGGGGGTGGCGCCCCCAGTGATTGCTTCATACACCCAGTGGGGGTGGTGCCCCCAGTGACGTGGCGCGCCCCCACTAGTCGAAAATCAAAAAAACAAAAAACAAAAAAAAACAAAAACTATTTTTTTGGACCAACCCCCAGCTCACCCCCAGCTGGGGGTAGAATGCATTTTCCATACTATGAATAATACAAGTGTAGAACTTATTCTTGATGGTATTCGTCGTACGTGTTCCTTTGTTTTCATCACCATTAAAGTTTAGACAAAATATAATAAAATTCATAAAAGAAAATGCTGGAGTTCTCAAATAAGTTATTAAAAAAGGATTGGGTTTCTTTCCAGCCAGCAATCGAACTGGAGGGTGCTGTTCGGCCTGTGGAGTTTATTACGGGTTTCGTTTTGATAATCTGAACTGTTCAATGTGTAAAACTTACCGAATATTATATGACTATAAAAAATCACGTTGATCAGATATCAATAGCAATTTCATTAGCTCAGATTTGTATCAAATATTTATTTTTTCATCGTTTTTTTTTTCTTTTACAAAACTGATTTGATCACATAGTTTCCGTTATCCAATCAATATGATTTTTTATTTTTTACAAGCATATAATACTCGACGAATTTTATACATTAAAAACAATTCGGATTATCAAACGGGACCCGTGATGAGTCTCCACAAATCCAACAATACCCTCAAATCTGATCACAAATTAGAGGGAAGCCAAACCTCCACAAAAATTATCAAATACTTACATGATGGGTGTGGTGTCTCCTACATTTTTGTTTAATATAAGCCCTTCGAATGGTCATCAGTTGGCCATTTATTAAGAATAAAGTAAGGTAAAAAACATAAGGGTAAATTATATTAACACCGCTTGATATTTGGATTTAATATATATCACTTCTTAATGTTTAGAAAATTACACTAACTCTCCTTTCACTATAATTATTTAGACGGAATGAAGACATTGAACTCATGCACTCCCTCTTTTCTTACTTTGCTTTACTTCCTCTATTTTTTTTTCTTCTTTCCTTTGCTTTATTTTTTTTCCTAATGTAATTTTCTCTGTTTTTCTATTAGGAATTGTTACCTTTTGTATAAGTAGTGGGGTTTGTAAAATGACACTATTAATCACAGGAGTAGAAATATAATTTCTAAAACGTCAGGAAGTGAGATGTAATTAGACCAAACTTAAAAAATATCAGTGTAATTTACCCAAAACATAATTGTTGGCTACATATTTTGTAAAAGCCAGTTACAATTCGACACGTAGCAGAATAAGGGTATTATGGAAGGTGATTCAAGTCTTCGATCTTGATCGTACATGTGGCGGTGAATATTGGTTCTTACGTGATCTGAGTAGCACTAGATCAGTAAAGAGATGCAAGGTGACGTGGCTTCAACGGTTACTCATATTCAAATTCAAATACAGGAGGGAAGCTCAACTGCAAGTGATGGCGTAAGTGGAACTACTTATAAGGTAACATGATCAGCGATCATGGAGGAGTAGCTCGACGGTTTGAAGTGCAGTTCGAAGGTCATCATTGACAAGTATAAATAGCAGGAAAGCCCCCAGAAAAAGCCCCCAGACTCAGATCATACAAACCAGTCTTACTTTACATATTTTCTTTTCCAGTTTTTTACATTTCCAGTCTTTATATTTTCTGCACTTTAAATACCTGTTCTCTACATTCCTGCACTTTAAATACCTGCACTGCATTTCCTTCGTAGGAGTAGTTTCAAGTAGATTCAAGTAGATTGTTGCTGTAAACCTCTATGAGGCTGAGTTTGGACCATTGTAAGTTTTCATTTTAATGAAATACTTTGATTGTTCTTCATATTAACTGTTATTTCTCTTAATTTCTCCTAAGTCAAGCCACCAGTAAAAGTCCTCTTCATTGAGGCTGAAAGAATTAAAACACAATCGTCTAATAATTGGTTGACAATTATGATTTCTGTAAGGACTGATTGATCCTTGCTGGCACGCTCGCATTCACAAAAATACCTTTCGAAAAGCCAAAAAAGTCAACAATAATAATAATATTTGAATATATATTTCATATATTCTCATAGATATATATTATTGATATATACTTTTAGACCTTACTCCTTTCGAGTACAATTTATGCACTGGATCGTCCAGCCTGACTTGTGAGGTCCATCATTTATTTTATTATGTCAACTTTTATTTACTTTTATGTACATTTCAACTTATTTAATTTATTTGATTAAAATTGGTTGTAATTTATACATGTCAACTTATATATTATTCAACTTTTTCAACTTATTTGACCCAAATAAATGAGATTTTCTTAAATTACAATTTGTATAATTTTTTGGCTTATTTGGAAGCCTTAAATAATATTGGATAAAAGAGCCCTATTTCTTCTACCTTAATTATAATTTTTAAGGAAACCTTGGATATTTGCACAATAAAAAGGTTATCTGACAACTTATTAATCAAATATGTTCAATTTATTTATTTATCTTTACAATTATGAAAATATATACCAAACAGGTTTTTAATTATTTTTAAGCTAATAATAAAAAATATAATTGGAAAAATTAACTTATAAGTTATAACGCCTCGATTTTTATTATTTGAATCCATTACTAAATTCTTGTATTATTACCATTTTAAATCATTGCATCCATTCAAGAACATAAACAAGAATAAATAGTAACATTCTCTCAGGACAATGATAATGATATATAAATAAGACATGGTATAATGCCCTTAGGCTTACATTGAATAACAATAAATAAAAACAAAAGGAATTTACTCTTATACAATATATGGCTCTTGGCTAACAAATAAAAGGCTTCATGGCTAACAAAGTAAAAGACATCAAGTCCCGAGCAATCTTCCAACCTTGTACCTAAATTTTTTTTGTCAACATGTGGGATGAGCACTAAGCCCAATTAGATCCCAATGATCCTAACCAATCACAACATATAGATAAAAATGATTATGCATTCACCATGATATCCCATGTAAGTAGTATGCCAGTTAATATCTAAAAGTATACTCATATAAATATGTTTTTCCAAAAGGTTCCTCTTGACACAACAAAATATAAAATCATTTTTGCTTTTTTACATTCTCATTATTACTTCCAAAAGAAAACATTTCAAAACCCCATTCTTTCTTTGATAAAGTTGTCCATGTTAACATAAAGGAATGTCACTTAAACATCTGTTATGAAAATATAACCCCACATGCAAATCATAAGTCAGCCCCACATCTCTATACATCATACGTATCTATGCACCAATATATCTACTATCTTCCTTGGCTATAGGCCCAATGGCTAAAAGACAACCTCAACACGAATCCTCTAATACACTTTTCCGGCCTCACCCAGACGGGGTGCCCCTTAGGTTACACTTTTCTGGGTGCAAATCGGAAGGGAGAAGAATCTATGTCAATGCACCACACTTTACTGGCGTCACCCAGAGAGAAGCGGACCTCATTTCACACTTCACTGGGCGCAAATCGATAAGGAAAGAAAAACTCTGTCAAGACGCTACGCTTTACCGGCTTAACCGGAGAGAAACTGTCACGACCCCAAACTCGCCCCGAGAAGGTTGGCTTCGAGACCGGCCAGTAATCCTAGATTACCACAGGCCTTTCCATAAAAAACATAATAATCGGGGCTCGCGGAAGCGAAACAAAGAAACTAATAGTCCAAAGAGCTGTGCATTTATATGATCATACGTTTTACCCACTTACATTACAGTACATAACATGTATCAAAAGATCATATACAAAAATGGACACATGACACAAATCAAAAGCTCACAAAACGGCCTTCCAGGCCTAGCCCCAGCTCGGAGGCACACAAAACTCATGGTAGGCTTTCAAAACGGCGGCTTGAAGCAGACCCCGCCTAGGCTTGATTTTCTGGGTGCTCACCTATAAATACACAAATACGAACAATGAGCTAAAGCTCAGCAAGTAACATTAACGTAAAGGAATAATGAACGAAGTTCAACATTTCATTTCATAAATCCACATAAATCAGTTATAATCGTAAGCAGTCAACAGTCAATATATATAAGAACATACGTAATGGGATGCTCCACAGAACCTTTTCTTAACCTTTTCATAACAGTCTACAGTCTACGAGTTCTCGTAATTGGTCATGGGCCTGCATTTCTATGCCCCCATGACTCTTCACGTCATGGGCCTGCATGTCCACGCTGTCCCCCATGACTCCAACTATCTATGGATGCCATACTAGATTGCCAACAGGACATTCGTTCACAGGAAACATTTATTACTTCAAAACATATCATAATAAGAACATATCATTTACAGAAATGTTACTTACAGTGGGTTTCCGGAACCGGTTGCACGGTCTTCGAGGTTTGTCCTGTAACATCAACATTTACAATACCATTCTTCAATGCACTTAGCCATAACAACAAGTTCATGCCATTCCTTAATACACATAAACATTAAGTCAAGTTCATGCCATTCTAATCTTTCTTTCCTTATTTAATTCGTGCCTTTCTAATCTCTCTTTCTTTTCCTCAACATACATTATCATTGAATCATATGGTTCAAGCATTCCATTTCCTCTACTTTATTCATAATATGAGATGCTAAATGGATGCAAATAACAAGTTAAATTCAAGTTCATGAAGATATAAGAGTTAGAAAACATCAAAAAGGCAAAAAGGGGTGAACACTGTTGGGCCGCTCGAGCGGGGGGCCCAGGCCGCTCGAGCGGTGGGCTGGGCGCTCGTGCGGTGGCCAAGGCCGCACGAGCGGAGCAACTCCAGTGGCAAAAATGGGTTTAGCCGCTCGAGCGGTGGCCCAGGCCGCCCGAGCGGTTTGGGTGCAGTCCAGTCCGGATTTTCAACTCAAAAATGGTCTCCTTCTTTACCAAAATCAACTTCTAATTTTATGAAAACAAAACCCAAACATTGAAACCATTTTCCAATTTACAAACCCAAGGCCAAAAACATTTGAAACACTTGTACAACAACATGATTTAAACATCAATCTTGTAAACAAATCTCACATGAAACATAAACTAAATCAAACCATGATTTGAATTGGAAAACCATAACTATGCACATGGAAGCTTCTTTTCTAAACATTCATGGAGGTTCTTCTTCAATTTGCCAAATATAACTTGAATCAAAATATTTTAAGCCAACATGCTCAATTTAAACATAATTCCTCCTTCCTTTCATTTACTTGCCATGAAATCATGTAGGATTCAACTTAATTAGATAGTCAAGCTTGTTTCCCCCCATTTTCCCTCTTCTTCTTCTCTTGTTTCTCCTCTCTTTCCCGAATTTCTTCTCTCTCTCTCTCTTAAATATTTTCTCTATTTGGTTCTTGAGTCAAATGAGTCAACAATCCTTATCTATATAACATATATAACATAATAAACATTTGTGCCAAAATCTTTAGCCAAACAAGGCCCTTGTTCTTGTCTATATATCACATATAATCTATTTGAGCCAAAAACGTGAGCCAAACAGGGCTTAGCGAATCAGACGAAATTCAGTCTTCAATTTATTTTCTCAAATAGTTCTAAAAATTCCCGGTATCACATAGACGTATTCAATTTCGTTTTTCGAACCCATTATGGTTGTCAATTTCAGTCCCGAAGTTGTAATTCCAACAGATATTTTTCAAAGTCTAACCGATATTCCTCAATTAAATCATACTAAAGCATAATTACTTACCGATAATTGTGACATACGGTTCCGGGTCATTACACTCTCCCCAACTTAAAAAAAGTTTGGTCCTCCAAACTTAGTTTATACTGATAAAATCCCAATCAGCAATCTCAGTTGTACATTATCAGTTTTCTATTATAGATGATCAATTTCAGGCATAGATGTAACCATTCCTTAATCAATTAATAGCAAGGGTAAATTGTTCCTTCATAGTCATATGTTCTATATTTCCATCGCATAGGTAATATTGCTAATAGGTAGTAAATTCATACCTGTCTTCACTTTTCCAGTGTTCTGTGTCTTATCTGAAACTAAGGTATAAACTCTTGCTTGCCTTAAAGTATTCCCCTCGGGAGTAGATGTTGCGATCGTCATTGGTGTCACTGTTGAATTACTTCCACTGGTAACAGGTCTTTCATTACTTAAATAAATTTGTGGACACGCTTTGACCATATGTCCTTTCCCTCCACATTTGTAACAAGTTCCAGTTCCAAAGCGGCAAATGCCCCAGTGCTGCTTCCCACATTCTCTACAAGTAGGTTTACCTACACTGCCACTACTTCCCTTTTTCGTATTATCCCCAAAACTTGAAGTCAAATTTTCATTCACGGAGGCCACTGAGTCCTTAACCGTGTCCACTTTCTGTTTCTTAACTCTTCTACTTTCTGCTTCAGTCATCGTTGTTGATTTGGAAATTTTTAAACTAGCAATATTCGCTTCGGACATTAGGGCTCTATCAAGTACATCAACATATTTTTCTAATTTTAGCACATTCACCCGGTCTAGCACTTCTACATGTAGGCCACCCTCAAATTTCCTTGCTTTCTTGTAATCCGTATCAACCATATGAGGAGCATAACGGGCAAGTTCGGTAAATTTCGTTTCATATTCCGCTACTGACATTATGCCTTGCTTCAGCTGTTCAAACTCAGAAACTTTCCTATCTCGCATGCATTGTGGAAAATATTTTTCATAAAACAACTCTTTAAATCGATCCCAAGTTAAGTCCCTATTCGCATTTCGCACGAGCATCCACCATCTTCGGGCTTCTTCTTTCAGCGTAAATGTGGCTAACAAAACCTTATACACATCAGTACACGGAAACATCTCGAAAAGCTTTTCAGTTTCAAGTACCCATGCCTCGGCCTTTAATGGTTCAATTCCTCCCTCAAACTCTAGTGGTTTCAATTTCTTATACTTCTATGTAAGGGTGATGATGTCGTCATTATTGATCGGTTCTATTTGCACAGGTGGTGGAGGAGGAGGCGGAAAAGGTTGTCTCTATTGTGGTTGCTGATTTTGCTCTAGCTGTTGTCTCACTAACCCTGTTAAAGCTTCTACCATTCTTTCTAATCGAGTCATTCTAGCATCAGAAGATTCTGTTTCCTCTACATTCCTTGCATTGGCGTCCTCCATTGATCTATAGAACCCATAACAGATAAGACATTTTCATTCTCAACATACTTCCTCTGCTGTCACATTGTTTACAGTTCTCATTTCCATAAACACACACACACATGCACACATGTTCATGCCATGCTCTATTTCTTTTCTAATGCACCTACAGCTCATATGGACACGTGTGTGGGTAAGTTAACTCGTGCGCTCTGATACCACTTTGTCACGACCCCAAACCCGCCCCGAGAAGGTTGGCTTCGAGACCGGCCAGTAATCCTAGATTACCACAGGCCTTTCCATAAAAAACATAATAATCGGGGCTCGCGGAAGCGAAACAAAGAAACTAATAGTCCAAAGAGCTGTGCATTTATATGATCATACGTTTTACCCACTTACATTACAGTACATAACATGTATCAAAAGATCATATACAAAAATGGACACATGACACAAATCAAAAGCTCACAAAACGGCCTTCCAGGCCTAGCCCCAGCTCGGAGGCACACAAAACTCATGGTAGGCTTTCAAAACGGCGGCTCGAAGCAGACCCCGCCTAGGCTTGATTTTCTGGGTGCTCACCTATAAATACACAAATACGAACAATGAGCTAAAGCTCAGCAAGTAACATTAACGTAAAGGAATAATGAACGAAGTTCAACATTTCATTTCATAAATCCACATAAATCAGTTATAATCGTAAGCAGTCAACAGTCAATATATATAAGAACATACGTAATGGGATGCTCCACAGAACCTTTTCTTAACCTTTTCATAACCTTTTCATAACAGTCTACAGTCTACGAGTTCTCGTAATTGGTCATGGGCCTGCATTTCTATGCCCCCATGACTCTTCACGTCATGGGCCTGCATGTCCACGCTGTCCCCCATGACTCCAACTATCTATGGATGCCATACTAGATTGCCAACAGGACATTCGTTCACAGGAAACATTTATTACTTCAAAACATATCATAATAAGAACATATCATTTACAGAAATGTTACTTACAGTGGGTTTCCGGAACCGGTTGCACGGTCTTCGAGGTTTGTCCTGTAACATCAACATTTACAATACCATTCTTCAATGCACTTAGCCATAACAACAAGTTCATGCCATTCCTTAATACACATAAACATTAAGTCAAGTTCATGCCATTCTAATCTTTCTTTCTTTTCCTTAACATACATTATCATTGAATCATATGGTTCAAGCATTCCATTTCCTCTACTTTATTCATAATATGAGATGCTAAATGGATGCAAATAACAAGTTAAATTCAAGTTCATGAAGATATAAGAGTTAGAAAACATCAAAAAGGCAAAAAGGGGTGAACACTGTTGGGCCGCTCGAGCGGGGGCCCAGGCCGCTCGATCGGTGGGCTGGGCGCTCGTGCGGTGGCCAAGGCCGCACGAGCGGAGCAACTCCAGTGGCAAAAATGGGTTTAGCCGCTCGAGCGGTGGCCCAGGCCGCCCGAGCGGTCTGGGTGCAGTCCAGTCCGGATTTTCAACTCAAAAATGGTCTCCTTCTTTACCAAAATCAACTTCTAATTTTATGAAAACAAAACCCAAACATTGAAACCATTTTCCAATTTACAAACCCAAGGCCAAAAACATTTGAAACACTTGTACAACAACATGATTTAAACATCAATCTTGTAAACAAATCTCACATGAAACATAAACTAAATCAAACCATGAATTGAATTGGAAAACCATAACTATGCACATGGAAGCTTCTTTTCTAAACATTCATGGAGGTTCTTCTTCAATTTGCCAAATATAACTTGAATCAAAATATTTTAAGCCAACATGCTCAATTTAAACATAATTCCTCCTTCCTTTCATTTACTTGCCATGAAATCATGTAGGATTCAACTTAATTAGATAGTCAAGCTTGTTTCCCCCCTTTTCCCTCTTCTTCTTCTCTTGTTTCTCCTCTCTTTCCCGAATTTCTTCTCTCTCTCTCTTAAATATTTTCTCTCTTTGGTTCTTGAGTCAAATGAGTCAACAATCCTTATCTATATAACATATATAACATAATAAACATTTGTGCCAAAATCTTTAGCCAAACAAGGCCCTTGTTCTTGTCTATATATCACATATAATCTATTTGAGCCAAAAATGTGAGCCAAACAGGGCTTAGCGAATCAGACGAAATTCACTCTTCAATTTATTTTCTCAAATAGTTCTAAAAATTCCCGGTATCACATAGATGTATTCAATTTCGTTTTCCTAACCCATTACGGTTGTCAATTTCAGTCTCGAAGTTGTAATTCCAACAGATATTTTTCAAAGTCTAACCGATATTCCTCAATTAAATCATACTAAAGCATAATTAATTACCGATAATTATGACATACAGTTCCGGGTCATTACAGAAACGAACCTCCCAAACAACATACAAGTAAAGCATAACATGCTAATCAATAAAATAAAACACGGGTGTACTACATACACCTAATCCAATTATCACAACCACAACTATTAACAATTAAATGCATTAATTCACTTATTTCAAAATGTGCTCCACGCCCTGCCATTCAACAACGAATTTTCCTACATTTTAAAAATGTTTCCAAAACACAAAATAAACTACCAAACACCAAAACCATAACAATCCCACACAGTCTCATAACATGACCATATCCACAAGCATTCCAGTTCCTTCTAATAATTTAATCCATAACTCAATAATAGAATTGTCTACTCACAATATTCATTTACAATCAACAACATACTATCCTACATTACATAGCTCACCCTACAATAGTACTAATACCTTATATCTAACAACAAGCAATACCATCCTCCACCGATGGCCAATGACAAAACTCTAGACACCAATTACATGATTAAAAATAATAAATACATCCTTAGGTAATTCCATATTCCCATTAATTCCAAACTCTCATGTTTTATAAAAAGGTAATAAGTCCCACTTTGTTTTGAGAACAAAACCTCACTACTCTAAATCCCAACAAATATAACAATAGCCAACATCCACTAATATTAATCCAAAACCCCAAGATTCATAAGCAACCACCACATAACCTAATTTCTATTCAACATTGAACTCTTCTTTAACATTTCAAAATTTATAAAATTAATAGAATAATTTCTGCCACACACTTTATGATAATTATTAGCTAAGTTAAAATAAAATTCTATTTCAATTATTATTATTTATTTTATTACCAAAATAAAAATAATAATAATCATGCTTCTTTAGTTTTGATATTAAAATTAAATTGTTGCCTTACAGACAATATAAAAATGACATTCTATAAAACAAGATTAGTACTAAACTACAACTTAAATAACATGACCAAAAAAAAATAAAATTTTGATTAACACAAGCCCTTTTAAACAGTTTAAGAAACAAATATGAAGATTCTAGATATGGGAAGAGCGTCATAACTCACAAATTTTTTATTTTTTATTTTTTTGGCTTACTCAAGTTAATAATGGCCCTGTTTGGTAGAGCTGTGGGAAAGTGCTTATAGCTTATGCCTAAACAGCTTATAGCTTATAACTATGAACATAAGCTAATTTCTGACTTATAAATTAAGTATCTCATGCCCCACTCAAAGAATAAGCTGATTTCTGACTTTCAAAAAGATATAAGCTATAAACTAAACCGAACACATCAAAATAGCTTAAATTAAGCTGAAAGCTGAAATAAGCTGCTTTTAAGTTCTGCCAAACAGGCACAATATATAAAGAGATTTGCAGAATATTCTAAAAAGAAAACATAAAACACTAAAGATCGATAATGATTTGTAAAAATCGAAGGCAGTATATAGAGTATTGTAGAGTATAATTTAGATTTTCTTATAAGAATCATCTAGTGGATATTTTAAAACATAAAACATTAAATATAATTTCAATCTTTCATACTATATTGATGTGTTAATATAAATGTTAAAGAAGGCGCATTCTCGAGTATGTCAATATCTAAATCAGTTAGGTTTAAAACTAACTCAATATCCCTTTACGTATTCATAATCAAAACTTTAATGAAGTAAATTTGATTTTCATAAAAATATCTTTCTTCATTGCCTTCAACTCAATATAATATTAATAAATTATATATGGATAATAATGATCTCATAATCAAAATTAATATTCTCAAATATTTAAAATGTGCCACTCTTAAATTGAATATATGGAAAGTATTTTAACATCTCAAACTTTCAATTATACATAGGCAATTACTATAATCTCACAAGAATATGCTACGGATAAATTTTAGCAATATTTTCCAATGTACCATAATATATTACTATATAAACACCTCTGGTAGGACACAATCAACATCTTTAAACTTCAATATAATCTTCATTAATTATACATGTGCAATAATTATAATCTCACAATAACAGGCAGTAAATAAACTTAAACAATATCCTTAGATGTTCCAAATGTATAACTATATAAACACATTTGTGTTGAATATATATGACACAATCAACATCTTTAAACAAGTCAACTAGAAAGAATCATTTATCAAAAACTATTTCCTTTGGGTAGATAATTTTTTCAAAATCAGTAAAATTTTCCTTACTAATGATTCACACTATCTCTAAAATTAACACACAATTAACCCCTTTGGGTAGGTAATTGAATGATATAATTTTGGAAGAGCTTCCCAAAATCCTTACTAGAAAATCACTTTAAGTCTCAATGAGTTAACCACTTCAGCAGTATCACCCACATTAATAAAAAAAGTTTAATTACAGATTGCCCCATTAGGTTTAAAGTTTCATAACAGTTTCCCCCCTAACCGTAATGATTATCATACATAAAATTAAATTAACAGGAGGGTCAGTGTAATTTTTCAAATGTAAGGAGGTGAACTATAATAAATATAAATTTTAGGGGGTGTCAGTGTAATTTACCCTTAATAATAATAATACAATCTATAAATCATCACGCAATCTATAATGTTAATTCTTTACATACAATCACATTTATTTAGCATGATTTTATTTAAAATATTAAATGCAAAATTTAATATATAAATAGAAATTATTTTTCAAATATGAAATTTTTTTTAAAAAATCAATCTTAACATGAAAAAGTGATAAAATCTGGACAAATACATTGTGTTAATTAAACAATTTATTATTCATTTACTTCCAATCATCCAACCCATTTAATTCTATCAAGCAATAAACATATGTTCAATTTAATTAATATTACCCCGTAAATACAACACTGCTACAGACCCCCACTGGGGGTCGACCCCCAGTGAGGTGGCGGCAGTCCATTGGCCGAAACTCAGCAAAAAAAAAAAAAAAAAAAAAAAACAGTTTTTCTCACCCAATCCGGGGGGCGACACCTCACTGGGGGTCGACCCCCAGTGGGGGTCCGAAGCAAAATTCCCGTAAATATGTTTAGACTTATAAACAATATACCATTGCCAGTCTACTAGAATATGAATCGCCAATATCAAAAATAAAATAAAATAAAAATCACCATAAAAAAAAATCACGAATCACATAGTAGCATCACCCGTTTACAATCCAAACTTGGAGACAAAACATAACGCTATAATACTATATAACATTACAACTTCTATGAAATATGAACAACCAAACAGGGTCTTAGAGCTTTGTTATGCGGAATGGTTGCCCTGCTAAAAACAACGATTTTGTGGAGCCAACTTTCATGTGGCCTGAAGATTTAGTGGTTGTTTGGGATGACCTAAATAAGTGTATTTTTTGTCTTTTTACCAAAGTTCTGAAAAGCGGTTGCGGTCGCCGTAACGGTGACGGTGACACGGTTGCGGTTGCGGGGTGTAAAGGCCGTAGTGTAACGGTTGCGGTAACCGGAACCGTGAATTTTTTTATTTTTCGCACAATTTGAAAAAAACTTACCTATACGCATATTTTTTTTCCATGATCATATTTATTGGGTTAAAAATAAATATTGATCAATTTTTGTAAATTTTTAAGTATGATCCAATATATTTCATATTCTTAAATCACTATAAACTGAGTTTTTTACATTTTATTTTAATAATTAATGACTTTATATTATACAAAAAATCAATCACTAACTATTATATATAAGATAAACAATGATAAAAGTAAGAGAATAAATAAGAGCTTAAATATATATATACATATTTTAACCAAGCAAAATAGATAATGACCACACTTATTATTATTATTATTATTTTCAAACAATATATAGATAGACACACACAAACAAAATGATTTAGTGATAGCAGCTGAATAGAATAGCATATGTCTTACAGTTTCAACAAATCAATAACATGTTATTCATCTTCCCTCTTCTCTCTCTCTATCTCTTGTTCCTCCATTTTCTCTCTTTATCTTCCCTCTTCTCTGTATCCCTCTTCCCACATTTTCAGCTTTTTTTGTGTGTTTTTTCGAAAGAAACAGTTTGGAACCGTTACGTAACGGTGCGTAACAGACCGTTATGGCTGTTACGGCACCGTTACGACCGCTACGGCAGCCGCTACGGCCGACACACCTGTGAATCTCAATCACACTGCAAAAGCGGCCGTAACGGGTGGCGGTAACACCCAAAATCGTTACGTAACGGCGTTACGTAACGGTTACGGCCGCTTTTTAAAACCTTGCTTTTTACGAAAAGATGTGCAGAAAAATAGAGAGGTGATGTGATAGAAAAAAGATAAAAAGATAAAAAGATGGATTATATTGGAGTTGCCAAACTTGGCATTAATATTCATGAATCAAAATATGATTAATATGACAGGATCAGAGTATGGGACTATGATTATTAATTCGTGGGCTCAATAATTTCGTATTTGTTTTTAAATTTTGTTTTAGAATTATTAATCTAATGAATAATTAATTCAATAAATTTATAAGATTATTAGTAATGGGATAGGTAGGGGCGGAGCTAGAGAGGGAGCCAGGGGGTCACGTGCCCCCCTGGGTTTTGGGCTGCTTTTTTTTTTTTTTAATACCAAATATAAAGAAAATAAATTTTTTAAATTATTAAAATATTTTTTAGAGTGAAATGTTTTAAAAATTATGAGAACAATAATAGTTGTTTTGATTGAAAATTAAAATATTACGATAAGTTATATTATTATCTAAGAAAAATTTATATATATTTTTTTAATGTAATGGTGATGTCTATTATTATTGACATGCAACCATAATTAATTTTACTATGAAGATATATAATTTACTGAATTGTTAGTTACATTTTCACCATCCATGTGCTTCTTTATTATTGGTTAATGATATCACATGTCAATGATGACGTGGTATTACCATTATATTAAATTTTTACTCAAATTTTATAGAATTAGCATTATATAATTTAATTTAAGAATCATAACTTTTTTTGTATTGTCCATGTTACAAATAATATTATTTTTTTTTATCTTTCTTAAAGTCAATCATAAAAATTTATGTGAAATATTTTTGAAAAAAATTTTAATATTATATTTAATAAATGCCCCTTCTGATTTAATTTTCTGGCTCCGCCACTGCGGATAGGGGTGTGATTATATATCCTGAGTTGGGAAATAAAATAAAAAGATGATTTTACCTTCATATGTTTTCTTATCCAATGCAAATCAAATAATGGATAATGGGATAATTTATCTTACTAATCCAATTAGATAGTGAATATCACACTAATTTAATGGGATTATTAATACCTTCACTATTAGTCTTGTGAATCAAACATGGCCTATATGTTTTAATTCGAATATAATTAGCTCTTATATCACATGTAATATTTATAAGATCTATATATTAGGAATTAAAATACTAAGATAGTTTGATTAAACTAAACAGTTAAAATAGATTTAAATACACATCGTTTAATCTCAACGTCATCAGGAGATATTGAGGAATGGTCTTCATAATTGGGAAACTCTAGCACCGCCTTTTCCCCTTCTTCTTAATCTTTACGTTGTCTTTCAATGGGGCTGACAATCCTTTGATTCACGTATATATATATGTAAACCCTAATAAGATAGGAGAAATGATCGGTTCTAAATAAAACAATTACTAAGCCTTCCCAATAAGGAATCCAAATAACTTAAAATAAATCTTACACTATCATACCAAATATCCACATATAAAATAATAATCACACTAAGATGAACCATGACCTAAAACTTTATGGACCACAATAACTTTAGACTCATACTAGTTAATCTATCTGAATCACTTTCAACTCATTTTTCACAAACCAAGCAAAATATAATCAATAACAACCTAATTAAGAAAATCTCTTACAAAATTGAGTTGGATTTCAGGATTAAAACATTGCGAACTCAATTTCTTTTGTTATCGATTGATGACTATTTAAATATTTGGAATGGGTATTGTGTTTGAACTCGAACCGGTTTTCATGGAAAAATTACATTGAAAAAATAGTCTCAGAGATGGAATCCGAGGAGGAGGAGGAGGAGTCGTCATATAGATACGAGAAAATTACTGTTTACTACGTGATTGGTGTGCGAGACAATCAGGAAGGGGGCTTGCCCATCTCCGGTAGGAAAAGGGCAACAACGTGAAGCGTGGGGACTGGAATGAATTTTTCATTTTTACATTTGCTTTACGTGTCATTTAAACATTGAACAACTGTAAACGTTATATTCACGGGCCGCGTATAACTTAATCTCAAAGTAAAAAATGATAAAAACATCAATTTAGAGATTGTTTGAAATGATTTAAATAAGTATATTTTTTTATTTTTTATAAAAACATGTATAAAAAAATAGAGAGATAATATAATTCAAAAACAAAATAAAAAGATAAAAAAGTGTGCTAATATAGATCATGCCAAATAAACTCTTAACCTAACACATATTTGTTTGTATTATATAACATAAATGCATATCTTCCTATCTACCATATAAGGCCCATCTATGATAGGAAATGAACATGACCAGACCTGTATGAAATTGCAAGTAAAAAATGATAGAAAACTCAATTTAACCTAACACATATTTGTTTGTATTTGCATTATATAACATAAATGCAGATCTTCTTATCTACCGTATAAGGCCCATCCATGATAGGAAATGAAGATGACCAGACCTGTATTTGCATTATATAACATAAATGCATATCTTCTTATTACCATATAAGGCTCATCTATGATAGGAAATTGTGTGTGTCAATTTCTGACCACACTGCCCACCTTAATACTTAGCTGTAGAATATCGGCAGAATAGATGGCACCTGACTAACCTGTAACAGAAAGAGAAGACCCCGGTGGTAGTTCGCTACCCGGGGGTACTCCGACGATCAAGTCAGTACTCAATATCTCTCAAAGAAAATCAAAAGACTATTCAACTCACAAGTTTGAGCATAAAAAGCATACCTTAGACCCATGGGGGTGCCTCCCTTTTATAGCCAACATAATCCTAATCCCAATAGAAGCCTAGCTTCAATGGACTCAGGATTACTGCTAATCTGGGACTCCCAGTGGGATTAGGATAAACTCTCTAAGAGTCTTATCTTTACCCAAACTGAAGTCTTCTCCCAATCTAGGACTCTTGTCCCATATCCACTTATCTCGGATTCCGATATCTTCGGAGATAACCTCGGCCTAGCCGAGATAATCTCGGCGTCACGATCAGGACACGTGGCACCTCGGCTGACACGTCAGCGTCACCTTACCACGTGTTGGTACTTAGAAAATATATCCCCACAACTGCCTCCTAGGTTCTATTATCTCGGCATTCTGAGGTGATGAAACCTATATCATTCCTTCCTTTAATCATGACGCCGGTTTAACTTCAACTTGTAAATTGCTACAAATTTCAACAAGTGTTAAACATCATCTCGGTTTAACTTCAACTTGTAAATTGCTACAAATTTCAACAAGTGTTAAACAATGATCTCGGTTTCACTTCAACTTGTAAATTGCTACAAATTTCAACAAGTGTTAAACAATAATCTCGGTAATAATATCGGTTTAACTTCAACTTGTAAATTACTACAAATTTCAACAAGCGTTAAACAATAATCTCGGTTTAACTTCAACTTGAAAATTGTTACAAATTTCAACAAGTGTTAAACAATAATCTCGGTTTCTTGTTTGTTAGAATATGGGATCTGCTCACTTTAGGCTGAGCTCTTCTCTTCTCGGGCCTAATCATCTAAGCCGAGATCTTGTCTTCTGGAATCTCGGATCCGGGATTTAGAATCCGGGATCTGCGCTCTTAGGCTGAGCTCTTCTATTCTTGAATGTCATCTTCTTAGGAGCGCTCATGCCCCCTGTCTTTGCGTCCCTTCTGGAAGGGTCTTCATTCCGTTTATGTCGACACATTCTCCATCTTTGCTAAACTCGTCGTTTCCGATACGTTGATCTTGTACGGTGATGGCCATCTATTCTCCTTTCTTTCCCACAGACGGTGCCAAATTGTGTGTGTCAATTTCCGACCACACTGCCCACCTTAGTACTTAGCTGTAGAACACCGGCAGAATAGATGGCACCTGACTAACCTGTAACAGAAAGAGAAGACTCCGGTGGTGGTTCGCCACCCAGGGGTACTCCGACGATCAAGTCAATACTCAATATCTCTCAAAGATAATCAAAAGACTATTCAACTCACAAGCTTGAGCATAAAAAGCATACCTTAGACCCATGGGGGTGCCTCCCTTTTATAGTCAACATAATCCTAGTCCCAATAGAAGCCTAGCTTTAATAGACTCAAGATTACTGCTAATCTAGGACTCCCAGTGAGATTAGGATAAACTCTCTAAGAGTTTCATCTTTACCCAAACTGAAGTCTTCTCCCAATCTAGGACTCTTGTCCCATATCCGCTTATCTCGGATTCCGGTATCCTTGTAGATAACCTCGGCCTAGCTAAGATCATCTCAGCATCATGTCCAGGACACGTGACACCTCGGCTGACACTTCAGTGTCACCTCGGCCACGTGTTGTCATTCAAAAATTATGTCGCCACAACTGCCCCCTAGGTTCTATTACCTCGGCATCCTGAGGTGATGGAACCTATATCATTCCTTCCTTTAATCATGACCCCGGTTTAACTTCAACTTGTAAACTTTTCTCAAGTTTCAACAAGTGCTAAACAATGATCTTGGTTTAACTTTAGCTTGTAAATTGCTACAAATTTCAACAAGTGTTAAACAATGATCTCGGTTTAACTTCAACTTGTAAATTGCTACAAATTTCAACAAGTGTTAAACAATGATCTCGGTTTAACTTCAACTTGTAAATTGCTACAAATTTCAACAAGTGTTAAACAATAATCTCGGTTTAACTTCAACTTGTAAATTGCTACAAATTTCAACAAGTGTTAAACCAATCTTCGTTCTCGGCTTAACTTCAGTTCGATCTTCTGTGTTTCCTTTTTTATCTTCTAGGATCTGAGATCTGCTCATTGAGCTCTTCTCTTCTCGGACTTAATTGCCGAGCTCTTGTCTTCTGGAATCTTGGATCTGCTCACTCAGGTTGAGCTCTTCTCTTCTCGGACCTACTTATTTAGGCCGAGATCTTGTCTTCCGGAATCTGGGGTCCAGGACTTGAAATCCAGGATCTGCTCATTTAGGCTGAGCTCTTCTATACTTGAATGTCATCTCCTTGGGAGTGCTCATGCTCCCTGTCTTTGCGTCCCTTCTGGAAGGGTCTTCATTCCGTTTATGTCGACACATTCTCCATCTTTGCTAAACTCCCTGTTTCCGATACGTTGATCATGTACGGTGATGGCCATCTATTCTCCTTTCTTTTCCATAGATGGCGCCAAATTGTGTGTGTCAATTTCCGACCACACTGCCCACCTTAGTACTTAGCTGTAGAACACCGGCAGAATAGATGGCACCTGACTAACCTGTAACAGAAAGAGAAGACTCCGGTGGTGGTTTGCCACCCGGGGGTACTCCGACGATCAAGTGAGTACTCAATATCTCTCAAAGATAATCAAAAGACTATTCAACTCACAAGCTTGAGCATAAAAAGCATACCTTAGACCCATGGGGGTGCCTCCCTTTTATAGCCAACATAATCCTAGTCCCAATAGAAGCCTAGCTTCAATGGACTCAGGATTACTACTAATCTGGGACTCCCAGTGGGATTAAGATAAACTCTCTAAGAGTCTTATTTTTACCCAAACTGAAGTCTTCTCCCAATCTAGTACTCTTGTCCCATATCCGCTTATCTCGGATTCTGATATCTTCGGAGATAACCTCGGCCTAGCCGAGATAATCTCGGCATCACGATCAGGACACGTGGCACCTCAGCTGACGTATCAGCGTCACCTTGCCACGTGTTGGTACTCAGAAAATATATCCCCATAGAAATGAACATGACCAGACCTGTATTTGCATTATAAATGCATATCTTCCTATTACCATATAAGGCTCATCTATAATAGGAAATGAACATGACCAGACCTGAATGAAATTTCAAGTAAGAAAGCTCTATTTAACCTAATACATATTTGTTTGTATTTGTATTATATACCATAAATGCATATATTCCTATCCACCATATAAGGCCCATCTATGATAGGAAATGAACATGACCAGACCTGTATGAAATTGCAAGTAAAAAATGATAGAAAACTCAATTTAACCTAACACATATTTGTTTGTATTTGCATTATATAACATAAATGCATATCTTCTTATCTACCATATAAGGCCCATCTATGATAGGAAATGAACATGACCAGACCTGTATTTGCATTATATAACATAAATGCATATCTTCCTATTACCATATAAGGCTCATCTATGATAGGAAATGAACATGACCAGACCTATATTTGCATTATATAACATAAATGCATATCTTCCTATTACCATATAAGGCTCATCTATGATAGGAAATGAACATGACCAGACCTGAATGAAATTTCAAGTAAGAAAGCTCTATTTAACCTAACACATATTTGTTTGTATTTGTATTATATACCATAAATGCATATCTTCTTATCTACCATATAAGGCCCATCTATAATAGGAAATGAACATGACCCGTCCGAAATTGCTTTGTTTGGTTTATATTTTTAGAAATTATTTTTAAATAGATTTTTGTTTGTCTTTATAATTTTTTTTTTTTTTTATATTTTAGCTTTTTTTAAAATTTTTATACATGAAAGATACATTTAAAAAATAAAAAACTTTCATAAAAATATAAAAAAAAATTCACTAAAAACAAACAAAAATAAACAGATTTTTGTTCGAATTTTTGCTTAATTTTAGTAATTCTTTTAAAAATATTTTCACCAACTATTTTTTTTAGATGCATCTTGATTAGGTATACTGAAAAAATACAAAAAAATAAAAAAATTAAGATAATTAAAATATATTAAAAATAAACAAAGACTTACTAAAAATAATTTTTAAAAAATCAAACCAAAAAGACACAAAATGTTATCAAGAACTATTGTCAGACTCAAGGATTGTTGTTACTCCCAAAGGGTCATAATCCATTCCTCTCGAAAGGCACTTCAAAAGACTGATATCATATAAACCATATAATGCTATGGTTATGCCATAACGTGATCAAGAAAAGATAGAAAAAAATTAAAATATATTTTTGTTACAAAAATGCTAAAATTATTGGTTTATTAATTAAAAGGAAAAAGATTGAGACTCTTAAAATATCTTCAATATCGAAGGTAGAATTTTTTTCCAGATGAAAAGTGAGATGGCGTATCCTTTCTTTTACTTTGCAAAGAAACCAAATCGTCAGTGATAACCCCTGACCATGGTTGGTTGAGAGGACCCTCCAACGATCAAGTCAGAACATTGATCGGTCATGTGAATAGTGTATACAAAAGAGGATTTCTTGATTATCTCTGATTTGTCCTCTTTGCTTCACCTGCTTTGCCTTTTGTAGTGTTATTGGCTTTAAGTCTCATCTGTTGGATTGACATTTGATCTGAGGGTTTTGTCTGCTCTTGAGTCTTTGTCTTTATCTTTCACTATTGGATCATCTCTTTGTGGATGGCTTAGATCTTGTCAGGCGTTAGTGGCCAACTTGCCAAATGCTTCGTCTATTCGATTAAGCTGGTTAGACGATTGTATCGTCTGGTAGGCCAGGCCTATGTTCCTATTTCTGCTGCTTGATGTATTTACCATTATATGAAGATGAATCCAAGGGTTCTCCTCTGTTCTGTTGATCTCTTTCTAGAAGGAGATCTTATTCATGCTTGGTCATGTGCCATTATTCCCTTAGTTGCCTTTTGATGGGCCTCTCAGTTATCTAGGCTTTTTCCCTTTCCTTTGGGTCGCTTTGCTTAGTTGTGTTTGGATTTGGGCCAATATTTTATTCCTTCACAATTTCCCTTCTTCGGCGATCATCCGGGGAAGATTGCCGAAGGCGAAAATGCCGACCAAATTAAGAACTGAGTTATTACTTCCGCTAATGACACACGTCTTTTTTGAACTTACTATATTAATGATGACATCTGTCATATTGTCTTTCTATGCGCTCTTTCACTTCTGACACATTAATCGAGGGGATGCCCCTTTTCCTTTGTTCACTTTGCTTGCCATCCTTTTAGAAGTCCACATGCGCTCTTTTGTTTTTCTCTCTCTCTACTGCTTGAAGTCTCAGTTTGCTCTTCTTGTAAGTTCATCTTTCATCTTTCCTCTTTTCTCTTTGTCTTTTTCTTGTGATTTCGTATTTCATTGTTCCTCTCCTTTTGCTTTTTGTCCACCATGAACCGTCTGAGACAAATTTTCAATTCTGAGGAGAGTATTACAGAGTTTAGGACTCTATATAGTATTCTTGATGATGTCGTTGTACCTCTTATCACAATCGATGATAACGTCGTTGAGGGGTTAAAGGAATGGATTCATCTGTCCTTAATTGACATTGTTGAAGGGTAAGTTCGATTGCCTTTACACCTCTTCCTCAAGGAGGTACTTTAGTTTTATGAGGTACCTCATTCTTAACTCTCCCTTAACTTTTTTGAATAGTCATGGGCGTAATTGCTCTAAATGATATCTTAGGAATAAACTTAGGGCTTCCTGAGATTAGGTATTATTATAAGTTTATTCGCACTACTAGAGAGAGATTAAAGTTTTACTTTAAGCTTAGATCGGCAAAACGTTAGTTAGTTCAGATGCATCCCAGCCCTGGCAAGGGCATCAATGACATAATTGTAATAGTAGAGGGTAATTGGGAATTCCCTCCTGGTGCAGACAGGGTTCGACATATCCCTAATGTCACCGGCCGACCAAATTAATGTTTTACTTTTGCTGTATGTTTTTATTCTTCATAAGACTTAGCATTGATGTTCTTGTTTTTTCTTTTAGCCTTCGAAATCTATTCTCACCCTAGTGAGTGGGAAGATTTCTTCAACAGGTTTGGGCATACAGAGGCCCTCCAAAGTAGCAAAGACAAGGTCGGGCCGCACACGTGCTCCTCTTTTACATCCCTTACTACGGCACCGTCATAGCAATCGACGGCATTTCTTTAAGTGTTGACGGCGTTGATTTCTACATCCTTTCTCATCTTCGGGGGAATATTGAGGAAATAGTGGTTGCAGAAGAGCAATCTCAAGAGAAATCTTCCAGTTTGGAGACCATTGTATTCGATGCCATACCGCCAAAGAAGTTCACAGAAATTGCTGCTGTTAGGAAGCGCCAAAGGGATGCTGAGCCAGTCTCGGCTTCCCAAGCTACTTCTGACACTGCTGCTTTTGATCGGCCTCCCCCTCCTATCGTTGCAACTGCTAGGAGCACTCCCCTCAACCTTCGAGGCAGAGGTCTAGCAAGCGTCCATCCAATCTAGGGTTGTGCAAAATATTGCCAATCTATTAAAATTGCACCGATTTGTATCAATCCACACCAATCCGAATGAATAAACTAACTAGCTAACTAAGTTAAGCCAAGCTAATTAAGCTAACTAAGATAATTATTACAAACCGAATAAATAGATAAACTACTTAACTAATTAAAGAATTACAACACTTGTATCAGTTAACTATTCTAATTAACTAATTAAATAATTACAACACAACTAGTTAACTACTTAACTAATTAACGAATTTCAACAAAATTTCAATTAAACTAAGTAATCAACTACTCTGCCCCAGGAAATGAGAGATGTGCATGCGCATGCTCGGATTCCACCTGAAAAGACCACAATTTTGCTTTCGGATGCCTCTGTTTGCACAGTTGAACATTTCCAGAACAACCACGCTTCACCTTACCAACACTCTGCTGTGACTTGCATCAGTGGCCAGTTGGCCACTGGTGAATTTTGCCGGCCACCAGCCGGCCATGGTCGAAGGCTGCTGGCCACGGATGATGGTTTGCCGCCTATGGAAAGTGGCTTGCTGGCCACTGATGTACATGTTCATCTTACTATAATAGAGGATAAACAGAGCAAAAAGGAGACATTCCACAGGTTGTTTGTACTGTGTATCCCTCCTTATCATCAAAACATCTCAAAGGAGTGATACACTTAGCTCTTAAACCATCAATCAAGCAATTTCATTGCATGATGGCCAAAGAACCAAAATGTACACGTTCGATAAATGCACAAATAAAACCAAAAGCTTTCACCTTATCATGCATGATCAAGGGCAGTGGAGACCTTGGAAACTTGGCACATTTCATCACTTTCTGAAAGGGAGCACGAAAAAGTCGAGCTACAGTTTCTAGCGACTCTGCTAGAGATTTAGAGAACTTGACTTTTTATCTACACGTATGTGTTTCTTTGCATTTGCATTTGCATTGGTGCGCCCAAGTCACTCTATTTTCCATCTGCTATTCCTGGATGATTTGTCGAAGGCTTGCTTAAAAAAGCTTGCCAAAAGGTAGACCAGTCGCGGGTTCTGCCACGATGGCAGCACAACCCTTGGATCTGGACTATTGCTGTACCGTTTGATGCTCCTTTCACTTCTCGGTGTTAGGTGTGAAAGGTATATTAGGTAGTCTTGCTGAGGTACCCTTTCTGACCATTTGGCCTAGTTGCATATCGAAAGCCATAGAGACTGTTCCAAACTAGGACAAGTTGCTCACTCGAATGCAGGATTGTGTGAAACCACTTTGCTTGAATAGTTAACCCTAGTTCCTAACGAAACTAGGACAGGGTAACCCTACATCCCCTCATAGGAGTGTTTTGGCTCTCACTTAATGTAATGACCCCAACACGTATGACGTAATTAGTTGTAATTAATTATGTGTTTAGACGAATTAATTGAAGAATATATGTTGGAATGGGAAAAATTATCTGTTGGAATTACAACTTCGGGACTGAAATCGACGACCGTAATGGGATCAGAAAATGAAATTGAACACGCCTTTGTGAAACCGGGAATTTTTAGAACCATTTGGGACAATAAATTGAGGACTGAATTTCGTCTGGTTCGTAAAGCCTTGTTTGGCTAAAGATTTTTGGCTCAAATGTTTATTATGGCATATATAGCTTATAAGATAAGGATGGATAACTTTTGACTCATGTGACTCAACAAAGAAAAATCTAGAGAAAGAGAGAGAAGGGAGAATTCGGGGAGAGAGAGAGATCAAGGGAGAGACCAAGAGGGAAAGAGGTAGAAAGGGAAAAAGAAGCTTGAATCTTCTCTACTTCAAGAACCAAAGGTAAGAATCTTCTTTGAATGTTGAGAATTAAAGTTGAATCATCATGTTTTCATGGTTAATAAGAAGAATGAAAGAGGAATTATGGTTAAATTGAGCATTATGGCATAATTTAAGTTATGGTTGGCTAGTTTGAGAAAGAACCTCCATGGCTATGGAGACATGAAGCTTGTATGTATATGTTTTATGATTTTCATCTCTATTCAAAGATTGATCTTGAATATATTGCGTTTGGGCTTTGTTTTTCATGATTTGGGAGTTGATTTTGGTAAAATGGGAGCCACGGTTTTGCAGAGCTTTGAACTGATTTTCCACCCAGTTTTGCCCTGTCCGCTCGAGCGTGGGTATGGCCGCTCGAGCGGAGTTTTCGCACATCCAGTATTTTGGCCCAGTTTTCAGTCCGCTCGAGCGGAGGTTGGTGCGCTCGAGCGGTGACCTGTTTTCCAGAAAATGTTCCAAATGTTTTAATGCATGATTTTAGCATCCTCATTGCATTTTTAGCATTCTTAAAGCTTAATTAAGTCATGATAATGAAGTATGGGATTGAAACGTCATTAAGAGCATACGTGGACTTGATTTGATAATGATACGAGTTAAAGGATCATGCTATACTATTGATATTTACAGGTCAAGCTGAGAAGGCCGTACAACCGGTTCTGGAAAACCACTGTAAGTACATTTCTGTAAAGTTATGTTCGTATAAAGTATGTTCTGAAAACGTTATGCTATACTATGATTTCTGAAATGTTAATGCTTTCTGTGAACGAGTATCCTGTTTACGAATCTAGTATGGCATCCATAGATAGTCCCAAGTCATGGGGGACGGCACATTAGTGCGGGTCCATGACCAGTTTACGAGATCTCGTTAGTCACTTCATTGTGACGATGTGTGTTTAATCAGTATCCGGAACTGATTACTCTAGTCGGAAGACGTTCTGTTATGTTGTGTTCTGTGGAGTATGCCATTATGTGTATGATTATTTTACGGAAACTTGATATGTGGATTTCGTTCACTAACCCTTTACTTTAATGTTACTTGCTGGGCTTTAGCTCACCCCCTGTATATATGTATTTATAGGTGAGCGTTCTGGAATCCAAGCGTAGGCGGAATCTGAGTCGAGCCGCCGTTTTGAAAGCCTACCTGAGTTTTGGTGCCCCGAGCTGGGCTAGGCCTGGAAGGCCGTATAGTGGGTTTGTGTTGTAATGTAATTGTGGCTTGTGCCTATATGTTTTGTATATGAATTTTTGAATACATGTTATGTAATATGGTGGGTAAATAACTCATTTTTGGCATGTAATACTTGTTCATATTTATGCACAGCTCTTTGGACTACTAGTATTGTGTTTTCGCTTCCGCGAGCCCCGATTAATTATGTTTTGTACAGTAAGGCCTGTGGTAATCTAGGATTACTGGCCGGTCTCGTCACCAAACTTCTAGGGGCGGGTTTGGGGCGTGACAGAATGGTATCAGAGCGCACGAGTTAATTTACCCACACACGTGTCCATATGAGTTGCTAGGTGCATTAGAAAAGAAATAGAGCATGGCATAAACATGTGCATGTGTGAGTGTGTCTTCATGAACATATGGGAATGAGAACAGAAAATGAGAACAATGAATATGAGGAACAAGAACTGAAATGATGAGACAGAGAAATGGTTATGTTGAGAATGAAATACTCTATTTGCTATGGGTATAGATCAATGGAGAACCCCAATGTACAGAATGTAAATGAGGCAGAAGCATCTAATGCTAGACTAGATCGATTGGAAAGGATGGTGGAAGCTTTAACTGGAATGGTAAGACAACAACAAGAACAGAACCAGCAACAACAAAGACAGCCATTTCCGCCTCCTCCACCACCATCTGTCCAAGAGGGACCAATGAATAATGATGATATTGTCAACTTGACACAGAAGTATAAGAAACTGAAGCCACCAGAATTTGCAGGGGGTATTGAACCCTTAAAGGCAGAGGCCTGGGTACTAGAAACAGAGAAGATTTTTGAAGTATTTCCGTGTACTGATGTATATAAGGTGCTGTTAGCAACATTCACTTTGACAGAGGAAGCCCGAAGATGGTGGATGCTCGTGCGAGGTGAGCATAGAGATTTGACATGGAACCGGTTCAAAGAGATATTTTATGAGAAATACTTCCCACAATGCATGCGAGACAGAAAAATATCTGAATTTGAGCAGTTCAAACAAGGTACAATGTCAGTAGCAGAGTATGAAGCAAAATTTACTGAGTTAGCCCGCTATGCCCCACATATGGTTGACACAGAGTACAAAAAGGCAAGGAAGTTCGAGGGCGGATTGCATGTTGAAGTCCTTGACAGGGTAAATGTGTTGAAATTGGAGAAATATGTTGATGTACTTGATAGAGCCTTGATGGCCGAAACAAATATTGCAGCTTTGAAGACATCTCAATTAACAACACTGACTGAGGGAGAAAGTAAGAAATTCAAGAAACAGAAAGTAGCAATAATTGGAGAATCAATGACTTCTGTGAATGACAATTCGATTTTAAAGTTTAGTGACAATACAAAAAGGGAAAGTGGAGGAAGTATGGGTATGACCATTTGCAAGGAGTGTGGCAAACAGCATTGGGGCGTCTGTCGCCGTATATCAGGAGCATGCTTCAAATGTGGACAGAAAGGACATTTAGCCAAAGCTTGTCCACAAGGTTACCCAAGAACTGAAAGACCTGCTGCTAGTGGAAATACATCAACAGTGACACCGAAGACAGCTACCACCTCCACGCCTGAGGGAACTACCTTGAGACAAGGAAGGGTTTTCACCCTAGTTTCAGAAAAGACACAAAATACTGGAAAAGCGAATACAGGTACCATTTCAATTGTCTATTATGATGTTAACTTTATTACCTATGCGATGGAGAAATATTGAATATGAGACTGTGGCAGAACAAATAAAAATTAATATGTAGTTTTCATACCTATGCTGTGATAGAATGACTGAACATGACTATGGACTATTATGCTTGACTATGGACTATTGTGAATTGAACTTATGAACATTACCTTTGCTAGGGATTGATATCACTACGTTATTACCTGTGCATTGAATACTATGGAGTTCATTACCTGATTTTAGCCCTATGAGAACATCTTGGGAACTACTGTATGACTATGGAATGAACAATGATATGTGATTTTTGATTGAACTTCTGCTAAGGTAAGCAAAGTTTGGAGGACCAAACTTCTTAAGGTGGGGAGAGTGTAATGACCCCAACACGTATGACGTAATTAGTTGTAATTAATTATGTGTTTAAACGAATTAATTGAAGAATATCTGTTGGAATGGGAAAAATTATCTGTTGGAATTACAACTTTGGGACTGAAATCGACGACCGTAATGGGATCAGAAAATGAAATTGAACAAGCCTTTGTGAAACCGGGAATTTTTAGAACCATTTCGGACAATAAATTGAGGACTGAATTTCGTCTGGTTCGTAAAGCCTTGTTTGGCTAAAGATTTTTGGCTCAAATGTTTATTATGGCATATATAGCTTATAAGATAAGGATGGATAACTTTTGACTCATGTGACTCAACAAAGAAAAATCTAGAGAAAGAGAGAGAAGAGAGAATTCGGGGAGAGAGAGAGATCAAGGGAGAGACCAAGAGGGAAAGAGGTAGAAAGGGAAAAAGAAGCTTGAATCTTCTCTACTTCAAGAACCAAAGGTAAGAATCTTCTTTGAATGTTGAGAATTAAAGTTGAATCATCATGTTTTCATGGTTAATAAGAAGAATGAAAGAGGAATTATGGTTAAATTGAGCATTATGGCATAATTTAAGTTATGGTTGGCTAGTTTGAGAAAGAACCTCCATGGCTATGGAGACATGAAGCTTGTATGTATATGTTTTATGATTTTCATCTCTATTCAAAGATTGATCTTGAATATATTGCGTTTGGGCTTTGTTTTTCATGATTTGGGAGTTGATTTTGGTAAAATGGGAGCCACGGTTTTGCAGAGCTTTGAACTGATTTTCCACCCAGTTTTGCCCTGTCCGCTCGAGCGTGGGTATGGCCGCTCGAGCGGAGTTTTCGCACATCCAGTATTTTGGCCCAGTTTTCAGTCCGCTCGAGCGGAGGTTGGTGCGCTCGAGCGGTGACCTGTTTTCCAGAAAATGTTCCAAATGTTTTAATGCATGATTTTAGCATCCTCATTGCATTTTTAGCATTCTTAAAGCTTAATTAAGTCATGATAATGAAGTATGGGATTGAAACGTCATTAAGAGCATACGTGGACTTGATTTGATAATGATACGAGTTAAAGGATCATGCTATACTATTGATATTTACAGGTCAAGCTGAGAAGGCCGTACAACCGGTTCTGGAAAACCACTGTAAGTACATTTCTGTAAAGTTATGTTCGTATAAAGTATGTTCTGAAAACGTTATGCTATACTATGATTTCTGAAATGTTAATGCTTTCTGTGAACGAGTATCCTGTTTACGAATCTAGTATGGCATCCATAGATAGTCCCAAGTCATGGGGGACGGCACATTAGTGCGGGTCCATGACCAGTTTACGAGATCTCGTTAGTCACTTCATTGTGACGATGTGTGTTTAATCAGTATCCGGAACTGATTACTCTAGTCGGAAGACGTTCTGTTATGTTGTGTTCTGTGGAGTATGCCATTATGTGTATGATTATTTTACGGAAACTTGATATGTGGATTTCGTTCACTAACCCTTTACTTTAATGTTACTTGCTGGGCTTTAGCTCACCCCCTGTATATATGTATTTATAGGTGAGCGTTCTGGAATCCAAGCGTAGGCGGAATCTGAGTCGAGCCGCCGTTTTGAAAGCCTACCTGAGTTTTGGTGCCCCGAGCTGGGCTAGGCCTGGAAGGCCGTATAGTGGGTTTGTGTTGTAATGTAATTGTGGCTTGTGCCTATATGTTTTGTATATGAATTTTTGAATACATGTTATGTAATATGGTGGGTAAATAACTCATTTTTGGCATGTAATACTTGTTCATATTTATGCACAGCTCTTTGGACTACTAGTATTGTGTTTTCGCTTCCGCGAGCCCCGATTAATTATGTTTTGTACAGTAAGGCCTGTGGTAATCTAGGATTACTGGCCGGTCTCGTCACCAAACTTCTAGGGGCGGGTTTGGGGCGTGACACTTAACTAGTATGTGCTTTTAGAGTGAAACTCCACAGGAATGTGCGTATCAGGTGCGAGTTTGGTTATCAGTTTTGCGGAACAAAAATTCAGTGTTGAGTGCAGTTCTACAGCTTACGATTATATCTGTGTGTTGTTCACATCTGAGCTGAGGTGCTGTACAGTTTCTGATTTTTTGCTTTCCTTTTTGCTTTATTTCTTTTTGCAAGGTAGTTTATCATAATTTCTTCGGATAGTTCGGATATCCCCCGAGCACTCTGGACACATGTAAGGAGACTTTACAGATCTGGAGATCTTGTCAGGGGACAGCCTGTGTTTGCTTCTCTCCCACCGATTGCTACATGGAAGAGGGTTAGGCATAATTCACCAATTCAGCAATCACCTACATCCAGTCAGGGACAGTCTTCTGCATCCAGTCCAAAGAGATTACTCACCAATTCTGATGGCACAATATCCCCCGGTCAATATGGAGGACTTGATTCGTCATCTTCAACAAACAGTGGAAACCATGAAACAAGATGCTACCTGCCAAGCTGAAGTAGCAGCCCACCAAGCTGAAGTGATAAACAGGCTGCAATAATAGCAACTACAGCTGACAACGGCTTCTGCATCTCATGCACCTCCAGTGGGTATCCCAGCACCTAAAATTACTGCTAATGCCTAGGTTGAGAATTAGGGCAACCCAGTAGACCCCATTCCACCACAAGCCTCCAAGGCACCAGTGTACCAAACTGAGGCGCCGTTTGAATTTGAAGTTAACCCGATTGTACTAAAGGTCAACAAGCTAGAGAAGCTTCTCAAACGAGCACATAGTGTGAACTCAATCCTTGACATCGAAGATAGATATATTGACTCTGCAGTCACCCTGCCAGACCGATTCAAAATGCCACACATAGATCCGTTTGATGGCTCTGGGGATCCTATGGTCAATTTGCGGTTGTTATCTGATATCCTACGGCCAATGGGCCTTACCAGACTTTAAAAGCGATCGCTTTTCAGCTAGACCTTGTCAGGAATAGCGACTATTTGGTATGCAAAGCTGGAGGACTCTGTGAAGTGGAGCTGGAAGGAAATGGTTGAGGCCTTCTTCGCACAGTACTCCTACAACACCCAGATCGAGGTCACAACCGGTGATCTCAAGGCAACTCGTCAGGAGCCAAAGGAGCGCTTCTCAGACTTTGTAACAAGGTGGAGGGCCAAGGCTTCAAAGATGACTACTAGGATGTTAGAGAAGGATCAAATTAGGATGGTGGTCTGCAATCTGCAAGGGAAATTATTGCAGAAGATGATTGTCTTGCTGCTGTTGACATTCACTGAGTTCTATAAAATAGGGGTTCAGATTGAAGATACAATGAAACAAGGGTTGATAATCGACGAGAAGGAGCAGGCTAAAAGGCCTTTTACACACAGTTCCAATGCCACCACGAGTGAAAGCACAACTGCGTGGCCATCTGATGTGAATGTCGTCACCACTACGGCCAAGACCGCCAACCCTTTCGCCAGCACAACTCTATAAACCTCACCCCACTCTATATGCCTTTATCCCAAGCCATGAGGGTGTTGATAAAAAAAGGGCATCTTAAGCCATTAGAGCCTCGCCCATTACTCGATCATCTTCCACCTAAACATAACCCAATTAAATACTGTGTTTTTCACCAGCAGCACGGTCACGACACCGACTAATGCTACAAGCTGCATCATGAGATTCAAGATCTCATCGAGAACAAGGTGATAGCACCACCCCAAAAGCCAAATGTAACTACCAACCCTCTTCCAGCCCACAACCAAGTTCCTCCATCTCGGCACTTAAACCTAATACATACACTGGCCATCCCATATGACCCCAGTGTATATATTACCCCTTCTCACCTACCCAAGCCAGCTATATTCATCCCTAAAAACACGAACTTATGCATGATGGACACTTCAACACTTCAACTTGAATCAATGGTGGTGATAATGGAAGAATGAAGGAGGTTGGCCTCAGAGGAAAATGTTAGTTCATTGCCTGAGAGCTTTACGGACTTATCAGAAAGGGTGTACGACCCATGCTGTTACATTGTGCCAGTTGATCAAGCTAAGCCCAAAGTGGTATTGTTGACAATAGCGGAGGTCAATGTGGTTAGAGAGGATGGCCCAAGTCAAGGTCTGGATGATCTAGCGGAGCTAGAAAAAGACTTAGACAATCTGTATTTCTATGACGAGCAAGATTAGGGGGACGTGCAGATTGACTGGTTTGATCTGAATGTGTCAACAGACAACTCCAAGTGGCTTAGTGACGAGCCTAACAGAGAGGAAGGGATTGAACCAAAACTTGAAGAAAAGGGAGCAAGAATAGCTGGAGTGGCTGGAATGGCTGAGGAAAAGGGAAAACTGCCGGAGAGCACCGGCATCAAGAATTTAGCTCAAGAACTGGGCACTGTGAGTACCGCAGATACAGAACAGGAAGCCGCGTTGAAGCGGTTTGTGCAAGAGAGGTATCAAAACAACCAGAAAGCTGAAAAAGATCAAATCCCTATGGGGGGATATTTCTAATAAAAGAATGAACAGATTGGAACCGGGCAATTGTTTGTTGGTTGCTAGAGGTGTATGGTGGAAAGATGAAAATTTACATCTAGCCCACACTGATGAAGATTGGGGAGAAGACCTGCCAGACAACACCTGGTACTCTGAAGAGATTGACCATATGACGAGGAATGGGCAGTATTTCAAGCCCCGCATTTAGACTAGGTCGAGGCCTCTGGGCAAGATAAAGATTTTGAGAAGCAGAAGGAAAAGAAGTTTGAAGAAGAGGCGGTGCTGAAACAACTGAAGAAAATTTAGGCCTATATTTCAATCTGGAGTCTACTTATGGCTTCTCGAGTGCATCGACAGGCTGTGCTATCAACGATGGACAAAGCAAAATTGTCCATTGACACCACTCGTAAACAGCTTGTGGGGTTAGTTTTCCCAGGTGGTGCCAGTTTTCCCAGGTGGTGCCAGTCCAACCCTAACCTTTTTCCAGAAAGAATTATCGCCGGAAGACTTAGCACACAACAAACCTCTGTACATATCAGTTGAGTGCAGAGAAAAGTGGGTGCCAGTGGCATTGGTCGATACAAGGTCGGCTATCAATCTCTATTCATCGCGCACAGCTTATGCCATTGGCCTGAAACTAGTAGATTTCGTGCCTATAGCCCAGGTGATTCGGTCGTATGACAATACGAGCAAAGAGGTTATGGGCACGGTACAAATCAGAGTTCAAGTGGGCCCAGCTCAGTAGGATATTGAGTTCCATGTCTTGGATGTGCCGGCCCCTGGCTGTACCTTGTGAAAGTAGTCTCCTCTACCCTCCACCAAATGCTGAAATACCCTCACGAAAAGGAAGTAGCTATCATTTTTTGGAAATTCTTCTATCCATCCTCCGCCAGAGGTAACTACCCCTGTGCTGGAGATTGTTCATGGCGAACAGGATGTATTCCTTTTAGGGTTTACACTGGCTGAGGCCCGAATGGTGTAGAATATCATGGCGGTTGATGAAGGCTTGTATGTCAATGCTCAATCAATCTATTTCCTGAATAAACTCCAACATATGTCAGGAATGGGGATGGAGAGAAGTGGCTGGAAAGGCATCATTGCATTGGCCGATGTGCCGTATAATCCGCATGCCTTTGGTCTTGGCTATACACCCACCAAAGAGGATTGGGTCAAGAAAAGAGAAGAGATGGCAGGCAGAGCTAGAGCGAAGTAGACCGGGAAACGACATGAGCTTGTGCACAGACCAATCTGGGGAACCCTTAATGGTCATTTTGTTCGGGAAGGAGAAGACTTCCCATTTTACGGATTTCTTGAGCCCTAGATGAATTCTAAGAAATAGCGTGTTCCTGGCTTCAAAATTTTCTTTGACTTACAACTGCAAGGTAGTGATACAGAGGAAAAGGCTGAGCCAACTGCTGAAGCTGAGAAGAACATGGAAAATGACTCAGGTAATAGTGAACTTGAAGTAAGAGAATCACTAGCATGTCTCCTTTTAGATCTTCCGGCCGATTTAGAGAGCTTGGGGGATAACTTGACCGTTTCCATGATCGGGGACCAACCAGGTGTAAACCCTTCTATCAGCATTTTGGATGCATCTGAGGTACCATCTCTGGTTTGGCAGCTGGAGGAAGGCTACCTCTTTAGTAGTTCTAAGTTGGGTAGTGAGCCAGAATCTGATTCCACAGAGTCTATGGAGTCAAAATCAGATTTCGGTTATTTTGAGTCTCAGTTCAATATTCCTGGGGGTGATAACCCGGATACCAAGGTCTTGTCCAGGTCATCCTTTTCTTTTGCTTTTGAGTCGATTGTAACCGAAGAGCTAGATGAGCTTGACCTTGTGAATGAGAATGTCACTACAGATTCTGAGTATTTCTCTGTGCCGCTTGTTTATTGCATTGATCAGGACTTTCAAAATTTTGATGAAAACGATGAGGAAGGAATTCCTCTGGTTTTGAAAATTTTGATTAATTGAGAGGATGCGAGGTTTGCGAAACCCCTTGCTGATGAAATCATTGCTTTTAATGTGGGCACTAAGAAGGATCCATGTCTGGTCCAAATCAGGTCCACGTTGTCTTCGGAGGAGCGCGAGCACTTAGTCGTATTATTAAAAGATTTCAAAGATGTTTTCGCGTGGTCCTACGAAGACATGCCTAGAATCAATCCTGAGATTGTATAGCATCGGATCCCTCTAGACCACGAGGCCTGACCCGTCAAACAGAAGTTGCGGAGAATACGCCCGGATTAGGCTTTGAAGATTAAGGAAGAAGTTACCAAACAAATCGACGCAGGGTTCTTGCTTGTGTCTAATATCCAACGTAGTTGGCCAACATTGTTCCAATCTCGAAAAAGGATGGCAGAATCAGAGTCCGTGTTGACTTTAAGGATTTGAATAAGGCTAGTCCAAAGGATGATTTTCCCCTGCCACACATCGATGAATTAGTGGATTTCATTACAGGTCATGCATTGCTCTTCTTTATGGATGGATTTTTCAGGTATTACCAGATTCTGATGGTGCTCGAGGACAGAGAGAAAACTACATTTACTACATTGTAGGGAACCTACTGTTATCAGGTGATGCCGTTTGGGCTAAAGAATGCCGCGACTATCTATCAATGGGTTGCAACCACAATTCTACATGATATGATCCATAAAGAGGCCGAGATGTATGAGGACGACATGATTGTCAAGTCCAAAGAAAGAGAGGGCCACTACACCACCTTGAAGGAATTCTTTCAACGGATCAGAGAATACAGATTGAGGTTGAATCCATAGAAGTGTACCTTCAGTGTAACAGCAGGGAAACTGTTGGGTAGATCACATAGAGGGGCATCGACCTAGATCCTTCAAAATCAAGGCCATCCTAGAAATACGACCACTAAGGACTAAAAAGGAGGTACAAGGCTTTCTAGGTAAAGTGCAATTCATAAGACAGTTTATTTCTAAATTAACCTTGATTTGTGAACCACTATTTGGACTCTTGAAGGAAGGAAAGAAATTCCGATGAGATGATCGATGTCAATTCACTTTTGAGCAGATCAAGTAGTATTTTTAGAATCTGCTCGTGTTGTCGCCGCCAAAGCCGGAGAAGTCGTTGATTTTGTACCTGTCAGTCACAGGCACAATAATGGGATGCATACTTGCTCAAGAACCTGAGGATAGGGTGGGGAAATCCATCTATTACTTGAGCAAGAAAATGCTGGATTACGAGACCCATTACACCCCGCTGGAGAAAGCTTACCTAGCTTTGGTATGGGCTACCAGGAAGTTGAGGCACTACTTGTTAGCTCACTCCATAATTCTAGTTTCGAGATTAGATCCCATCAAATATCTCTTTGAGAAACCAGCACTTACGGGTAGGCTAGCGTGTTGGTTGCTTCTTCTCTCCGAATTTGATCTAAAGTATGTCACTCGCAAGTCGGTCAAGGGGAGAGCTGTAGCAGAGTTCTTGGAAAATCACCTAGTGGAAGGAGATGAAGTGGTAGAATACCAATTCCCAGATGACGCCATTCTACAACTTAAGGAAGAGATTTGGACAATGTACTTTGACAGAGCATCTAATCAATACGGTTATGGGATAGGTGTGTTGCTGATAGCACCCAACAATTCCTATATAACTTTAGCCTTTAAACTCTGGTTCAAAGTATCCACCAATGAAGCAGAATACGAGGCGTGTATCGTGGGTTTGGAAGCTGCCCTATAACTAGGGGCAAAAAGGTTGGACGTGAACGGGGACTCAAATCTAGTTGTGTCTCAAGCAAATGGAGACTGGAAGATCAAAGAAGAAAAATGAAGATCTATCACCAGACCTTGGATGTTCTAATTCCTAGGTTGGAAAAGCTGACTTTCACACATCTACTAAGAGAGAACAACAGGTTCGCTGATGCCTTATCAACTCTATCTTTTATGATAGGCATTCCGCTTGGAGTCCGGATGCGTTCGGTCATCATTGAGCAGAGATACACGCCGACCTATGAGACTATCACCGTAATAGATGAAGCACAAGATCAAAACCTTTGGTTCTATGATATCTGGAACTTCTTGAAAAAGGAAGCTTATCCACTAGGGGAAAATGCCAAAGATAAGAGGGTAATACGGCGGATGGCCATTCAATTTATCATCTGTGGAGGTAAACTGTACAAGAGAGGTCATCTGGGAATGCCCAAGTTGTGTGTCGAAGTAGAGGACTCAAAGTGCCTGATGGAGGCTATTCATGGAGAAGAGTGCGGAGCGCACATGAGCGGAGTAATGTTAGCCCGGAAGATTCTCAGACAAAGTTATTACTGGTCCACTATGGGGAAGGATTGTATCGGTTTTGTTCGACGGTGCCATAAATGCCAAATTCATGCTAATCGTATGAACGTCCAGCTGTCGAAGCTGTACAAGATGACTTCACCATGGCCTTTCTTAGTCTGTGGAATTGACGTCATTGGGGCGGTCACACCGAAAGGGTCGAATGGGCATGAATACATTCTAGTGGCAATTGACTACATCACAAAGTGGGTGGAAGCTCAGTCCTACACAGTATTGAAAGCAACGCATGTGGCTAAGTTCATCAAGAACAACATCATTTGCCGATATATAGTCTTAAACGAGATCATTTCAGATAATGGTTCCTACTTCAAGAAGGAAGTGATAGACTTGTTGGAGAAATACAACGTGGCTTTCCATAAGTCATCTACATACTGGCCACAAACCAATGGAGCTATTGAGGCTGCCAACAAGAACATTAAGCATATTTTGCAAAAGATTGTTAAGACCTACAGGGACTGGCCAGATAAATTGTCATTCGCACTCTGGGCTAAAGAACTTCAATCCGGACATCTACAGGGGCAACTCCTTATTCTCTCGTCTATAGGATGGAAGCTGTTCTACCAATCGAAATAAAAGTCCTGTCACTGCGAGTCATGGCTAAGTATCAGATAGCAGAGGAGGACTGGTAACAGAGTAGGTTCGAAGAACTGATGCTGTTCGATAAAAGAAGGCTGAAACCATTGTATTATGTTCAGGGTTATCAACGTAAGATTACTAGGGCTTTTAACAAGAAGGTTAAGTCCTGGAATCTCAAAGAAGGGGATTTGGTGCTGAAAGACAACCGAGCTCCCATCCATGACCCTAGGGGCAAGTTCAGATCCAATTGGACTGGTCCTTACATCATTAAAACTATCTGGTCGGGTGGAGCTATTATTCTCATGGACCTGGATGGCATAGAATTTTCCCAACCGATCAACAAGGACAAGTTGAAGAAATACTATCCCTAGGAGGCTCGCTAGGCCGAAAACCCGGAAGGGAGACCTAGGCAAAGTTAGAGCATGAAAAATTGGAAATAAAGAAAAATTGAGCTCGCAAGGTTGAAAACCCTAAAGGGCATCCTTGGAAAAAGTTAGAGCGCAAAAGGAGAGTGTTAATACTCGAGTGAACCTGAACCGAATTACATAAGGCCTGATTCCCATCTTCGGGATACGTAGGCAACTTCATCCTGAAGTTCGACTGTAAACACCTTTAACTCAACTGTCCTGTCCATGTGTTTGATCAGGTCATCTTTGTCTGTTCTTTACCTGAGGGTTTGGTGTTGATCTTTACGTTGAGAGAAGAGCTAGTTATAATGCTGAGCAGTGCTATTCAATCAAGGGGGAAACTTGTGATCTTTAGATTCGGGGTTGTACATCTCTTGGATTGATTACGTGCGTGTTAAGTGGTGATCCTTATCGAAAATGGTTTTGAAAAGTTTTAATAAAGGTTGATTTTTTTTTTCCCGTCAAATTTTACCTTTAACAACTGAGACCATTTTGGACCAAAAGGAAAATTTTCAATGATCATAACTTTAATTTCGTTGATTTCAATACAAAGTTTTCCAACTCTTGATACAAATCAAAGTTGCTTTTATTAAATTCCAAAACTTGAAAAGTAAAGATCGAAGCAATAAACTAGTGGCATAGATGAGTCAGGTGCTCCTGCGTCCCCTGCTTGTGCTTGTGGAAGCTTCTGATGCTAAGGTGGGCCCAGTTTGTGCCTCATCCTTGAGCCAAGTCAGGCACTCGCCAGAAAGGGCACAACTGAAACTAGGGACAGGAGCTAGAAACTCTCTCGTCCTCCAAGCAGTGAGGTACCTAGCCAAATGTGAACCTTAGATGGGGAATGAAACCGAGTACTCTATCCGCTCCTCTAGGTGAACCTGATCATGTCCAAATTGACGTCTGAACTTGAACAGAAAGTAGAATACACAGTGTGTAAGGCCGATCAGCTGAATGGCAGGTTGCCGAGTCATGCTGTATGTAATGCCCCAAAATAACCCAACACAAATAAGGTTTGTACAAAAGTCCCACATGCGAATTATACGTTAAATGGTATTAGAAATACATGAATCTATAGCATATAGAACATTAAATCCCAAAAATAATAAAATGCCCTCATGGGCTTACAATTTCCAAGGCTTAAGCCCAGTTACACAAAAATGGTTTCACGAGCCCATACATTTATAGCCCTTGGCTAATCAAAATAAATCACAACAAAAATAGTGTCATTTACTCTTCACAAAATATGTCCACGCCCTCAACTTGGCGGGATCGCCATATCTTTTCCTGCACCAAAATCCCGTAGAGGTGACCATAAGGCCCATTAGAAAATCCTTGACAAAGTATATACATTTATGCAAGATTTTCAATATTAAACGCAAATGCTATGCAATGCCAATTAAAAAAGAATTTCATTTCCATGCCTTAAAAAAAGTCACCATGTTCAACAATAGTTTGAAATCTCACAAAAATTCCGAAATTTACAATTTTGTTCAATGGGACGGTAAATACGACTCAGGTAATCCCTAGGTTGGTGTCTGCAAGTAGGCTTAACTAGCACTACCAAAACACCCACTTTATCGGTTGCTAACCGAAAGGGAAGTAATACCTTCTCCGCGCGTGTTTTCGGTCTTTCGCCCCGGACACTCAGGCCAACTTAATCAATTTCATCTATACCTCATATCCGGACTTACCAACGTATTTACCCCAAAACATTTAGATAATTCCCATTTCAAACATATTCTTTTCCCAATGTAAGCTTTTCCATTGCTCAAATTCAAAATGTATAATTATCAATTAAAAGAAGATGTAATGCAATAATTAACAATGCTTCATAAAAATTCTCATCTCCAAGCATCTCAACAACAACATAAACTTAACCAAAATTCCCATTTTTCCTCCCTCCAACATTAATTCACAAAAATGCCACATGTTTAATCAAGTCTAACAACGCGTAGCAACCTTTCCAAATCACAATTCTTATCATTCATGGAACTCAACAATGTGCCAATTCATAATTACATGTGTATAAGCATTTAACAATAATTTCAAGTATAATCTCCAAAACCCCCGTACATCAAGAAGTTATCATATTTGCAACAACAATATAAAATTCTCATTCACACTTTCATTTAATTCAAGAAAAATCCATTAATCCCCACATTGTTTTCAAAACCCCCAATTTCTAGGTTTTTCACAAAAACCTCAACATTTCCTCATCTCTTTACAAACCCTCACTAAATACCTTAATCACAACCCATGTGGTTCAACATTTCAAGAAAGTCTTTTGAAAAAAAGGACAAAAGATGAATTTCTTCTACAAGACCATCAATTTCTTGAGCCAAAAACCCATTTTCGAAATAAACAAAGGAGAGCTCTCAAAATCAACCAAAAACTTACAAAAACATATATATAACTCTAAGTAATTCCCTACCTCAAGTTTTGAAGGAGAAAAAGAGATGAAACCCTAGAAATCGATGGTGCCAAAATCCAATCTCCACCGTACACAGTATAACTCTTGAGAAGCTCTTCAACTTTGATGAAGGAACTTGGGTTGAAAATGTAATGGTTCTAAGGAGATCAAGAGTTTGAAGAGTTTTGGTGTATGAAATGTAGAGAGAAGGGAGAGTAGTGTATTTTTAGTGAGAGAGTGATATAAGAAAAGTAATACACACAGCCCCAAAAGAGAAGAAAAATAGAGCTTCACGGACTCAGGCCCGTCCACACGTGCGAAACTTGCCCCCGCACGTGCAAAGTCTGTCTCCCGCACGTGCGGCTCTGATCCCCGCTTGTGTGGCACCTTTCGCACCTCCCCCTCCGCACCTGCATATAATGCAATGTGCAACCTTCCAAAGCTCACACTTCTCCACACATGCAGCCTCATCCCCCCCATGTGTGGCCCTGGTCCTCCAGCCCAGAATTTTTTTGGTTCGACTCCCGACACTCTGAACTCGATCGTGCACCCTCCGAAACAAGAGAAATTTTGTACCGGAATAAACACAAACAAAACCTTGCGCAAAACTCCCAAACGTAATAAACCCAACGATTAACAAGTCCAAAGTTAAATCGACACCCTAATGAGACGATTCCAAGGTTAAATAAGGGAAAATGAAACGAATAGTACACCCGGTCATCACAACCTCCCCACCATAGGAAATTTCGTCCCCAAAATTTGAATAAACTACCTAAACAAGATAAAGACGCCAAGTGGTCAAAACCATGCGAGAAGCTGTTTTCAAATCAAAATATCTATTTTCAATCAAAAATCGTCATCCTCATCATAGTTTCCAAGCGTCTAGTCTCAAGGTTAGCTACATTGGTTCATAATATCATATAAGCATGAAATGTTTCAATCAACAACAATGGCCACACATATCAATTTCATACTCAAAACAACAACACTTATAATATCACATGGTTAATACTCTTAATGCGTTTTTTTCAACACTAAGGAATGTTACAAATTAAAACCATCTAAGCATTCACAAACAAATCCGGATACTTGGATTAGACCTCTGCCTCTCGTTCCCACGTTGCTTCTTCAATTCCATGGTGTCTCCACAACACCTTTACTAACGGTATAGTTTAACCCCGTAATACTTGCTCTCGGGTATCTAGTACTTGAACCGGTTGCTCTTCGTAAGAGGCATCCTCATCCACCTCCAAATCAACCCAATCTAGCACATGAGTAGGGTCAGGTTCATACTTCCTAAGCATGGACACATGAAACACATTGTGAACCCCCGAAAGTTATGGGGGTAAAGCCAACCGATATGCCACCTCCCCGATTCTCCCCAATATCTCGAAAGGCCCAATAAACCTCGGAGACAACTTACCGCTCTTACTGAATCTCATCAAACCTTGCCTAGGTGAAATCTTAAGGAATACATGGTCACCCACTTCAAAAGACAAAGGTCGTCTTCTCTTATCGGCATAACTTTTCTATTGGCTTTGGGCCGTAGCTAATCTTTTTTGAATGAGAGCAACTTTCTCGGTTGTCTCCCTAACAATTTCCGAACCCAACAACGGTGCATCCTCCACCTCGGCCCAATAAACTGGTGATCTACAAGGTCGGCCATACAAAGCCTCAAACGGTGCCATCTCGATGCTAGCTTGATAACTATTGTTATAGGCAAACTCAATCAATGGTAAATGCCTCTCCCAAGACACCTTGAAATCTAGGATGCAAGCTCTAAGCATGTCCTCCAAAATCTGGATGGTACGCTTCGACTGCCTGTCGGTTTGAGGGTGGTAAGCGGTGCTAAAGGTCAACTTAGTTCTCAATGCCTCTTGAAGTCATTGCCATAACCAGGTAGTAAAACGAGGATCTCTATTTGATACGATGGTTACAGGAACTCCGTGAAGTCGAACTATCACCCTAATGTATAACTCTGCCAAGTGCTTAACTGAATCGCCGGTACACATCGGAATGAAATGCATAGACTTAGCCAACCTATCAACAATCACCCAAATGGCGTCATAGCCCCGCTATGTTCTAGGAAGTTTAACTGCGAAATCCATGGTAACGTGCTCCCATTTCCACTCGGCTATCAATAAGGGTTATAATAAACCCACTGGTCTTTGGTGTTCGGCCTTTACTTATTGACAAGTAAGGCACTTCGACATAAAGGATGCGACATCCCGCTTCATACCTCTCCACCAAAACTAACGGCTAAGATCACAATACATTTTGGTGCCTCCCAGATGTACCGTAAGGCATGAGTGATGGAACTCCCGAAGCACTTCCTCTTTACAAGATTCTGGTACAAACAAACGGTCTAGGAATCGCACACTTAGATCCGAGTGGATGTTAAAACCCTCCACTTCCTTCTCATTGGAGATTCTATCACGAATTGACTCTACTTCACGGTTTCTTTGTTGTGCCTCTATAATTTTACTAATCAAGGTAGGTTAAGCACTCAAAGTAAACAAAGTTGCACCCTTTTCGGAATCACCCAAGTGCAACTCAAACTTGCCAATATCACCCAACATAACCCATTCCCGAATGGCCACACTCGCCAAACTACTCACGGATTTCTGACTTAAGGCGTCGGCCACTACATTGGCCTTTCCCGAATGATAGTGTAGCTCGAAATCATAATCCTCCAAAAATTTTGTCCACCTCTGTTGGCATAAATTCAAGTCTTTCTGGGGAAACAAATACTTTAGACTCTTATGATCAAAGAAAACCTCAAACTTCTAGCCATACAAATAATGTCTCCAAATTTTCAAAGCAAACACTACTGCTGCTAACTCCAAGTCATGGATGGGGAAATTCTTCTCATGCGTTTTCAATTGCCGTGAATCGTAAGCTACAACCTTTTCTTCTTGCATCAAGACACAACCAAACCCATCCCGAGACGCATCACAATAAACGGTGTAACCCAAACCTTTTTCTGGAATTATCAACACTGGTGCAGTAGTCAGTCTAGTCTTAAGCTCTTGGAAAGACTTTTCACAAACCTCACTCCACACAAACTTAACCCCCTTTATAGTCAATCTAGTCAAAGGAGCGGCTAGTCTAGAAAAGTCCCTTACAAAATGCCGATAGTACCCTACCAATCCCAAGAACTCCGGATCTCAAAGACATTTTTGGGTTGTTCCCAATCTTGAAGAATCTACAGTTACTCCCTCTCTTGACACTACATGACCCAAAAACTTCACCTCGGTGAGCCAAAACTCGTATTTCTCAAATTTGGCATACAACTAATGCTTCCAAAACAAGTCAAGCACTATCCTCAAGTAAGCCTCATGTTCCTCCTCAGAGGTTGAATAGATTAAGATATCGTCCACAAAGATGACCACAAAATGATCCAAGTATTCTCTAAAAATTCGATTCATCAAGTCCATGAAGGAAGCCGGTGCATTAGTCAATCCAAAAGGCATTACAAGGAATTCATAGTGGCTGTAACGTATACGAAAAGCCGTTTTCTGGATGTCCTCCTCCCGAACTCTTAGCTGATGGTACCCCGACCTCAAATCTATCTTCGAAAAGCAACAAGACCTTTTACGTTGGTCAAACAAATCATCTATTCGGGGTAAGGGGTACTTGTTCTTAATGGTAACCCGATTCAGCTTACGGTAATCAATACATAACTACAACAACCCATCATTCTTCTTCGCAAAGAGAGCCAGCGTTTCCCAAGGCGATGTACTATGGTGAATGAAACCCTTGTCTAAAAGCTCTTGGAGTTGAATCTTCAACTCATGCAACTCTGAGGGTGCAAATCTATACGGCGTCATGGAAATCGGTGCCGTTCCAGGCACTAAGTCAATGGTGAACTCGATCTCCCGGTGGGGTGGCAAACTAGTAAGATCCTCGGGAAATACATCTGAGTATTCACAAACTACCCTTGGCAACTCAACACAAGTCCCATCACTCTCACTATCCAAGAGAGTAGCAAGAAGGCCACTAAAGCTCGTTTCTACTACGAGGGTCAAAAACCAGCGACAAGACCCTATCAACCCGGTCTCCCAGAAAGTAAAAGGAATCACCACTTGAGGTGCACACTATGACCCTCTGAAGAAAATAATCAATCACTGCTCGGTACGAAGATAACCAATCCATGCTTAGAATAACATCAAAACTCAACATGTCTAGCAACACAAAAGCAAACAGGAGTCGATGCCCAGCAACCTCTATTTCACAACCACGACACCCCCGATCTAACTCAACTGTACCCCCAACTAGTGACTCTATTTTGAGCAGAGATGCTAACTGTGCCACCTCTAATCCCAATGCAGACACAAATGCAGTAGATATGAATGAATGAAACGCACCCGTGTCTATCAACACACTAGCCAAATAATTACACACAACAAAAATACCTCTCACAACTGAGGATCCCGGCAACTGCTTTGGCGCAGTAACAGCAAACACGTGCCCCTGTGGCCTCTGATCAACTTGCTCATATCTCGGAGCATAGGCCTACTGCACCGACTGAGCCGAAGTGGCTCCCTGATTAGCTCACAAAGTCTGGACTGAGTGAGCCTGCTGGTGGCTCTGAGTCTGCTTCGACCCTAATGCGCCTGATACGCCTCTCAATTGCGGGCAAGCTCTCTTCATGTGTCCTGACTGACCGCATTAATAACAAGTAGGCCCATGTCCCTACTTTGAGACTGACTCTGAGATCGGTTAGGTGGTGGTGGTGGCAACATCTGTCGTCCTCCTCCTTCTGCGGACATGTAAAGGCCTTGTGACCCGGTTGGCCACACTTGAAACAAGAAAAATCACTCGGTGCACTCTTTCCCAGGCCCGCACTAGGCAAGGGAAAGGTGGACCTAGACTGCTGTGGATGGTTATATCGTCTGGTAGGTTTGGCCTATGTTCCTATTTCTACTGCCTGATATCTCTACCGTTGGATGAAGATGAATCTAAGGGTTGTCCCGTATTCCATTGATCTCCTTCTAGAAAGAGATCTTACTCATACTTGGTCACATGCCATTATTCCCTTAGTTGCCTTTTGATGGGCCTCTCAATTACCTGAACTTTTTCCTTTTCCTTTGGGCCACCCTGCTTAGTAGTGTTTGAAATTGGGCCAATATTTTATTCCTCCGCATTCAATCTATCATAAATGCAACTATACAAGACTAAACTATGTTACCATGTTTTAAATGTATATATCTCAAGGTTATATTTAGTTCATGAATTTGAGAAAGAATCTGGACTAATATATAACTACATTTACATATCTTTTCTTTTTCCGTTTTAAAATTCTTATACAAATTTATGAACCAAACACAGTCTAAAAAGATCAAAACCAATGTATAAATATATTGTTTGCATTTGCACTAAGTATATACAATAATGTTTTTTTGACATAAAGAAAATACATAAACATGTGCATAAAAATTAAAGTGTGAATTAAATTCTATTTACTGTGGAGATTACAGTTAGAATGAATTTGTTAACATCTCCTGTTTTTGAACTCATTTACGCGTTATCTTTTTTGGAATTAATTGGAGGGAACACTAACGTTGTATAAATGAAAAAAAAATTATGTAATATTTTTGTATAGAATGCTATGATTGGTTTGAATGCTTTTGTTATAAAATCCAATTGCCACATTGTTCTAATGGAGGATCATTTTATGGGTTATTTTGATCGAGAAAGAAAGAAACTTTATTCCACAAATCAAAGAAAATTGGAACCGCAATTACTATGGTGTAAAAACGTGATCCTCATTAAGATTTATCAATCAATAAAAAATCACAAATAAAATTAGGTGAAATAAGTTTTGCCAATCACTTAGTTGATCACGTTGCAGTTCTACACCACAAAATGAGATTACTCGTTGTCAATGTTATATCGTTTGGAAATATATTATTTTATTAATTTTTTAGTTTTTTAATTAAAATATAAGATAAAATAAATTAGTGTGTTTGAGATATTTTTTTATTTTTTATAAAAATGTGTGCAAAAAGTTAGAGAGAAAATAAAATTTTTAGTAGCATTTGGTAGAGTTTTATAATTATGATTTGAGAATAGAGTTGTATTTTACGTTTGTAAATTTTGAATTATGATTTGAAAAGAGAAAATTTATTTAATTATAAGTTTGGAAAAAAGTTTTAAATTTTTGATGTGACATATAAATGAGAAAAGTTGTTTGATTTTGAGTTTTGAAAAGAATTTTTAAAACTTAATTCAAAAATTTATGTCTCATAACCCATAACGAAACACATAACTCAAAATTCTATTTAAAACTTATAATCATAAAAAAAAATAAAAAAAAATATAAATTTTTTTCCCCAAATAACAAGTAGCGATTGGCAATTGCCAAAAAACAAAAAAAAGTACTGTTCTGGTCAACCGGCCGGACATCCGAGGGGATGTCCGGGGGATAACCGGATGGACCTAAAAATTCAAAAACTGTATAGGATGACGTCCGGACGGACGACCGGATAGATCAAAAATTTAAAAATTGTTTAGTTTACCAAATATATTTTCAAAATGTATTTTGAAAACTAAACATAACCTTAAAATATAAGGATAAAATTAATTTTAGAAAGTTAAACCAAACACAACTTTTAACTTTTTTTGTATAATTTATTTATTTTTAATATTTTAAATAATTTTTAACTTTTAAATTAAAAAATAATATTTTCAAATGAGGACTTAATGTTTTGATGTTTGAGCTTATAGTTTCAGGAGAGAGAAATGTCCCAAATTATAGTGTCATTACTAATGACGTCCCCGAAGATTGTCACTTGTATCATCAGCATGGTGGCTTCGCCTTACACATATATTACTGACATTGACTTTGTCATTTTCTTCGTCTGTTTCATTGTAGACGTGTGAGACGTTTTATGGATGTATAATATATGCATTTTTAATTATGTTTATTGCAATTTTTTTTGTTATGAGTGGCATATTTTATGGGTTGTATATTATATACATCTTTAGTTATGATTATTCTGTGAGCACGAAATAATTTGTCTTATATAATTCTGTTGATCAAGTTCAAACGTCATCGCTTTATCACCTGAAAATACAAACGTAAGCTAGTTGGCAGGTGTATGCCGGAAAACCTTCCGATGCCTAAGTCAGCAAGTAGACAATAGACACAGAAGCTCTGTAAATTCGGGAGTGTAAATTGCAATACCTGTGCATAGGTTCTGTCATGAGTTTTTATAGATTTCATGTGACACAATCCTAGGACTCTACCTCTCCTTAGTAGAGTCCTCCTAGGAGTCTCATACTTAAAGATAATGTTTTTCCTTAGAACACCTTCCTCACTACAAGCCAAGTAAGTGGCTAAACACCCTACTCGGCTGTCAATACCAGACCGAGCTACCTTGCTCTGAACCGTACCAACAGCCACACACTGTTCTACCGGGCTGTGCACAGCTTAGCCCTCATGAAGGCAATCACTCTGGTTCATTCGTGGACAGTACGGGTAAACAAGTTTGTGATCCTGTTACTACCCCCAACCGGCCTACAACAAGTTCGGCCCAAAACCAGGTTACTCACTGTTGTTTTCCCGACCCGTTACACAGCCTAATGCTTGCAAACCACTTCATCTAGCTCGGCCCAATTTATTTACATATATTACTCTCTCAAATGCCCCTTAATTCCATCTACACAACATGATTGGGCTTATTGTCTTCCTGCTATGCTAAAATATTCAGATCAACCGAGCCAAAATATTCAAATCAACCGAGCTAAAATATTCAAACCAACTGAGCTAAAATACTTGAACGAACCAAGCTAAAATACTTGAACGAACCGAGCTAAAATACTAGGACCAACCAAACCAAAATTTGCTTGATTGTCAGAAGTCACGTCGGTCGTACATCTCGTCTACCCTTGACTTTGACATCGTGTTCTTACTGGGACACGTGGCACACATTGATTACCCCTACTCACTGTGACAGCCGTCACATACTACCCAAAAAATTGAATAGTCCCGCTGTTTAATCTCCATTACATATAAAGCCTATATCCCTTGAACAATCACCTTCACTGTTCAACCTCTAAAGCTAAAAACCCTCGCAACCAGAGCTCCAAACCTCCACTTTCCTACGTTCAAGCCCCAATACCACTGTCTTCATTACCACATTGAACTCACCATTGTTGCTGGGGTCCCTCTTACTGACTGGAAGCTAATTTTGCCCTCAAATTCGTAAGTTTTTCTCTATAGCACTTACATTTAACATTCAAAGTTTTACGCCTATTCTTGCCTCTTCCTTTCTTATTGAGTCAGCATCCATGTCCATACATGGTGTTTTAATACTAAAATGCATAAAACAATCATGACATTACATTTGGGTCTCCCAAGACCAGTCCAAACTCACAATTTTGATTCAAAACCATGCTGCAACTGAAGCAAAAATCTATTTGTAACCTTATACATGAATGTAACCGAACTAGGGCTTCCTCCTCCTCAAACCAAGATAAAAACTTTGGCCTTGGCCTAAACCGGGCTAAAAGACCTACCCATCTCCACAACCGAGCTACAGTCATGCTTGCGATAAATCGAATCTGCTCAACAATCGAGCTAGACATAATTCGCTTACACTTCTCTGACCGAGCAAACTGTTTTAGCTCGGCCATCACATAAGTATAACACATGTAGACTAGGTTGTCCAGGCACACATTGCACTTTGCCCCCTGGCGGCACTACTCAATCGAGCCAACCACCATCCGTATCAGTGTCACGCTAGGGTGCCGTACAAACACTCCTAACTTATTAAACTTAAGACCATGGCCAAGTACTGTTTTATGGTGAGCTTACCAGGTACTATGGCCTAATTCTGAAAGGACTATAACATTCCAGATGACATCCACCTCTCCCTAGCCGGACCAAACACCATGCCATAGGGCAAGTCTGGATTCGCTCCTTTCTCGATGTTGTCCAACGTAGAGAGTAGACTTTGGTTCCCAGTCCAGCCTCTCATCTGTGAGTTCCTTAGGCAGACCAAACTATGCCCCGCCCAACTATCCACCAACACTTATAAGATAATAAACAGAATTGTCGAGCTAAATCGCCGTCCCGGCCTCAACCTTGGGTGGGCCGAGATATTTCACCAATACTCGCTTGGCAAAAATGATGACGGTTGGGTTGATTACCTCAGAATCAAAAAGGGCCAAGAGAAAATCGTCAAGCGCACACCCAACAAAGACTTGAATTATGACGATTTTCTCTGGGTTTTTGGAAACTTTGAAGACTAAGAGACCCAAATACCAGATATAACATCAACTGGAATAAAGGTACACCTGGTAAGAGTAGCTCGATTCTTTTCTTGTGCTAAAACCTGTACATTTCCTCAGCCATACTGACCCTTCTTCTTTTTGCAGATCTGGACTAGTTAAAATCAGATTGCGCCTACGCCAACCAAGTCGCACTACGAGCCGTCCTACGGTACCGTCATCGGGACTGGACTGAGTTACTAGGCGTTGAACTGACCTATCACTACAACAGTGTAGCTTGAATTTTCGTGCTCCTTTCGGATACGATTAGCCCTACAGTTCGAACTCCCGTGGTTCTGAATCTGATTCCACAAGTGCAATGTAAAATAGATAAACAGTAATGAGTCCAAATCTAGCAAATCTTTTGAAAATTTGATTTTGAATCAAAATGCCAAAAGTGGACTGCATTACCAGATTTCAGAGTCACCACTTAAATATTTTTGAAAAATTTAGGAATTCGTGACTCGTGCCAAAGGCCACGTGTCCGTCATCACCAAAATGTCTTTGCTCGAGAACTTAGGTACGAGAGGAGAAGGTCATGCATTGAGCACCCCACTCGCCCGATCAAAGATCGGCCTCTACTAATCATGATGTGATTTTTATTTACATTATATGCTCTTGGTCCGATTTATTAGGTTAACTTTATTATGTGATGCACACACAAGTATATACTAATTTGCAAGAATTGGAACGCTTTGATTTCATGTTTGTTTTTGAAAATGTTTTGAATATGCTTCACTTAAAAAGGTGAGTTTGCATGTCCATTAATCAATTCATCCCAATTTTAGCAATTAGCCTTTATACACTGGCATTCAAATAGTTATATCATTCAAGCAACTAGCCTTATGGAAAACATGCTCGATATTGCAAGAATCATGCGCATGCGATATTCTAAAGCATTAAGTGCTCACCTATTACTCCAAGGTAAGCCAAAAAGAGATAAAAATAATTAGAAAAACATGTATGTTCCTAACTATGCAATATGACTAATGCAACACGTACAAAATGCAACTAATAGGTTCAGCTACTAGCATGGCATGTGAATCAAATCAAGGCATGGGATAAATCATGTATTCAATCAATGAAATTGAAATTGACATTAGTTAGTATGATGAGTCGAACCCATATGCGTATAAAACAAATGGATGCAAAACATGGTAATGTTAAGAAATTAAATCATGAATGCAACATGCAACCATTATAAGCGGAGAAATGAAAAGAAGAAAGAAATGGGGGTTAGAAGACATAAACATATTATTACAATTTTTTCCCTCATAAAGAGGGTTAGAATAAGTGTCCAAGTGTTCGAATAAACTAACTATCACAAATCCAAAAATGAATACTGATGGGCTAAATTAACTATTTATTACAAATTTGAGGAACACTAAGCTAACTATCTAATTTATTACAACAAAGATATTTACAACAACAATAATATTGACTGGAATTACACTAACAATTAATATTTACAATAACAATAATAATTACAAAAATAAGATAACAATACAAACAGTCAACGAGGCATAATGATCGCATGCACAGGGTCCAGAAGCTGCATTGTCTACCCAGATTACTCTGCCTCACCCTCAGTCACTGCCCTATGTTTCTCCCAAAAGGTCTTTGTTTACCACACATTGAGAGCCGGCCGACCCCAAATGAGATCCGGCCAGGCCCAAAGAGAGCCGGTTGTGCCCTAATTTTATGCCAAAAGTGTTTTTGTGATCTGAGGTGAGAATAGTGCACACATAGCCTTTCTAGGCCCTATTTGTCCCTTCTACTCTTCTTTGCCATAGAAAGTCTCAAGAGAATAATGAAATCGTTTCCAAAACCATCAATGAGCAAATAGATTGCTTGATGATTTCGGTGATGATTTTGGACAAAAATCAATGAATGCAATGAACAACAACCACCTCTCCCTCCTATCATGGAGTGAGCTCAGAAAGGGAGGTAGACAGCTTCAAGATTCATCAAAACATCATGAATTAACGTATAACAACTCTTGACACGAGGGACTCGGCATAACATTTGGCCGAACCCAAGTAATTTTAATTATCTTCTTTATATCGATTGAATTGATTTGAAGCCAATTTTATTAGTCCTTTCCATTCTTTAATCCATTTGTCCAAAGTGATAGTTAGGTCCACTAAATGAGAAGAACGGCAAACAAGAGGTGATCCTAAACATGAAAGAGAGACCATGTCATTGACGATGAACCTCCGTAGAGATTAAGCCATTGAGCATAGGTCTCTAGCTCATGCTTTGAATAACCATCAACAGGTTGAAATAAATCTCAAACAAAAGAAGAAAAGAAGGAGGTTCCAGAAATGAGTGCTAGATTGATTATTAAAATAAAACTCTTGACAAGAAAACTAAGCAAAGAAGAGCCATGGATAACATAACACAACAAGCAAGATATGAGGACTTTCAACACATCAAGCAAGCTAATCAAATCATACACTAATTAAATGAATTAAACTTCCCCCAGAACCAAAAAAAAATAGTGACAAAACAGCCCCAAAAACAAGCTGAAAATAGTTTGAAAAGCTAGAAAAAGTAAGTAAACATTAAAGAGAACAAAGCTAGTAAGCAAGCCTAAGGAAGGGTGGCTAACCTCTCCACTTTTTACAACTTCAAATCACATATTTTAGCCTCTGAAAATAGTCCAAAAAAGTCCAAAAACAGCCCAAAAACAATGGCTAAAATCATGTTAAAAGAGCACAAAAGATAGGCGAAAATAAAGAGATACAAAAGTAGTAAGCAAGGCTAATGAGAGATGGCTAACCCCTTCACTTTTGGAACTTTTAAATCACATTTTTCAGCCTTTTCAAACTCTAAAAATTAGTATATAAAGACAAGAACAATAGAGGAAAAGAGTAGAAGAAGATTAAAGAAGAAGGTGCAAAATTATACCTTTTAAAAAGAGAGGTAAGCTCTTAGTTAACAAACTTGATTCCAACACCCTCAAGTTTATGAAATATGGTTTGAAACTCTAGAAAAAGGCTTCAAGAACAAGCTCTAATGGTGTATGTATTCTGTATGTATAGCTAAAGAAGGTTTGAAGGTCAAAAGAGGAAGGAAGATGGAAGAAGGTCCTTTTGGCTCTTCAAAGCTTTTGGAAAATTTGTTAAACTTTAATTCTCAATGCAGGGGGTCTATTTATAGAATTTGAGACGTTTTGGCCAAAAATATCTTCAAACAAAACCAACTATCCAATTCTCGCCAGCTGTCTATTTGGCATTATTGGGAGCCAGTCGGCTCCCAAAAATATGACCGACTCCAAAAAATCCACGGCCAGACCAAATAATGCAAGGGCAAGTCTAAAAAGGCACTCCAGACAAGTTTTCATTGAAATCTAGCCGGCTTTAAATGAGCCACGGCCGGATCTAAATGGATCCAGCCAGCTCCAAAAATCTGCATTTCAGGGCCGACTTCAAATGGGGCATATCTCCCCCATCCGGACTCTCTTTTAAGTGATTCTTGAGTCTAAATTGAAGCCCCGGAAGTATACTTTCCAATGGTGGTGGCCTCACATCTAAATTCTAAGTGTACAAAGAGATATGCCTAATTTAGTGAAGCCTTCTCATTTCTATCTTAACGGATTGACGCCCAACCCTTTCCCCAACTAGTTTTCTTCCCTCCCCTTCTATTTCCTTCAAATCCAAACCTATAAATAAGATGTTTTCAAAAAAAATTCAAAGAGTTCACCTCCCTTCCATTTATTTCCACTTTGTCCTTACTCGATTTACCGAAGAGTGCAATATTTTAATTGAAATGCGAGCCTCGGAACATCATAGAAACATTTGGAAAAATGTTTTGAAAAAGAGGGTTTTAAGGTCTAAAATAGTTTGGCCAAGATGAGGTGTAAGGTTTGGGATTAGAGCTACTGCTCCTTCCTAATCCCATCTCGGGTAGGTGTTGTAGCTTGTTCATGAAGTAGACTGATTGAGCATTGACGTACAACCCCTTATTAATAGCCAGGATATCTTGCACCAGCCAGGGCCTTAGCCAAGGTAAACCCAGATAGGAAAACATCCTCATCGCCGTGCACAATTTCCAGTACCGGTGTAGTGACCTCAAGCAGAGGATGTATAGAAGAATTTCCAAAAACAATGGCTACCCCTTTCCCATGGGGGTACTTCAACATCTGATGAAGAGTGGAAGAGACAACTTGCATTGGTGCAGCCACGGCCGTCCAAGGAGTAAGTTAAAAGTGGCTGGAACATCCAGGACATGAAACTCAATATCCTGTTGCGCTAGGCCAACCTGGGTTCTGATCCGAACTGTCCCCATCACCTCCCGACTTGTGTTGTCATAAGCCCGAAACACCTGGGCTGTTGGTACAAAGTCTGCTGGCTTCAAGCCAATAGCATAGTGTAACAACGCCCGCGGGGGACCTCGCTACAGTTCGGACTCGATTTTATGTTGCGGTTCCAAATCTCGAACCAAAGAGTCCAAATCCGGCAAATCGTTTTGAGAAAAACAGATTTTTTGAAAGAAGTGCCAAACATGGACTGCTTTGCCAGATAACAGAGTCGCCACCTAAATATTTTAAAATGGGAAATTTAGGAAACCCTGACTCGGTGCCAAAAGGCCACGTGTCCGTCATCACCAAAGTTGGCTCGGGAACTTGGGTACGATTAGGGAAGGTCACATCGTGAGCACCCCCGCTCGCCCGGTCAAAGACCGGCCTCTACTAACCATGATATCTGTTTTTGAAAACTTTGTATGCTCTTATTCCGATTATTAGCCTAGGTTACTATGTGATGCTCGCAGCAAACAAGTATAGACTGAGTCGCCTGATTTGGAACAAAACACTTCATGTTTGTTTGTTTGAAAATGGTTTGATGGTGCTACCCGCAGGTAGGCTAAAATGCGGATTTGCCACCCTCGGGTGGGCTTAGGAAAACAATGATTTTGCCACTATCTAGTGGGCTTAAAACAAACATTTGATGAATTGTCCCAATTCAGATAACTCAACCTCCACCCACAGGCATTCAAGGCAGTTATATCACATAAGCAGTTAGCCTCATGGTAAGCATGCTATCATGGCAACACTCACACGCATGCAAGGATGCTAAAGCATAAAACTCACCGAGTACTCCAAGCCAAAACAGAAGCTTGTTAGAAATCATGCATGATCCTAAATGTGCTGAAATGCCTAATGCAACACATGCAAAGATGCAAATAGCAGGCTCGGCTATTCTAAAGATGGCATGTGGAATGCTTCAACTAACAAGTATTCATCTTGTAATTGAAATACAATGCAGTTTGTATGATGCGCCGAGCCCGGTGCGTGCAAAACAGATGAATGATGCAAACATGCTATCATACTGTATGCTAATTGAAATATGCCCTATATCTAACCATCGTAAGCAGGTAAATAAAGGGGAGAAAGAAATGGGGGTTGGGAGACATACATCACACTCACACACCCTTATTACAATATTGCCCTCGCGCAGAGGGTCCGAATAAATATACAGTCCGAATGAAAGAATAATACAGTCCGAAATAATTACAGTCCGAATAATATACAAATTTCTAATTAATTAACAAATTAATTAAGAAAGCAATAAACTGGCATGCAAGCCAGGGGCTGCCTTGCTTTTGATGAAAAGTGTATGCTGGACTGCCTCGGGCGGAAATCCACTGGGATGCCCCAATTAGCCTCTGTTTGCAGTATTTCTCGAAATGCACGCCAGATTCCGAAAAGCTGTTGGTCCTCGATTTTGCTGTAACAGAGAGCAGGAAAAGGGCACAGCAGTGTATTTCACAAATATATGCATGTCTCGATCCTCGTGCCACCAATCACGCATATCAATGCATGATGGCCGTGGAACCGAATTGCACAACTCAATATAGGATGAATGCAAATGATGACATAACAAAACCTAACTCCATCATGGATAATCCGGAGTGTCGGCGACTTGGGAATTGAGACCCGTTCCGCCACTCAGAGTGCGAAACGTACCTCGTTTCCCGTGCAATATGCATGATATGCATGAAATGCAACTAACATACAATCCTAGCATGCGCAATGCTATGAAAATGAGATGCCTCGAAATGCGTGCCCACTGGCACGCAAACCGAGGCGATGACATAAAGGCACGAAATGCAATGATGGGCTTACACCAATATGAGAGGGCCTCAGCCACACTCACACGGGATGCCGGAATGATAAGAATGAGATGCCTCGAAATGCGTGCCCACTGGCACGCAAACCGAGGCAATGATGAAATGCAAATCGGATAAAACAGAGTGCCTCGAAATGCGTGCACACGGGCACGCAAACCGAGGCGGAGGCATACGCAATGCAAACCGGATAAAGCAGAATATCTCGAAATGCGTGCACACGGGCTCGCAAACCGAGGCGATGATATGAAGTAGAAATCGGATAAAACCGAAGTGCCTCGAAGTGCGCGCCCACAGGCACGCAAACCGAGGCGATGATATGCGATGGAGAATCGGATAAAACCGAAGTGCCTCGAAATGCGCGCCCACAGGCACGCAAACCGAGGCGATGATATGCGATGGAAAATCGAATAAAACTGAAGTGCCTCGAAATGCGCGCCCACAGGCACGCAAACCGAGGCAATGATAAAATGAGACGAAATGGCATACAGAATGCAACGATGGGCTTAAACCAACATGGGAGAGCCTCAGCTCACTCACATAGGAGGCCGTCGGATAAAAAAACAAAGTGCCTCGAAATGCGTGCACACGGGCACACAAACCGAGGCAGAGGCATACAAGCATGAAAATGCAAATTGGGCTTACGCCAACATGAGAGGGCCTCAACCACACTCACATAGGCCGCCGGAATGATAAAAATGAGGTGCCTCGAAGTGCGTGCCCATTGTCACGCAAACCGAGGCAATGCAAAAATGATACAAATGGCATGGGAAATGATATGCAAGCATGGCAATGGAATTTCAGCACTTAAATAAAGGGGAAAAAAGCCCCGAAACAATTCGAAATGACACTCGAAGCATGCATTCATCCCGAAAATGTGAAATTAAGCCCCGAAATGGCCTATAGCCATGCTATACATGCAAAATATGATCATGGCAGCAAGAACAGTAGCAAGGCAGTCCCAAATATGGCATATTTCAGTAACAAACTTGGCCAAGATGCAAGCATAGATAGATCAACAATAGCATGCAAAGTTAGTGGCCAAAAGAGGAGTATTGAGACAAGTGACATATGCAAACCCCAAATGGACAAACTTTCTTCTACAACATTTAAGATTAGCTAAAAATAAGCATATATTCAGAAGATGACATCCTCAAAATCAGAACACAAACATGCTAAAAGATCCATGCGAAATAGGCTCCAAATATGCTATAACAAGAGACATGCCAAACTATACATCAAACAGCAAACTTTTCTTCATGAAACATGTAAAGGGGGTCAAAATAAGACCAAAGTCAGTAGGGGTCGAAGTCCCAAAAACAAATAGAAATAGGTCAAAAGTTGTGTACAAAAATGGGCACACTTGATGGAATTTGAAGGAAGTGGTATATACAATGGCCAAATGAGGTTGAGCCCTTCTACAATGTTGTAGAGGGGCTCAAAATGAGCACAAAACCAGTAGGGGTCGGACCCCTAAAAACAAAAGGAAATAGGCCTAAACTAGCATGCAAGATAATGGCATAAAAGCTAGGTATTGAAACAAGTACATCATAGAAGCATCAAATGAAGTTGAGCCCTTCTACAAAGTTGTAGAGGGGCTCAAAACAAGCACAAAAGAAGTAGGGGTCGGAGCCCCAATTCTCAACCAATTAGAGTATAAAAATGAACCAAGAAAAAGCCCTAAAAGTTGGTTTTGAAGACTTACCCTTGAAGACTTGTCTTTCTTTGATTCTTGGCTTTGATTTGTAGCTTCTCAACCTCTGAAATTCACTTCCTAGCTGCTGGAGTGGTAGTAGGGATGGTGAGGCTAGGTGTTGATGAAGAGAAGACCTAGGGACTTAGAAGCTTTTTTGAGGTTTTGAGCTATGAAAATGGAGGAATTTGAAGATGATCCCTTGAGACAATTTTTTCCAACCTTGAAGAAGGAGAGGGAGGGCCCTTCAAATAGACAAGAAATGGGGTGTAAAAGGGGAGGGAAAGCACCCAATCTTTCCCTCCCGAAATATCCCCCGGATGCCCCGGGATATGCTGGAAAATATCCGGACAGCTGGGACAGGCTGGAAAGCAGGAAGCTGGCCGGCCAGGTAAATTTGTGGGAGGTGGCCGGCCGGCCACCCCACCTGGTCGGCCAGCCACTCACCATGGCCGGCCGGCCACCCCCAAAAAATGAACAAAATAATTTCTGGCCGACCACCATACCAAAGTGTCCTCCAAGATGTGTAGAACAAGACCCCATGGTTGAAATCTGGCAACTCTGAAGCAGGAGCCACAACATAGAGCTTGAAGGAGAGGCCCAAAAATGAAGTCAACAATTTCTGGCCGACCACTATGCCAAAGTGTCCTCCAATATGTGTAGAACAAGGTTCCAAGGTCGGAAATTGGCAACACTGAAGCAGGAGCCACAACATAGAGCTTGAAGGAGAGGCCCAAAAATGAAACCCTGAATCTCTGGCCGACCACCAACCCTTAGGGTCCTCCTAGATGCCCTCATCACAGATATGTAGCTTTGGTTGGAAGAAAATACCCCTAGGGTGTTCAACATTGGCCCGGAAGTGAGCAAAACGGGCTCCGGAGGAGCGAAACTGGTTATCTGGGATAATTGCTGGCCTCCCACCCCCCAGTGATCTTCCTGATGTTGAAACAGAGGCACCTGCCAAGTTTGAACAAAAAATAATGAGAAATGAACGCTCGGAGCCAAAACCGAGCAATTCGGGATCCCGAAAATGAGCTGCGGGTGCCGGAAGTGGTGTTCAGCAGCGAAGTGGGTATCTGCGACCCCAGTGTTCCTCGGAACATTAAAACAGAGGTCTCCGCCAAAAACCGGAGAAGGCTGATGCAAAATGAATGCTCGGGGCCCAAATCACGCAGTTCGGGGTCCCGAAAACCGGCTACAGGTACCGGAAGCGGCACACGACCACGAAGTGGGCATCAGGGGCCCCAGTGTTCCTCGGAACATTAAAACAGAGGTCTCCGCCAAAAACCGGAGAAGGCTGATGCAAAATGAATGCTCGGGGCCCAAATCACGCAGCTCGGGGTCCCGAAAATGGGTCGCCGGGCACCGGAAGTGGTGTTCGGCTGCAAAGTGGGCATCAGGGGCCCCAGTGTTCCTCGGAACATTAAAACAGAGGTCTCCGCCAAAAATCGGAGAAAGCGGAGATGGTTGGGCGGTCCCGAGCCGAGGCACACGGCCTAACGGCCCCGAAAACCGGGAACCGGGCTCCGAAATGGGCAAAATGGCCTACGGCCACGAAAAGTAGCTCACGGCCACCGGGAGATAATCTACGGGACCACTCCCTTCCCTTAGGAAAGAAAACAGAGAAAACCGGGCCTGGTTCGCAAACCGAGACAAGGTAGAGAAGATGGTTCGGAGGTCCGGAGGCAGGGCGCGCGGCCGCGGCTCTGAGACTTCTGAACGAGCACAGTATGCAACATCACCGAGCGCTCAACCGGTGACGTCTGAGTCTTAAGGTCGGTCAAAAATGGGGTGTCTACAGTTGCCCCTCTTTGACAGAACTCGGAAGTCAAGAAGTGACGGGAGTGAGTGTCAAAGCCCAGAGACGACCCATTTTTGACGAGGCCGAAGACTTAGACAATCATACAAGATAAACAGAGAATGTGTGCCCGAAGGCAGGGGCAAAATGCAAAATGATAGGCGCGGAGCCAGATGATCATGCGAGTGCAGGAAGCTGTAATGAAGCAAGTATTCGCAAATAGATGCAACAATTATAAGCAAGAAGGCAAAGCAAACAACTACATTTCATGCAGTTAGGAATGCGGAGAATCATTCAATTCTCATCGCGTCTCACACGGAGAAGATACGATACCTGCGCGATTCGTCTGGTCGCACCAGCCTCAAATGAACCGTACATACAATATCGTGCCTGCAAAATAGAGAAATTCAACAAGAATAATATGCAACAACATATATTCCATGTGACTCCTATAGTTCCAAAAGCTTGACACACACAGTGTCGGCGAATGAATGCATCACAATGCGAGAACAGATAATGCGTGACAACGCATGTTCAAGCATGGAAGTATTATACACCAAGAAATCATGCATGATAATGCAAAACAATCATGAGAATGCGAATTATGAGCCGAATGAAGCAAAACGAACATAAATCAGGATGCCCATTTGACATGAAATGATGAACCGGAAAACGCGCATTTCGGCGACGGCAACTCAATCGCGGCCTCTGATTCACCTCCTGGAGAGGTCACAACATGTTTAAAAAGGATACGCTCTGATTTTGATGAATAATGACGAGACACATGTCAATAATTGCAAACAAAGTTCCGGCGGAGCAATTCGGCGCCAGAAAGTGCACTTTTCTTCAACTTTTTCAGGTCCCGGGAACTCCGATTTTCCTCAAAATTTGCAGAGAGGTAGGGGAGGGGGTGGGGGACATGGTCGGCCAGCCCATTGCCCTAGGAGAGGCCATCGGCCAGGGCCAAAAAGTAGAGGGGCCGGCCAGCCAGGTTAGGTGGCCGGCCGGCCACCTGCCAAAAGCAGGGGCAAAATGGTCATTTTGACATTTTCTATATATATGCTTGCCCATTGCCTCCGAAATCACACCCCCAAGTGTGGAATTCTCTCCTCTTGCTCTCTAAGCCATTTTCTCTCTCAGATCTGCATTCTATACGCGCCCCTCGGCCTCCCACGCAAGTTGTTTTTGCGAAATCTTTCAGATTTAAGCACTTTGAAGCGACTAAATTTCGACTTTGGGGCTTCTCTTCTCATTTTCACCACTTGAGGTAATTTTGTTTCAATATTTGGAAAATTTTCCCGGGGGTTGACTTTTGTTGACTTTTTGTTTCCCGAGAGTTGACTTTTGTTGACTTTTTCCAACTTTGGCCCATTTTGCTCATTTTTGCTCCTCTTTGCAGATTTCTCGACATGGCGGGCCATTTCCCTCACGGCGGAGGTTTTCCCGGCGCCGGAGATGACTTTGACATTATGGCATTGCCTCCGAGAGTTCGCCCTTTCATTCCCGATCGATATGCCCCAGCGGTTCATAGGCTTCCGCGGGCCACTTTTCGTCATTTCACTGAGTTTAACGACCGAGTACCAAGGGATCTTCTCCTACGAGAGCCAGAGCAGCACCTCTCTTATGATGCAGAGGTATTTTACTTTAGTCTCTGTATTCCTCGTGCATTTCATTCCCCTGCCATGCTTAGACACACAGTTTAGCTTATGACATAGTACTTGCATCCTGAGCATGTGACTTAGCCACTTGAATTCCGTGAACACAGCTCATTGAATAATTGTGAACGCATAGTGCACATTAATTAGAAATTGAACATACGGCTCAAACATTGATTCGCCGAACACACAGCCCGAAGTTGAAAATGAGCACACAACACATACTGACTAATGAGTAGAACACATACTCCCAAAACTCAGATTTTCTGAACACGCCGCCCAGATTTGAAAGTAGAACACACAGCCCTAAACTTTGATGCACTGAACACACAGCCCAGATTTGAAGCGAACACACAGCCCACGAATTGAGAGTAGAACACACAGCCCCAAACTTGATGTACTGAACACACAGCCCAGATTTGAAGCGAACACACAGCCCACTGATGTTGAGTAGAACACACAGTCCCAATTTGAGGTGAACACACAGCCCACTGATGTTGAGTAGAACACACAGTCCCAATTTGAAGCGAACACACAGCCCACTGATGTTGAGTAGAACACACAGTCCCAATTTGAAGCGAACACACAGCCCACTGATGTTGAGTAGAACACACAGTCCCAATTTGAAGCGAACACACAGCCCACTGATGTTGAGTAGAACACACAGTCCCAATTTGAAGCGAACACACAGCCCACTGATGTTGAGTAGAACACACAGTCCCAATTTGAAGCGAACACACAGCCCACTGATGTTGAGTAGAACACACAGTCCCAATTTGAGGTGAACACACAGCCCACTGATGTTGAGTAGAACACACAGTCCCAATTTGAAGCGAACACACAGCCCACTGATGTTGAGTAGAACACACAGTCCCAATTTGAAGCGAACACACAGCCCACTGATGTTGAGTAGAACACACAGTCCCAATTTGAAGCGAACACACAGCCCACTGATGTTGAGTAGAACACACAGTCCCAATTTGAAGCGAACACACAGCCCACTGATGTTGAGTAGAACACACAGTCCCAATTTGAAGCGAACACACAGCCCACTGATGTTGAGTAGAACACACAGTCCCAAACTCAGATGTACTGAAACTTTGAACACGCAGCCCAAATACCAAATTTACTGAACATGCAGCCCGTTTTCACTTCATTTGCACACAGCTCATTTTCACTTCATTTGCACACAGCTCATTTTCACTTCATTTGCTGATCTATGCATTCATTCTAAATGCAGGTTCATTCTCGCACAGTGCGAGGATATGGTTCCGTCACCGCGAGGGAGTGGTATTTTGAGCTTCCGGAAGCTGTCCGGGGCTTGGTCGACCTTGCAGGATTTGGACCATTCTGCAGGGGATTATCTCGTTGCCTCATCAGTAGGACTTTATTCGCGGCTCTAGCAGAGAGGTGGTGGGACACCACCAATTCTTTCCATTTTTCTGCAGCCGGGGATATGACCATGACCCCACTGGACTTCGCTATACTCACCGGCCTAGACGTCGGCGGTGTACCCATTCCCTATGACGAGGATATGGGCCAGTGGGAGGCTGCTTGGATGCACCTATTGGGGACACACCCGCCTGTAGACAGAGGTTCGGGGAGAGTCCGATACTCCTGGTTTGCTTTGCACTTCCGACGGCCACAGATGGAGCCCGGTACTCCTGAGGAGGCGGAGCAGTATGCCCGCGGTTTTCTCATGTATCTCCTCGGCACCACCTTGTTCGCTGATAGAGGGAACATGGTAGGATTATATCTCCTGAGTGCTTTGGTAGACCTATCACAGGTCAGCCAGTATGATTGGGGCGGCGCTAGCCTGGCTACCCTGTACTGTTACATGAGCGCAGTCTCTCGCGGACGGGGAGATTTACTCGGCGGCTACTGGAGAACCTGGGAGGTACATTCTGTCCTTTTGATTTACATTTTTTTTGCTTCTCATTTTTTTTGCTACTGGAGAACCTGGGTTAGGATATATCATGCACAAGTCTATGCTTTCTGGGATGAACAGTGCCGGCTTAGGTAGGTGAGAGGGGGTGATGTATATACTGGGGTCGTAAGGGATGGCCAGTGTTTGGATGAAGTTTATTTGCCTGGGTTGAGGGGCTTGGTTATGTGGTGGGAGAGGATTTGTAGTGACATTGGGCTTTTCAGGAGGAGCTATCACTTTGTTGTCAATGAGATCCTGAATCTCATGACATAATCTAAACCACTAGTCGGTATCATGACCATGTTGTTAGTGAAAGGCGCAGTACTTGGCCGGGTTGTGTTTAGGAGGGAGATGATCGGGCAATGGGCGTTGTTCTAACGGTTTCAAATGCCTTTTATTGATCAGGACCCTCAAGGCCGTAGATAGAGACACATAAAGTGGAGTGAAAACCCTCTGGCCTTGAGCCTGATGGCTCGAAGTTTGGGGGGGTTGTATTGGCTATGCCGGCAAAGGGGTTGGCGATTATTGGTGTAGTGGTGACCATACCCACATCAAAAGGCCTTGCAGCTACACTACCACTCGTAGTCACATTGGAACTGCGTGTGAAAGCCCTCTTGGGCTGCCCTTTCTCATGGTCTATCAGACCCTGCTTTATTACATCCTCTATCTGCACCCCTATTTCATGGAGTTCAACAAAAGTAGATAGAGGTATGACTATCATCTTCGGTAACAGCCTCAACTACAGGTCACGAACCACCATTCGGATCTGGTCCTTTTCAGCCGGTTAGATGGTCATCATGGAGGCTTTGGCCCTCCACCAGGTCACAAAATCTGAGAAGCCCTCCTTCGGCTCCTGGCGAGTTTCTTCGAGATCACGAGTTGTGACCTCGATCTGTGTGTTATAGGAGTAGTGAGTAATAAAGGCCTCAGCCATCTCTTTCCAGCTCCTCTTTACAGAATCTTCAAGTTTAGCATACCAAATGGCCGCGATACCCGACAAGGTTCGGCCGAAGAGGGATAACTTATGTAGTCTAGATAGGCCCATCGGTCGCAAAATGTCTGAAAATAGCCGCAAGTGGACTATGGGATCACCCGAGCCATCAAAGCAGTCTATATGCGGCATTTTAAACCTATTTGGCAATGTCACTGCCGAATCCGTATAGCCGTCCTCTATATTTGGGATTAAATTCACACCCTGAGCTCGTTTGAAGAGTTTCTCAAGCTTGCTCACTTTCAGTGCAGTAGGGTCGACCTCAAATTCAAATGGCACCTCTGTTGGGTAAACTGGTGCTTCGGAAGTCTATGGTGGAACTGGCTCTACCGGAATGTCCGTATTTTCCTAGACATTAGTTGTAATCCCAGGTATTGGAACCCTGACTGGGGGTGGATGCAAAGCAGAAGCTGCTGCTTGTTGTGGTTGTTGTTGCTACTGAAGCCTATTGATCAACTCAACCTACTGAGCTGTAATTTTCGCTTGGCGGGTAGTATCCAGCTGCATATTCTCAATAGTCTGTTGAAGTTGGCAGAGCATTTCTTCCATATTGACTAAAGGATGCTGATCTATCAGAACTAGTGTGTACTCTCTTTCCGAAATGGAAGCAGAAAACTAGACTTCGCTGAAGGAAGGTAACTGTCGAACCGATGAGTTATGCCTGACTCTCATCCATCTTGTAACCAAGGGCAGGGAAGCAAACACTGGTTGTCCTCTTACAAGATCCCCAGATCGGTAAAGTTGCCTTACTCGAGTCCAAAGTGCTTGGGGGGTAACTGCCTCGTCTGAAGCAATCGTGAAAAACTACATTGCAAAAAGAAAAATAAAGCAAAAAGAAACAAAAATCAAAAACCGCACAGCACCTCGGCTTAGACAGAAACAACACGCAGTTGCAATCATAAGCTGGACGATTGTACTCAAACACTGATTTCTGTCCCAAATTTATGCCTCAAAATTGATACCCTCAGACTATACCCAGACTTGCAACTGATACATACATTCTTGCAAAGTTTCACTCTAAAAGCACGTATCAAGCAAGTGAGAGCCAAAACACCCCTATGATGGGGTAGGGTTACCATGTCTTAATTTTGTCAGGAGCTAGGGATTCACTATGCAAAACCAATGGTTTCATACAATCCTGCATTCAGGTGAGCAACCTGTCCTAGTTTGGAACAGTCTCTATGGCTTCTGATATGCAACTAGGTCGATTGGTCAACAAGGGTGCCTCAGCAAGACTACCTAATATACCTCTCACACCTAACATCGAGAAGTGAAAGGAGGATCAAACGGTACAGCGGTAGCCCAGATCGAAGGGTTGTGTTCCCATCGTGGCAGAGCCCACAGCCAGTCAGTCTTTTGGCAAGCTTTTCCAAGCAAGCCTCCGGCAAATCGCTCAGGAACAGCAGATGGAAAACAATGTGACTTAGGCGCACCAATGCAAATGCAATGCAAAAAAACACATAAGTATAGATAAAACAACATAGCATATCATGAGTTCGCGTCAAGTTCTCTAAATCACCAGCAAAGTCGCCAGAAACTGTGGACTCGCCTTTTCTCGCGCCCCGCCTTTTGGAAAGGGTTTGAAAAGAAAAGGCCTCACAGTTGGGACTCTACCGCAGTTCTAAATCTAGTTTCACAAGTGCAATGTGAAACTGATAAACACCATAGAGTCCAATCCGGAAAATCTTTTTGGAAAACTAATTTTAAATCAACTAATGCCAAAATTGGATTGCTTTGCCAGATTACAGAGTTGCCACCTAAATATTTTATTTTTGGGGAAATTTTGGAAACCCTGACTCGTGCCAAAGGCCACGTGTCCGTCATCACCAAAGCTACCTCAACTCGAGAACTTGGGTACGAAGGGAGAAGGTCATGAAATGAGCACCCCCGCTCGCCCGATCAAAAGATCGGCCTCTACTAACCATGATATGTTCTTTCATAAACCTCATGTGTTTTTGTTCCGGTTATTAAACTAACATTACTATATGACGCACACAAGCAAGTATAGACTACATCGCAAGAATTGGAACATTTCAATCATGTTGGTTTGCGAAAATGGTTTGAAGTTGCCACCCTCAAATGGGCTTAAAGGATGTGGATTTGCCACCAAACATAGTGGGCATAAAACAGGATTTTGTAACAACAAAGTGGGCTTAAAATGCACGTTTGCTGAATCGTTCCAATTCAAACAACAAAGCCTTCATCCACAGGCATTCATGCAGTTTAGCATTTAAACACATAGCCTCATGGCAATATGGCAATCACACTTATGCAAGTATGCTAAAGCATAAAACTTACCGAGTACTCCAAGCCAAAACAAAAACTAGGTAGAAAAATGCATGATTCCTAACTATGTTAAGTGACTAATGCAACACATGCAATGATGTAACTAAATAGGCTCGGCTATCTAATCATGGTATTTCCAACACTTTGATAGCATGCAGTTTAAACACGTATTCAAAGAAGTATTGAATTGACAATGCAGTTTGAATGATGCGCCGAGCCTCGATGCATGTAAGACAAATGAATGAATGCAAACATGCAAGCATAAGGTATGCTAATCGAAAATGTCCCTAATCTAACCATCAAAAATGATTAAATAAAAGGGAGAAAGACGTGGGGTTAGAAGACATACACACACACGCACACTTATTACAACATTATGCCTTCGCGAAGGAGGGTCCGAATGAATAATTAGCTTATCTAAGCTAAGCTAATTAATACAAAACAAAATAAAGAAATAGCTAAAGCTAAGCTACTTAATTATTACGACAATCAATTAACTAATCTAAGCTAATCAAATACATGTTGCGCTAATTAATTAAACTAAATTAATTAACTTCAAAACCAGCTAAAAAATAACAGTAAGCATGTTGTTCTAGCTAGTTAAACTTGAGACGCACCAAATGCACATGTGTGCGCTCATTTTCCACCCAGAATGCCACTGCTTTGCTGCTGACTACCTCTATTTGCACAGTTGAATTCTGGTATGCTGAAAGGGCACTATTCTAAGAGTACATCAGTGGCTAGCCAGCCACTAATGGAGGCTGCTGGCCATGTGCCTGCTACAAAAGGGCACTACCGGCCATCAATGAAAGGTTGTCGGCCATCAGTGTATGGCCTGCTGGCCACTGATGAACAACTTCATTCTGCTGCAATAGAGTACAACACAGAGCAGGAAAGAAGTAATTTCACAGGTTGTATGTACTGTGTACCACTCCTTATCATCAAAAAATCTCCAAGGAGTGGTATTCTTGGCTCCAAAGCCACCAACCAAGCATTTTCAATGCATGATGGCCAAAGAACCAAGGAATACAATTTCATTGTATGCAAAAACAAGACTCCATCACCCTATCATGTGTGATCAGGGGCAATGGAGACCAAGGAGATTGGCTCATTTCATCACTTTGAGTATGAAATGCTCCAATCCTCCTTGTGTTCAATATAACGTCCGATTGAACACATGCAATGAAACACAATATGTTTATCTTGCTCAAGTTTTACTTATCACTTTTGTTTACTCATTTTAGTTACCGATCCATTCTTTAACCGGTTTAGTCCATTGGTGAGAGTCATCTAAAGAGAAAGAAGCGTCAACCAAAGGATGATGTAAGGCAAGAGAGAGTTCATGCCGTTGATAATGAATCCTCAAAGAGGATTAAACCCTTAAGCATAAACTTTATCTCAAGCTTAAAGAATCCCAAACTTGAAGCAACTCTCAAAAGCAATTGAAAGAGTGAAACAAATGAGAATGTAACAGAGCTACGTATGCTGGAATTACATGCAAAATGACACTATAACATGCAACCAACTCAAACAACTCATGTTTAAAGGCCTAAAATAAAGAGCTGGTGAAGGAATTAACCCTACAACTATGCAATACAAGCCTCCACTGAATTAACCAGCCCAAAACAGAGCCAAAACAGGTCAAAACAGAGGCAAAAATATGCTAAGATTAAGCAACAAAATGCTAGAAAAACATGCTAACATGATAGGCAACTAGGCATGCAAGCAAGACAATAAGGATGGGAGACCATCCCCTCCAATTTTGGACTTCAAAAGAAGGTTTTTGTCACTGAAATAACTGTGATTTTCAGTGGTTAAGCGGCGCAAAAAGTTTGATTTAAAAGCTTAAACAAAAGGGCACAAAAGCCTAACAAGCCAAGTAGCAAAAGGGTGAACCACCCCTAACTCAAAAGGGCCTTAAACCGCCATTTTTAAACCATAAAAATAGAGATTTTTGGAGGTCAAAACCAGCTCAAAAATAGCATGTAAACGATGCAAAACAAGTATTTAAATAAAGCTCAAAACACAAGTGTTCTACCTCTTGAAGACAAGATGCAATTTAGGCACCAAAGTAAAGCCAAAATCCTCTTCTAGAGCTCAAAAAGGACCTCAAGAGACCTCAGCTCCAAGGTGAGAGTGTTTCGTCTAGGGTTGATGTGCAAAAGTGTAAGAAACTAGACTTCAGGCACAAAATAACAAGAGAGAGAGGAATTCTAGAGAGAGAATTTTTTTGTCTTCAAAATTTTCTAACTCCCGCACATGCAAGAAAGGGGTCATATATATAGAAAATACAAATTCCCTTCACCAAGATCTAGCCACACATATGTTGGAAGATGTATCAGACTTGCCCGGAAGAGGGGATAGAGTATCCAGCTTCATTTCTGATCCGAGGCACATAGCTAGCTCGGTATTCCATTACATGGAGGACAAGAGAACTGCTGGCCCCCGCTCCCATTTTCAGTTATGCCCTTTCTGGTGAATGCATAGCTTGGCTTGAAGATGAGGCACAAACTAGGCCTACTTTAGCATCTGAAGCTTCCACAAGCACTGGGAGGGGACGCAGGAACACCTGACTATGCCCCAAGTTTATTGCTTTAATCTATACTTTCAAGTTTTTTTTTTTTTGAATGTAATAAAAAGCAACTTCAATTTGTATCAAGAGTCGGAGAACTCTGTATTGAAATCAATGAAATTGAAGGTTGTGGGTACTGAAAATTTTTTGTTTGGTCCAAAAATGGTTTAAGTTGTAAAAAGATTAATTTGAACAAAATCAACTTTTATTAAAACTTTTCAAAATCATTTTCGATACGGATCACAACTGGACACACCCGGAATCTATCCTTGAGATATACAACCCCGAATCCAATAACTGGAAAGTTGCCCCTTGTCTGAATAGCATTGCACTGGAGATAACAACCGAACTCTCGGATGCAGAAAAGACAAAGATGGCCAGAACAATCACATTGACACAATTGATTTGGAAGTGTTTATGGTTGGACTTCAGAATGAAGTTGCCTACATATCCCAAAGATGGGAATCAAGCCTTACGTAATTTGGTTCAGGTTCACTCTTGTTTTAACACTCTCCTTTTGCGCTCTAACTTTTGCCAAGGCCGCCCTTTCTAGATTTTCAACCTTGCTAGCTCAGTTTTTTCTTATTTCAAATTTTCTGTGCTCTAACTTTTTCCTAGGCCGCTCTTTCGGGTTTTCGGCCTAGCGAGCCTCTCAAGGATAATATTTCTTCAACTTGTCCATGTTGATTGGTTGGGAGAACTCAAGGCCGTCCAGGTCCATAAGAACGATAGCTCCACCTGACCAGATAGACTCAATGATGTAAGGACCAGTCCAATTAGGTCTGAACTTGCCCCTAGGGTCATGGATGTGAGCTTGGTTGTCTTTGAGCATCAAATCGCCTTCTTCAAATTCTTGGACTTAACCTTCTTGTTAAACGCCCTGGCAATTCTTCGTTGATAACTTTGGACGTGATACAGTGCTTTCAGCCTTCTCTCGTTGAACAGCATGAGTTCCTCAACCCGCTCTGCTGCCAATCTGCCTCAACTATCTGGCACTCAGCCATAACCCATAATGACAAAACCTCAACTTCGTTCGGCAGAACAACCTCCATCCCATAAACCAAGGAATACGGAGTTGCCCCAGTAGAAGTTCAAATTGATGTCCGGTAGCCCCAAAGAGCAAATGGCAACTTATCTAGCCAGTCCCTGTAAGTTTCCACCATCTTCTGCAGAATATGCTTGATGTTCTTGTTGGCGGCCTCAACAACTCCATTGGTTTGCGGCCGATATGTGGATGACTTATAAAAAGCCACATTGTATTTCTCCAACAAGTCAATCACCTCCTTCTTGAAGTGGGAACCATTGTCCAAAATAATCTCATTTAGGACCCATAGCGACAGATAATATTGTTCCTGATGAACTTAGCTACGTGCGACGCCTTCAGCACTGCATAGGATTGGGCCTCGACCCACTTTGTAAAGTAAAGTAGTTTATCGCTACCAGGATGTACTTCTGCCCGTTCGACCCCTTCGGAGTAACTGCCCCAATAACATCAATTTCCCAGACTAAAAATGGCCATAGCGAAGTCATGTTGTACAGCTTCGGCGGCAGGATGTTCATGTGATTTACATGGATCTAGCATTTGTGGCATCGCCGAACAAAACCAATACAATCCTTCTCCATGGTTGACCAGTAGTAACCCTGTCTGAGAATCTTTCAAGCTAGCATCACCCTACTCATGGGCGCTCCGCACTCTCCTCCATGAATGGCCTTCATTAGGCACTTAGATTCTTCAACATCAACGCATAGTTTATGCATTCCCAGATGGCCCCGTTTGTACAATTTACCCCCGCAGATGATGAACTGAGCAGCCATTCTTCGTATCGCCCTTTTATCTTTGACATTTGCCCCTGGTGGATAAGCCTCATTTTCCAAGAAGTTCCAGATGTCATGATACCAGGGGTTCTGATCTTGTACTTCATCTATGGCGGCAATCAGCTCATAGCTCGGCACATACCTCTGTTCAATGATGATTGGACGCATCCGGACTCCCAAAAGGATGTCTATCATAGAAGATAGAGTTGATAAAGCGGTCTGCAAACCTGTTGCTCTCTCTTAACAGATGGGTGAAGGTTAACTTCTCAAACTTGGGAATTAAAACGTCCAGGGTTTGGTGATAGATTTTCATCCTCTCTTCTTTAACCTTCCAGTCTCCTTTCGCTTAAGACACAACCAGGTTTGAGTCCCCAATGACGTCCAACCTTTTTGCCCTAGTTCCAGGGTGGCTTCTAAGCCAACGATACATGCCTCGTACTCTGCCTCATTGTTCGATACTTTGAACCGGAGTTTGAAAGCTAAGGGTATATGGGAATTGTCGGGTGCTATCAGCAACACCCCTATCCCATACCCGTACTGGTTAGATGCTCCGTCAAAGTACATAGTCTAGATCTCTTCTTCAAGCTATAGAATGGCCTCATCCGGGAACAAATACTCTACTGCTTTATCTCCCGCTACTGGGTGATCGGCTAAGAACTTCGCTACTGTTCTCCCTTTCACAGACTTGCAAGTCATGTACTTCAAATCAAATTCGGAGAGAAGAAGCAACCAACATGCTAGCATATCCGTAAGTACTGGTTTCTCAAAGAGATATTTAATGGGATCTAATCTTGAAACTAGTATTACGGAGTGAGCTAGCAGGTAGTGCCTCAACTTCCTGGTAGCCCATACCAAGGCCAAACAAGCCTTCTCAAACGGAGTGTAACGAGTCACGTATTCCAGCATTTTCTTGCTCAGGTAGTAGATAGCCTTCTCCACTTTATCCACAAATTCCTGTGCAAGCATGCAGCACATTGCCGTGTCGATTACTGACAGATACAGAATCAATGGTTTTTCCGGCTCTGGCAGTGACAACACGGGTGGGTTCTGTAGATACTGCTTGATCTGCTCGAAAGCAACTTGGCATCGGTCATCCCATTGGAATTTCTTTCCTTTCTTCAGGAGACCAAATAGTGGTTCACAAGTCAAGGTTAATTTTGTAATAAACCGTCTTATGAATTGCACTTTACCTAGAAAGCCTCGCACCTCCTTTTCAGTCCTTGGTGGTGGCATTTCTAAGATGGCATTGATTTTGGAAGGATCAACTTCGATGCCCCTTTGTGTAATCAAGAACCCTAGCATTTTCCCCCTGCTATAACACCAAAAGTGCATTTCTGAGGATTCAGTCGCAATCGATACTCTCTGATCCGTTGGAAAAATTTCTTCAAGGTGGTGTAGTGGCCCTCCTTTTCCTTAGACTTGACAATCATGTCGTCCACATACACCTCAACCTCTTTGTGGATCATATCGTGCAAGATCGTGGTTGCAGCCCGTTGATAAGTAGCCCCAGCATTCTTCAAACCGAACGGCATCACCCTATAACAATAGGTTCCCCACGGGGTAGTAAAGGCAGTCTTCTCCCTATCTTTGGGTGCCATCAAAATCTGGTTATAGCTTGAAAACCCATCCATAAACGAAAGCAACGCATGCCCGGTGATGAAGTCCACCAATTCGTCGATATATGGCAGAGGAAAGTCATCCTTCGGACTGGCTTTGTTCAGATCTCTGAAGTTCACACATACCTGAATTCTACTATCTTTCTTCGGCACCGGAACTATGTTGGCCAACCAAGTAGGATACTCAGATACTAACACGAACCCTGCATCAATCTGCTTGGTGACCTCTTCTTTGATTTTCAAAGCCCAATCTGGGCGAATTCTCTGAAGCTTCTACTTAACAGGTTGGGCCTCTAGATCAAGAGGGATCCGGTGCTGTACAATCTCAGGATTGATTCCAGGCATGTCTTCGTAGGACCACGCGAAAACATCTTTGAAATCTTTTAATAAAACGACTAAGCGCTCGCATTCCTCCGCAGACAACGTGGACCCGATCTGGACCAGATGAGGATCCTTCTCAGTACCAACGTTAATTGAAGTGATTTCATCAACCAAAGGTTTTACAAACCTCTCCTGCTCTTGATCAATCAAACGTTTCAAACCGGAGGAATTTCTTCCTCGTCGTTTTCATCAAAGTTTTGAAAGTCCTGATTAATGCAATAAACTAAAGGCACAGAAAAGTACTCAGAAGCCACAGTGGTACCATTCTCATTAACAACTTCCAGTTCATCTGATTCTTTGGTTACACTCGACTCAAAAGAAAATGAAAAGGGCAACCTGGACAAGACAACGGCATTCGGGTTATCAACCCCAGGAATACCGGACTCTGACTCAGAAGAACTAGAATCTGATTCCGACTCCACAGACTCTATGGAATCAGATTCTAGTTCGCTACCTGACCCAGAACTGCTAGACAAAAAGCCTTTCTCGTACTGCCAAACGAGGGAGGGTGCGATGGATGCATCCAGAATGCCAAAAGAAGGGCTTACAGCCATTTGATCTCCAATCATGGAAACAGAAAAGTCATCCCCCAAGCACTCCGGTGTGATTTGAGGATCTAAGAGGAGATAAGCCAACGCTACTCCTATCTCAAATTCTGTGCCATCGGACTCATCCTCTTTGCACTGCTTAGCCACAGTTGGTGGGTCAGTCTGCTCTTCCACAACTTCATCCCCTGACAACTGTAAGTCAAAAAAGATCTCAAAGCTGGACAAACGTCGCTTCTCTGAATTCAGCCATGGCTCCGAAAAACTACAAAACGAGAAATCCTCCCCCTCCCAGACAAAGCGTCCGTTCAAGGTTCCTTGGATAGGTCTGTGCACCAGCTCGTTGTGCTTCCTGACTTTCTTAGCCTTGGCTCTTCCGTCTATTTCCCTTCCCTTCCTTGCCCAATCTTCTTTGGTAGCTGAGCAACCTAAACCAAAGGTATAAAGGTTGTGTGGTACTTCAGCCAATGCAGCGACACCCTTCTGGCCACTCCTTCCCAATCCCATTCTCGGCATGTGTTGAAGCTTGTTCATGAGGTAGACAGATTGCGCACTAACATACAGTCCCTCATCAACAACCAGCATATCCTGTACAACTCGAGCCTCAGCCAAGGTGAATCCCGACAAAAATACATCCTCCATGCCGTGTTCAATTTCTAGAACTGGTATAGAAACCTCCGGCGGCAGATGTATGGAAGAGTTCCCAAAAACAATTGCTACCCCCTTCCCGTGGAGGTACTTCAAAATCTGATGTAAAATGGAAGAGACAGCTCTCACCTGGTGCAGCCATGGCCGTCCAAGGAGTAGATTGAAGGTGGCTAGAACATCCAAGACATGGAACTCGATGTCCTGCTACACCTGGCTAACCTAAGTTTTGATCCGTACTATCCTCATCACTTCCCGACTGGTGTTATCATAGGCCCGAATCACCTGGGTTGTTGGTGCGAAATCTATCGGTTTCAAACCGATAGCGTAGGCCGTACGTGATGGACACACATTGATTGCAGATCCCGTATCAACCAGGACAACTGGTATCTATTTTTCCTTACACTCCATAGAGATATATAGTGGCTTGTTGTGCTTAGAGCCCTCTGGCGGTAATTCATTGTCTGTGAAGGTTAAAGTTGGTGAAGCGCCACCTAGGAACACTAGTCCCACCAACTACTCTGGGGTTGTATCAATAGAAAGCTTAGTCTTGTCCATGGCTCAAAGGATGGCTTGTCTATGAACCTGCGAGGCCATAAGTAGTCCTCAGATGGAGATGTCTGCTTGAATTTTCTTTAGCTGCTTCAGTACACTTCCTCCTCTAACAATCTATCTTTCTGCCTCTCTGCTTCCTTGTCTTTCCCAGACACCTCTGACTGGTCCAAATGTGGGGGCTTGAAGTACCGCCCACTCCGGGTCATGTGGTCGACCTCCTCGGGGTACCAAGTATCGTCTGGTTGCTTTTGCCCCCAATCCTTATCGGTATGGGCAAGACGCAAATCATCATCTTCTCACCAAATCCCCTCGGCAACCGATAGACAACTGTCTGGTTCCGCTGTAGCTGTTCCCGTGTTCTCAACACATTCTGTCCCCACAGGACCCTTGGCTTTTCTAGCCCTGTCATCATTCTTGATTCTCTCTTGTTCAAACCGCTTCAGCGCAGCTTCCTGTTCCATGTCAGCTGTACACAAACTGCCCAATTCCCAAGCAAAATTCTCCATACCAGTGCTCTCCGGCAGCTTCTCCTTGTTCTCGACCGTTCCGGCCGTTGCAGACGTTCCTATTTCTAACTGTCCCTGTTCTGATTGAGGCACCTCAACAATATCCGGCTCATCACTAAGCCACCCTGCATTATTCGTCGATCATTCAGGTCGAACCAATTGATGTGCACATCCCTGGATCCTGTTCATCAAAGAATTACAGATTAGCGATATCCTCCTCAAGCTCCGCTAAATCATCCAGCCCCTGACTCGACCCGTCTTCCTGGACAACATGTACCTCCATCCCAGTTGGCAACTCCACCCCTGGCCTAGCTTGATCAACTAGCACAATATAATCGCACGGGTTATATGCTTCCTCAATTAAGCATATAGGGCCCTTGGGCATACCTTCTACCACAGCCACCACCACGAGTTCAGGTTGGGGTAGGGACGTGCTCATCATGCACAAGTCTGTGCTCTCTGGGATGAACAACGCCAATTTAGGCAGGTGGGAGGGAGTGATGTATATGCTGGGGTCGTATGGAACGACCATGGTTTGGATTAGGTTTATTTGCCTCGGTGGAGGAGGGGGGTTGTTATGTGGTGGGAGAGGGTTAGTGGTGACATTTGGCTTCTCGGGAGGCGCAATCACCTTATTGTCAATGAGATCCTGGATCTCATGACAAAGTCTAAAGTAGAGGTCGGTGTCATGACCGTGCTGTTGATGAAAGACACAATACTTAGCTGGGTTATGTGTAGGAAGGAGAGGATTTGGCAATGGGCGTGGTTCCAAGGGCTTCAGGTGCCCTTTTCTAATCAGGACCCCCAAGGTTTTGGACAGAGACATATAAAGTGGAGTAAAAGTCCTCTGGCCCTTAGGCGGGTACTTTGCAGGTTGTATGGTGGCTCCAGATGTGCCGGTAAAGGGTGTGGCTGTTTTTGGCGTGCTGGTGACCATGCCGACGTCAGAAGTTCTCGCGACTGCATTGCTACTTGTAGCTGCATTCGAACCGCGTGTAAATGCCCTATTGGGCTACTCCTTTTCCTGGTCAATCAGACATTGCTTCATAGCATCTTCTATTTGTACCCCTATCTCATGCAAGTCAGCAAAGGTGGGGAGGGATAAGACAATCATCTTCTGCATCAACTTTGGTTGCATATTTCGCACGACCATTCTTATTTGGTCTTTCTCAGCTGGCCTGGTGGTCATCATGGAGGCCTTGGCCCTCTATCAAGTAACAAAGTCAGAGAAGCCCTCCTTCAGCTCTTGTCTGGTCACCTCGAGATCACGAGTTATGATCTCGATTTGAGTATTGTAAGAATATTGGGCAATGAAGGCCTCAGCCATCTCCTCCTAGCTCCTTTTCACTGAATCCTCCAGCTTGGCATACCAGATGGCCGCAATACCCGATAAGGTCCGTCCAAAGAGGGATAGTTTCTGGAGTCTAGTCAAGCCCATCGGACACAGAATATCCGAGAACAGCCTCAAGTGAGCCATAGGATCGCCCGAACCGTCGAAGCGGTCTATGTGAGGCATTTTAAATCTGTCCGGCAATGTCACCGCTGAATCAGTGTAGCCATCCTCTATATTTGGGATTGAGTTGACTCCTTGAGCTCATTTAAACAGCTTTCCAAGCTTGCTTACTTTCAAAGCAGTAGGATCGACCTCACACTCAAACAGTGTGTCAGTTGGGAAGGCCGGTGCTTTAGAGATCTGAGGGGGGACTAACCCTATTGGAATGTCCGTATTCTCCTAGATGTTAGTTGTATCCCCGGGTGTTGGAACCTTAGGTGGGGGTGGGTGCGAAGCAGAAGCTCCGGCTTGTTGTGGTTGCTACTGTTGTTGAAGCTTAGCAATTAGTTCTGCTTGCTGGGCTACAACCTCTGTCTGACGAGCGGTAACCTCCGCTTGGCGAGCAGCATCCCGCTACATAGCCTCCATGGTCTGTTGGAGTTGACGCATCATTTCTTCCATACTGTCTGTAAAGAGTTGATCTGTCTGAACAGGTGTATACCCTCTTTCTGAGGAAGAAATAAGAAACTGATCCCAACTGCGCACAGGTGAGGTAGACAATGACCACTGAACACTACTGTACTGGTACTCTATGCCTGGCTGTCCTCCGTCTTGTAACTGGGGGTAATGAAGCAAACACTGGTTGTCCTCCAATAAGATCCTCAGATCTATGAAGCCTTCTACCTCTGGTCCAGAGTGCTCAAGGGGTATCTGCATCATCAAAAGCAATGATGAAATACTACCTTGCAAAAAGAAAAATAAAGTAAAAAGGGAAACAACAATCAAAAAACGGACAGCATCTAGGCTTAGATAAAGACAACACACAGTTGAAATCATAAGCTGGACAATCTGTACTCAAACACTGATTTTTGCCCCCCAAACATTCTTCCTCAAAACTGATACCCTCAAACACTGATGTCCTTAGACTGATACCCAGACTTTCAACTGATACATACATTCCTGTAGAGACGCACCCTAACAGCATATATCAAGCAAGTGAGAGCCAAAACACCCCTATGGTGGGGTAGGGTTTCCCTGTCCTAATTTCGTCAGGAGCTAGGGTTTCACTACGCACGCATACGGTTTCAAACATTCCTGCATTCGGGTGAGCAACCTGTCCTAGTTTCGAACAGTCTCTAAGCCTTCTGATATGCAACTAGGTCAATTGGTCAAAAAAGGGTGCCTCAACAAGACCACCTAATATACCTCTCACACCTAACACCAAGAAGTGAAAGGTGGATCAAACGGTACGGTGGTGATCCAAATCCAAGGTTTGTGTTCCCATCGTGGCAGAGCCCGCAACCGGTCAGCCTTATGGCAAGCTTTTCCAAGCGAGCCTCCGGCAAACTGTTCAAGAATAGCAGATGGCAAACACTGTGACTTAGGCGCACCTATGCAAATGCAATGCAAAGAAACACATAAATGTAGATAAAACAACATATCATGAGTTTCGAGTCAAGTTCTCTAAGTCCCCAGTAGAGTCACCAGAAACCATGGACTCGACTTTCTTCGCGCGCCCCCTTTTCGAAGAAGGCGTGAATTGGTCCTCCTACAATTCGGACTCCTGTCAAGGTTCTGAATCTAATCTCACAAAGTGCAATGTGAGACTGATAAACACAAAAGAGTCCAATCCGGCAAATCATTTTGGAAAATCATATTTTAAATCAAATATTGCCAAAACTGGACTGCTTTGCCAGACTACAGAGTCGTCACCTAAATATTTTATTTGAAAAATTTAGGATACCCTGACTCGTGCCAAAGGCCACGTGTCCGTCATCACCAAAGTTGCCTCAGCTCGGAAAATTTGGTACGAGAGGGGAAGGTCCTGAAATGAGCACCCCCGCTTGCCCGATCAAAGGTCGGCCTCTACTAAGTATGATATGTTGTTTTATAAACACAGGTGTTCTTATTCCGGTTATTAGCTAACTTACTATGTGATGCACACAGCATACAAGTATAGACTAAAATCGCAAGAATTGGAACAAAACAACTCATGTTTGTTTTTCAAAATGGTTTGAAAATGTCACACTTAAAGTAAGCTAAAGCATGGATTTTCCATCAAACATGATGGGCTTAAAACATGATTTGCCACTTCGCAAAGTGGGCTTAAAACTCACATTAGATGAATTGTCCCAATTCAAGTAACAAAGCCTTCATCCACAGGCATTCATGCAGTTAATCATTTAAGCAAATAGCCTCATGGCACGCATGCGAAACATGGCAACACTCACACTCATGCAAGTATGCTAAAGCGAAAAACTTACAGTGTACTCCAAGCCAAAACAAAAGCTAGTTAGAAATCATGCATGACCATAACTATACAAGATGCCTAATGCAATACACGCAATAATGCAATTAATAGGCTCGGCTATCTAAGATGGCATATGAATGCAACAATTTGATAACATGCTTTGAAACGCGTATTCAAGTAAGTATTGAAATACGATGCAGTTTGAATGATGCGCCGAGTCTGGTGCATGTAAAACAAATGAATGATGCATGCATGCGAGCATAAGGTATGCTAATTGAAACGTGCCCTAATCTAACCATCGAAAGTAGTTAAATAAAAGGGAGAAAGACGTGGGGTTGGAAGACATGGACACACACACGCACACTTATTACAACATTGCACCCTCGCGAAGGAGGGTCCAAATAAATAAGCTAAGCTATACTAAGCTAAGCTGAGCTAATTATTACAAACCAACTAATTAACTATTCTAGCTAATTAATTATTACAACACAATTGAATAACTAGCTATTTTAAGCTAATTAAAATATTACAAAACAAATTGAATGATTAACTACTCTAACTAATTAAAGCAATTAAATGGCCTCACGGCGAGGAAGACATGCATGCTCGGTTGGCGTCATCCCGGAAATCCATTGCCTTGCCGTCGATTGTCTCTATTTGCGCTTGCCTTGTTTTCTAAAAATTGTGCCAATCTCCATACTGCCTTTGCCTCAAAACAGGAACATTGTTACACCAAAATGGACTGGTGGCCGGTCGACCACCAAAAGTTGCTGTCGGCCACTTCAACTGGTCGGTCGACTAGTGCAAGTGGCCGGTCAGCTACTGTAAGTGGGCGGTCGACTACCTCCTTTCCCAAACTCCTGGTTTTGTTGCAACAGAGAACAATAGAGCCAAGACAAGGTATTTCCAAGGAAATATGTGTACTGCCACTCCCCTCATCATGTCTCAAGCTCAAAAGAGTGTGGCACTTGGCTCTCAAGTCACCAACCAAGCATCTCAATGCATGATGGCCCAAAAACCAAGCTTGTACAAGCTTAGTGAATGCACAAACAAGACTCAAATGGCCACCACCCTATCATGTATGATCAAAGGTAACGACGACTAAGAAATGTGACACGTTTCATCACTTTGAGTATGAAATGTCCCACATTTCTTGTGTTTGGATTAATGTCCGATCCAAACACATGCAATGCAACACACATGTTTATCTTGTTTATGTTTTATTTGGTTCAATTCTTGTTTACACATTTTAGCTTACCAATTAGTCCTTTAACCGGTTAAGTCCAATGTGGAAGTCCTTTAATTGGAAAGATGGCCTAAACTACAAGTGCCTTGAGCATGAAAGAGGTCTCACGCTGTTGGTTAGTAGAAATCCTCAAGGGAGTATTAAAACCATTAGGCATAAATGCCTCAAGTTCATGCTCAAGCCAACAAGGGGCTTAAGACCACTTTCAAAAGCGAATTAAAAAGTGAAGAATGGAGGGAGGTGGCAGACTTTCAGTGCTGAAATGGCATGCTCAAGACACTAAATCATGTAATCAACATATGCACAACATGTTAATAGCCAAAAAGCATTAAACTAGTGAAAAGTATTACACTAGGAGCATGCAATACCAAGCTCAAATGATCAAACCAGCTATGGACAGACCTAAAAATGCCAAATCAGTGGCTTAAACATGTTGAAATTAAGGCACAAAAGAGTAAAAGATCATACGCACCTGTTGGCTCGCAAGCAAGGCATAAAGCCCAACTCTCAAAAGCAATTAAAGAGTGATATATGTGAGAGTGTGACAGAGGTATATACTCTAAAATCACATGCTAAATGATGCTATACCATGCAAACATCACAAATAAGGCATGCTAGAGGGCCTAAAACACAAAGCTAGTAAAGGCCATTTACAGTACAACCATACAAAGCATGAGTCATATGACCAAGACCAACCAAAACAGAGTTCAAACATACTAAAATAGTAGCAAAAACATGCTGATATGGAGTCCCAAAAGGGTAGAAAAACATGCTCACCTCTTAGGCCAACTACACATGCAAACAAGACATGAGAAGGGGGGACCACCCCCTTCCATTTTGGTCCTCAAAACCAACTTTTTGCCACTGAAATTCCCCTAGAATTTAGTGGTTAAAAGGCCAAGAAAAAGTTGTTTCAAAAGCTTTGAAAGGTGGCTCAAAAGGCTTTGCAAGCCAAAGAGCAAAAGGGGAGAACCATCCCTTAACCAACCAAGGTTTAAACCATCATTTTAGAACCTTAAAATCAGAGTTTTAGAGGTTAAAACCAGCGTCAAAGTAGCATAAAAAGGTGGCTAAGCACTTAACTAAAACAAAGCTTAAAAGAGTTAAGTTCTTACCCTTGAAGCACAGCTGCAAAACAGGTACAATTATGAGCTAAAACCAAGCTTTAGACCTCAAATAGGACTTCCAAGGACCTTAACTCCAAGATGAAGGTATTTGGTCAAGGGGTTGTAGGCAAATATGTACAGAATTTCCACTTTCAAGCCTAAAATAAGGAGAGAGAGAGAGAGAGAGGGGAAATTTTTGCTCACAAAATTTCTAAACCCTCAAAATGGGGAAGAGACCTCCCCTTATATAGAAAAACAAGCCTAAGGCTTGTTTCCATCCCTCCATACACGTGTTTGGAGAATGGCTTCAGTGATTAATAGCTGGCACAGCTGGCACACAAAATATCTGAAAAAGGAGAAAAATGGCCGTCGACCACTCTAGGTGGCCGACCGGCCACCTCCTTTAGCCGACCAGCCACCCAAGGGGCACCAAGGTCTAGCCCAAAAAATAAGGCCAAAACACAGAGAGTTTAGAGGCTCAAAGACAAGGCCAAAACACCGAGAGCTTCAGACACTCAGAACGAGCACAAACATGTACAATCATCGCATGCGCAAGCGATGACGTCTAAGTCTTGAGGACGGTCAAAAATGGGGTGTCTACACATGCATGTGATTATTGCCATATCGAGCATATTTTCCATGAGGCTAGTTGTTTAATTGATATACCTGTCCGAATGCCTATGGATGAAGGCTAATTGTTCAAAATAGGATAGTTTTATTAATGTACATGCAAACTCACTTTTTCAAGTGGCGCATTCAAACTCTTTTCAAAACAAACATAACATCAAAGTATTCCAATTTTTGCAAATTAGTTTAGACTTCTGTGTCCATCACCTAGCAAAGTTAGCCTAATAATCGAAATAAGAGCATATAATGTAAATAAAAATCATATCATGATTAGTAGAGACCGATCTTTGATCGGGCGAGTGGGGTACTCAATTCATGACCTTCCTCTTTCGTACCTAAGTTCCCGAGCCGAGACACTTTGGTGATGACAACCACGTGGCATTTGGCATGAGTCACGAGTTTCCTAAATTTTTCAAAAATATTTAGGTGGTGACTCTGAAATCTGGCAAAGCAATCCATTTTTGGCATTTTTATTCAAAATTGATTTTCCAAAAGATTTTTCAGAATTGGTTCATGTTTTTGGGTGGCGGAACTTTGTTATGGGCGGGGAGTGGGTTGGTATTCACATTTGGCTTAGAAGGTGGGGCGATGATTTTATTGTCAATGACATCCCAGATCTCATGACGTAAGCAAAAGCATCGATCTGTGGGATGACCGCGTTGTTAGTGAAAGATACAGTACTGGGTGGGGTCATGTCTAGGTGGTAGTGGGTTAGAGACAGGTAAAGGATCGAGGGGCTTGAGATGCCCCTTTTCCATCAATAGCTTGAGGGCACGGGCTAGGCTCATATGGAGAGGGATAAAGGTTCTTTGGTTCCAGTTTGGGCCGATGGGTTGTGAGGGTTGTAAGGTTGTTGTGGCAAAGGGATCAGCAATCTTGGCCATTATAACACCAGTACTGACATCTGCAAGCTGTGGAATAGTGCTACTGCTAGCATTGGAATTCCTAGAGAATAGCCTTTTTGTAGGTTTGCTGGTTCTGTAGATAATGCCCTTCTTGAATGCACTCTCAAGCTGGACCCCTAACTCATGTAGGGAAGCAAATGTCGATAACGGTGCTACTATCATTCTCTGCAGCATATAATGCTCAAGATTCTGGACCACCAGCCGGACTTGCTCTCTTTCTGATGGCCTATTTGTCATTCTTGCTTTCGCTCTCCATCTGGCAACAAAGTCAATAAATGGTTCTTTAGGGTTTTGGGTAGTTGTCTCCAGCTTACTGATGGTTATTTCTATCTGAGTATTATATGAGTACTAGTTTACAAACGCCTCAGATAGCTCTTTCCAATTCCGCTTCATAGAATCCTCCAGTTTAGCGTATCAGATGGCCGCTACATCCGATAAAGTTCTGCAAAACAAGGACAATTTTTGAGCCCGAGATAGGCCCATTGGCCTCAGTACATTTGAAAATAGGCAGACGTGTACAATCGGATCCCCACTCCCATTAAATCTGTCGATGTGGAGGATCTTGAACTTCTCTAGTAATCTGACCGAAGCCTTAGTGTACCCATCTTCAATATCCGGAATGGAATTAAAGCCTTGGGATTTCTTTAGCGCTTTTTCTATCCTGGCAATCTTGATCAGGGCCGAATCAATTTCATTGATGTTAAAAGAAAGAATCCCTACAGGGGGTTGCGCCATAGGCTTGTAAGTCGGAGCTGGTGGAAACATTTCCTGAGCATCTGGGACCTGGGGATTTTCCACTGGAGGAGGTGGATCAGGGTTTGGCTGAGCAGTCGGGATTGGATGTACAGTTGATGCGGATGCCCCAAATGTGCATCGCAGATCAGCAATAATTTGGTTCACAGTATCCATGGTTCTCTGGAAAGTTGCCATCATGGCAGTATATTCTTCTGCATTCTGTGCCATTACTGGTCTTGGTGAGTTAGATGTCGGTGATCTGAGTGGGTGTGAACAGACGAGTGATTGTTGAATAATCAGTGCTAGTGATGCTAACTGTTTGTTCCTTCTTTGCTGAACAACTAGCGGAAGTGAGACTAGCACTAGTTGACCGCCGACAAGATACTAGGTCTTAAAAAGTCTGCCAGAACGAGTCCAGATAACGTGAGGGATATCGGGTCTGTCTGAAGCTATGGTTGTAACCTACCTAGCAAAAGAAAATAAAGAAAAAGAACAGCAATCAGAAACCGCATAGCAGCTCAGCTAAGATGTTATCAACACAGATATGATCAAAACTATAGGACTGTACTCCACACTGAATTCTGCCCCAAAAGAGATACCAACCAGCCATTTATATGAACATTCCTATACAGTTTCACTATAAAGCACATACTAGTTAAAGAAAGCCAATACACCCCTATGAGGAGGTAGGGTTGCCATATCCTAGTTTTGTCATGAACTAGGGTTTCACTATTTCAAACAAGCGGTTTCATACAATCATGCATTCGGGTAAACAGCATGTCCTAGTTTGGAACAGTCACAAAGGCTTTACTATATACAGCTAGGCCAAATGGTCAAAGATAGTACCTCAGCAAGACTACCTAATATACCTCTCACACCTAACACCGAGAAGTGAAAGGAGGATCAAGTGGTACAGCGGTAATCCATCTCCAAGGGTTGTGTTCCCAACATGGCAGAGCCTATGAACGATCAGTCTTTTGGTAAGATTTTAGGCAAGCCTCCGGCAAACCGTCCAAGAATAGCAGATGGCAAACACAATGACTTAAGCGCACCAATGCAAATGCAATGCAAAGAACATATAAGTGTAGATAAAACTTTACATCATGAATTTCAAGTCAAGTTCTCTAATTCCCCAATAGAGTCGCCAAAAACTGTAGCTTGACTTTTCGTGCTTAGAAACGACTAGCCCTACAGTTTGGACTCCCGTGATTATGAATCTAATTTCACAAGTGCAATGTGAAATAGATAAACAATAATGAGTCCAAATCTGAAAAATCTTTTAGAAAATCAATTTTGATTCAAAATGCCAAAGGTGGACTGCATTACCAGATTTCAGAGTCGCCACCTAAATATTTTTGGAAAATTTAGGAAACCCGTGACTCGTGCCAAAGGCCACTTATCTATCATCACCAAAGTGTCTCGGCTCGCAAACTTAGGTACAAGAGGGAAAGGTCATGAATTGAGCACCCCACTTGCCCGATCAAATATTAGCCTCTACTAATCATGATGTGATTTTTATTTACATTATATGCTCTTGTTCTGCTTATTAGGCTAGCTTTACTAGGTGATGCGCACACAAGTATAGACTAATTTGAAAAAATTGGAATGCTTTGACTTTTATGTTTGTTTGAAAATGTTTTTGATATGCGTCACTTGAAAAGGTGAGTTTGTATTTACATTTTAATCAATTCATCCCAATTTTAGCAAGTAGCCTTCATCCACAGGCATTCAAATAGGTATATCACTTATGCACTTAGCCTCATGGAATCATGCTTGGCATGGTAATAATCACAAGCATGCAATATGCTAAAACAATAAATGCTCACCTAGTACTCCAAGACAAGCCAACATAAAGCAAAATAATTAGAAGAAATGCATGCTCCTAAACAATTCAATATGACTAATTCAACATACACATTATGTAAATAATGAGTTCAGCTACTAGCATGAAAATATGAACCAATTCAAGGCATGCGATAAAGCACGTATTCGAGTAGAGAATTTAAAATTGACATAGGTTAGTATGATGAGCCGAACCCGTATGGATGCAAAACAAATGGATACAACGCATGATGATGTTTATGGAATTGAAACAAGAATGCAACATGCAACCATCATAAGCAGAGAAATAAAAGGGAGAAAGAAATGGGGTTGGAAGACATACACAATTATTACATATTTTGCCCTCGTGCAAGAGGGTCCAAATGAGTGTCCAAGTGTCTGAATAAACTAGCTATTACACATTCAAATGAATGCTAAATTAACTACCTAGCTTTCTAATTTATTACAACAATGTTAATAATGAGCAAACTCTAACAATCACAAATAAACAATAATAATAATCACAACAAATCACAATAATAATGATGAATTACAACACTAGTAATGAATTACAACAATAATAGGAGTATTAATTTACAACATTGATATTAACAAAAGATGCACAAGGATTGCATGCATAGTGTCCGAAAACTACTCTGTCTGCTCAGACTTGCTCTGTTTCACCTTCAATCACTGCCCTCTGTTTTCTGCAAAACACACTGTTGACCAAACATTGGAGGCCGGCCTGTCCTGAATGAGATTCGGTCGGGTCCAAAAAGAGCTGGTCGTACCCTAATTTTGTGTCAAAACGTTTTTTGTGCTCTGAAGTGAAAACAGCATAGATAGAGTAGTGTCAAGCCCTGTTTGTCCCTTCTACCCTTCTCTGTCATGGAGAGGCTCAAGAGAAGGATGATGTCGGTTCCAAACCATCAATGAGCAAGTTGATTGCTTGATGATTTCGGACACGATTTGGATAAAAATCGATGAATGCAATGAACAACAACCACTCATCCTTCTTATCATGGAGTGAGCTCAAAGAGGGAGGTAGAGGTGCTTCAAGTTTCATCAAAACATCATGAATTGATGTGTGACGACTCTTGACACGAGGGACTTGGTATAACGTTCGGCCGAACCCAAGCAATATAACTCATTTTCTTTACGTTGGTTGGTCCATTTTAAGCCAATTTTATTAACCCTTTCCATTCTTTAATCAATTTGTCCAAAGTGATAATTGAGTCTACTAAATGAGAAATGTCAAATGAGAAGTGCTTCTAAACATGAAAGAGAGACCATACCATTGACGATGAACCTCCGTAGAGATTAAGCCATTGAGCATAGGTCTCATTTTCATACTTTGAATAACTATCAATCGGTTGAAACAACTCTCAAACAAAAGAATAAAAGAAGGAGGTTGCAAAAATGAATGCTAGATTGCTTATTAAAATGATACTCTTGACATGAAAACCAAGCAAAGAAAAGCCATGAACAACACAACACAACAAGTAAGATATGAGGACTTACAATACAACAAGCAAACTAATCAAAGCATACACTAATTAAATAAACTATGACAACCCTAAAATAGCCCCTAATATGAAAAAATCAGTGATGAAAAGTGCACGAGGAGAGCTCAAAAAGTTAAACAAAAAAACAAGGAAAACAAGACTAGTAAACAGGAACAAGGAGGGATGGCTAACCCCTCCACTTTCGAGACTTCAAACCATGTTTTTTAGCCTTTTTAAAACTCTAAAAATCAGTTTGAAGACCAAAGAAAAGAGTGTAAAAACAAGAGCTTGAGCTATAAAGTGAAGTGCAAGAAAGGGTGTTAAACCTCTCTACCTTTGGTAGCTATCCAAACCCAAGTTCAAACACTTGAAATGGACTCAAAACAACATAAAGGCACAAGAAATAGATAGCAAGAGATATAAAAGAGAGTAAGCGAAAGGGTGTGTAGACGTCCCTGAACGTCCCGGGAAGAATCCCGTTTTGTTCATTTGGGCTCACTACAGTTCGGACTCAAATTGTCACGGTTCTTAATCTGATCTTGCAAAGTGCAATGCAAGACTGATAAATCACCAAAGAGTCCAAATCCGGCAAATCGTTTTGAAAAACTGATTTTTAGAAAGAAGTGCCAAACATGGACTGCTTTGTCAGATTCAGAGTCGCCACCTAAATATTTTATTTTGAGGGAATTTAGAAAACCCTGATTCGTTGCCTAAGGCCACGTGTCCGTCATCACCAAAGTTACCTCGGCTCAGGAACTTGGGTACGATTGGGGAAGGTCAGCTATGAGCACCCCCGCTCGCCCGATCAAAGATCGGCTACTACTAAACATGATATCTTGTTTTGAAAACATATGTGCTCTTATTCCGGTTATTTAGCTAATCTTTACTATGTGATGCGCACAACACACAAGTATAGACTGGATCGCCTAAATTGGAACAAAACATTTCATGTTTGTTTATTTGAAAATGGTTTGATGGTGCTACCCGCAAGTAGGCTAAGAAGTGGATTTGCCACCCTCAGGTGGGCTTAGAAAACATGATTTTGTAACTCTTAAGTGGGCTTAAAACTCGCATTCAATGAATTGTTCCAATTCAGATAATCCAACCTTCACCCACAAGCATTCAGGCAGTTATATCACATAAGCACTTAGCCTCATGGTAAGCATGCTATCATGGCAACATTTACACACATGCAGAGATGCTAAAGCATAAACACTCACTGAGTACTCCGAACCAAAACAGAAACTAGTTAGTAATCAATGCATGATCCTAGTTCATGTTAAGATGGCTAATGCAACACATGCGAAATGCAACTAAGATAGGCTCGGCTATTCTAAGATGGCATATGAGATGCTACAGATAACATGTATTCAACTTTGGAATTGAAGTACAATGCAGTTAGTATGATGCGCCGAGCCCGGTGCATGCAAGACAGATGAATGGATGCAACAAACATGCGAGCATAAGGATGCTAATTGAAACATGCCCTAAACTAACCATCATAAGCTGGTAAATAAAAGGGAGAAAGACGTGGGGTTGGAAGACATGCATCACACACACGCACGCTTATTACAAAATTCGCCCTCTCTCGGAGGGACCAAAAGAATAATACAAACCGAATAAATAATTAACAAATTAATTATTACAAAATCGTAATTAATTAACAAATTAATTAAGCTACTAAAGCAGTAAAGCTGCCTCGGGAAGAGGGTCAAATGTTTGCATGCTCGATTCGCCTCGCTCGGAAACCCATTGCCATGCCACATGTTGCCTCTGTTTGCACTGTTCTGCACCTCTGAGAATTGTGAAAATCATTGTGATGCCTCTGAATTACTCCCTGAGCATTGTGGGATGCCACCGGCCAAAATATAGGACCACCGGCCATGAGAAAGTGGTCACCGACCAAAAGTAGGGCCATCGGCTGGACTATGGTAACCGGCCGGCAATGAAGATGGTCGACCAGCCATCTGTTCCTGCAGAACTCTATTTTTGCTGCAGCAGAGGACAGACAGTGCATGGCAAGGAATTTACAAGACAATGTATGCATGACCACCCTCCCTATCATGCTATGAACTCAAGAGAGTATGGCTCTTGACCCTCAGGCCACCAATCACGCATTTTAATGCATGATGGCCAAATGTGCCAAGTGTGCAATTTAATGTCAAATGAAATGCACATAACACATAAGGGACCCCAACCTCTATCATGATTGATCAAGAGGCAAGGGATGCACACATAATGCAATGCTATCTAAGCATGCAAGCAAGCAAGGAAGCATGCAATGGACTTGGCATGCAACAACATGCAATAGAACTAACATGTAACAACATGCAAAGGAAAGTATACCTAGACCAATATAATACATGCATGATGAACTTAACAAAGCAACACAAGCATGCAAGCATGTAATATGCAATAGACATGCAACCTAAACATGTGGACATGTGTAGCATGCAACAACATGCAAAATGGAGCAAGCATGTAACAACATGCAAGACAACCATGCAACAACATGCAAATATGGACTTAAACTAACATGGATAGCTCACAAGCATGCCCAAATCAGTGGCCAAAAATGATGCGAACAAGGCACCGAAACTCATGCAAACATGCACAATGCAATGGCTCCGAGTCTAAGGCACAAAAACACAACTTTGCAAATGCATGGAATGGATGAAATATGGAGTACAATGGCATATATTCCAGCTCTGAAATGGCATATAAAATTACTCCAAAAGGACTCCAAATCATGCAAACAACTCACACGATGCATGTTGGATTGCTCAAGCATGGAAACTAGTGAAGTGTATTACACTATAGGCATGCAAAGCAATGCTCAAATGGCCAAACCAACTTCAAACAGACCCTATGCAGGCCCAAGACAGTAGCAAAATGAGTTGGAATGATGGCTCGAAAGGCACAAAAACGAAGCTCATGCAAAGGCTCACAAATGAGGCATATAAGCACAACTCTCAAACACTTTTAAGGAGTGGGAAACATGAGAACATGGCACAAATATAAGCTCTGAAATAACATTCCTCATGATGCCAAAACATGAAAATGCCTCAAGTTAAACATGCAAGGGACCTCCAAACTTAAAGCTAGTCAACGGTATTACACAATAAGCATACATGGCAAGCATTATTCGATCAAGAGGCCTCAAAACAGAGCTAAGGAAGTCCAAAACATGAACAAAACTAGTTTGGAGCATGGCCAAAATATGCTAGAATAGAGGGCCAAAACAACATGCATTGTGAGCTAGTGAACATGGTTTACACTACAAGCATATGAAGCACGTGAGGGACTAGCAAACCAGCCAAAAAAAGATTCATGGCATGCCAAATGATGGCCAAAAATCCACTGAAACATGACCAATACATGCAAGAATGACATGCTCCTTTAATAAGCCATAAAAAAAGGTTACTCTACACATGCAAGAGGCAAACAAAAGGGGGCCAAACCAGCCATGGTTAGAGCCTAGACAGGTCCTAGAAGTCACCAAAAAGGGCCTGAACCAAGCTTTGGAAGTATGCAAATGTATGCTCCTTTGTTAGGCCAAAAAATGCTAGTAAACAAGACAACAAGAGAGAGGGTCACCCCTCTCTGATTTAGGCCCTCAAAACCACATGCCAACCACTGAAAATTCGCTGGATTTCAGTGGCTAAAAGGCCAAGCAAAGATTAAATCAAAGGCCTTATGGCATGGCACAAAATAAGGCCAAATAGAGCATGCAAGAGGGTAGATGACCTTCAACACCAAAATGGTCTTAAACAAACATCACAAGGACCTTAAAACAATACTTTTTTTAGTTGACAACTAAGCTCAAATAAGCATGTAAATGAGGCTAAGAGAAAGATCAAAACAATGCTTAAAAGAGGGGAAAGAAGTTACCTTTGAAGCTCAGCAAAAAACCAGCAAGTTTCTGGACCAAAAACTCACTTTTGAGACCTCTCAAAACCCTCTAGCAATTCAGTAACAATGGTGGAGGAGTATGGCTATGAGGTGTGGTGCAATAGGTCAAGAACAAAGCACTTTCTAAGCCTAAAATATAGAGACAAAGAGAGAGAGATCTTTTGCCTTAGACAAATTTTTCAACCTGGTATAAGGAGAGAGAGGCCCTTTCTTATAGAGGAGCAAAGGTTCAAGCTTCCTCAAGAAGCTAAAACAAGTAGAAACCTACCGACCAGAAAAGGTGGTCGGCCGACTAAATACAATGCCTATCGGCCAACACTGTTGGCCGATGGCAAGGAAACAAGGCCGGTGGCTTCAAACCATGGCCGTGTGGGTAAAGGGAATGGCCAACAAGCCACTTCCTGCCCTCAGGTGCAAAGACCACAAGTCCTCGGTCCAACCAAGCACAAAACAAACAAGTTGAGAGATCTTGAGGCAAGGCGCGCAACTGAGACCTCTGAGAACTCAAAACGAACACAAACATGGATGATCATCGAGTGTTCAAACAATGACATCCAAGTCTTGAGGACGGTCAAAAATGGGGTGTCTACAGGGTGGTAAGCTTATGCCTCTTAAAAAAGACAAGCTCTTGTTTATAACACAAACTTGGTTCAAGCACACTCTCAAGCTTGAATTGTGATTGTCAAAGCTCAACCAAGGTTCTAAGGCCTAGTTCCAAGGTTGTATGTGATGTATAGATATGGTATAAGGATGATCAAATATCTCAAAGTTAGCTTGCATAAGAAGAAGGAGCTCTCAAGGGTGATTTAGCTTCTTTGAAATTTTTCTAACCTCTAACACTGAGATATAGGTTCGTATTTATAGAATTTGAGAAAAATAGGTTGAAAATATCTTCAAAAATAGACAGCTGGCTTATTCCCTCCCAGAATAGTGCTTCTCGCCAAAGTGAGTCGGCCGTCCCCAATGACCACGGCCAGCTCCCAATGAAGCATGGACAGCCCCCAATGTGCTCCCCTGCTCCTCTGTTTCAAGCTCTGTGTAGGGGAAACACAAGGTTCAAAAATAAAATTCTTGGGTACAAACAGTGTAAATATGAGAGGTTTGGGATTGTTTCGAGAGCTCGAACTTAGATTCTTTCGTTGAGAATTTGAATCACACGCAATGCAACTTCATCATCGATGTGCTCAGGACAAAACGCCTAAGTCTTACGAATGATCAAAAATGAGGTGTCTACACATATCTATTCAAATTATTTTAAGCGATCTGTTTAGATTATTTTAATCCACCAATATATATTTTATATGTGTGTAACATTTTTAAATCTATTTGTCCTCATTTTGAACCTATCTATGCAAATTATTTTAACCTATTTGTACAAAAAAAAAAAATTCCATGTATAATATTTTTACCTACCTATGCAAATTTATGTGTCCTAGTATTTTTACTTATCGGTTCAATTTCTTTTATCTTATATGTCCTTGTAATTTGGACAGATAGATACCTCATTGTGGGCAGATATGCACTTGAAAGTTATAAAAAATAAATAAATAAATAACATTTATAGTGTTAAAATTTGAACATGTCATAACCTTACGTTCCATAGTTCATTTTGGATAAATTTTTTAATTTTATTTTATGTATTTTTTTCAAGGTATATTCATATGAAACTACCAAAGGTGGTTTCGAACACATTCCATGTGATCTCACACTACAAAAGGTATCACATGCGGTTATACATTCATAAGTCCTAACCCTGAATCTATAACATGTGTTACATTGTTGATGACATGAAAGCAAGTTAAACAATTAAGAAATGCCCTATAGGCTTACAGCTTTCCAAGACAATGCTTGGTTACATCAAAAGTGAATTTAAACTCAATACAATTAAAGCCCTAGGCTTGTACAAAACAAATACACAAATAAACAAAATGCAACTTTTGCTCCAAGTCCTCTCAAACTATTGCCTGGGCGAAGACATATCACCAGCACCTAAAATATTTTTCCCACATAAGGTGAGCCAAAGCCCAGTAGAAATAATTCGACACAATATATGAATCTCAACAAAGTTATAGGATGAATGCATATGTAATGCTCGTGCCAAAACGTTTTACATCTCTTTCAAAACCATGTAATGTAATGTCATGGAGAAGATATCTCCCTTATTCTAAGGAAAAAAACCTTTCCCTTATTCTATGGAGAAAGCCACTCCCTCATTCTAACAAGAAAATCTCTCTCATTTTACGGAGAAAATCTCAAATTATAAACTTTCAATTTTTATAATGTGAAAATTTTAAAAATAACACAACAAAAAATTTGAATGAAAATCAAAATACAATATGAATATTCAGAGTAAACATACATATAACTAACTTTCAAAAAAAACAAAGTACATACTAATGTACAATTTGAATGTTCACAATAAATAACAAATGTACAACTAACCTTCAAAAAAATAAAACTCATATAGAAATACAATGTGAGTGTCCATAATTTACAATCAACATACAATTAGCCTTTAAAAAAATAAACTCATACTAATGTGAACATTTACGTTGCAACATGAAAATATAAAACAAACTAAAAAAAAGTGAAAATCGACTATTTCGATTGTTCAATGGTAACAAAAATGATTGTTCAACAAATAATCATAGTAACAAAAATAACAAACATATAACTAAGTTTTGAAAAAACAAAATTCATACCAAAATACAATATGAATGTTCAGAATTTACAATTAACATACAACTAGTCTAAACCAAAAAAAAAAAAAAAAAAAAAAAAAAAAAAAAAAAAAAAAACTCATACAAATGTGAACATTTACATTGCAACATGAACATATAAAATAAAATTGTAAAAGGTAAAAATTGACTATTTCGATTGTTCAATGGTAACGAAAATGATTATTCAACCAACAAGCATAGTAACAAAAATAACAAACATGCAACTAACTTTCGAAAAAAAAATTAAAAAAAACTCATACCAAAATACAATGTGAATGTTTACAATTTACAATTAACATACAACTAGTCATAAAAAAAATTAAATTCATAATAATGTGAATATTCACACTACAACATGAAAATATGAAACAAATTGAGGGGCATCAAAGCCTGTTGTGTGGACCATATAGCAATAACTGCTGCATGATAAAACTACACTGTTTTGTTGGCATCTTGGCAAGATCTTGGGGCATAATCCCAGATGTCCCAGGTTCCACTTTCTCCTAGGCCAGCCACTCGGGCGACAGCACATATGGTTTGTAAGATGAACCTTCCAAGCATGGGTGAGCCGTACCCAGTGTCAGGAGTGTATGTTCAAATCTTTGCCTATGTACGAGTCTGTGATTTACCTCTACAGGATTGAGTGGCCCTGCTCTGTAGCTCTGGAACCTCAGCTCCTTAGGGTCTAACTCCAGAGGTTACCCCCCTTGTGGTTAGACCTTTTTTTTTTTTTAGTTAAAAACCTAAACAATTGTGTTCAAGACAAAAGATGCCATTTTGCCCCTTAAAATAAATTCCCAATTGCTAAATTAAATTTCTAATTTTTTAAATCGGATCTCTAAAATAGAACTCTGTCAGTTATCCAAAATTCTCACAACCTTATCCACCTTCGCTCCAGCTTCATCCCACCATCCCTCTGAGTTTGCCCTATGATCCAATGTTTTGTTTACAATTTTTTTTCAGGATAACAAATATGAAAGTTGAAGGTGTTAGATATATATTATTCTTTTATACTTATCTATCTATATTGTAGATGTATCTCATCTCCTTTTCTATACTTATCTCTAATGTATCTCTATCTCATTTTCTGTACTTATCTAGGTTTCTTCTCAGCCTATAAATATAGGCTTCCTGTATTTCATTAATATAATTCAATATAGAGTTTCTCTTTTCTCTTCTCTCTCTACTTTCATAACATGGTATCAGAGCTATAGTTTCTCTGGTCTCTTCATCACCTCAGCATCATCACCATTGAAACACGTTAACTACTTGATACTACCCCTATGCTTTTCATTAATTTTTACATTTTGACAGCATCAAATCCTTCGTCTCCTTCAGATGAAGCCAACGGTTCAAAAATCAGCCTCATTGGAGTTGAAGCACACCTTCACACGCTGCCCAAAGAGAGACGTATCATTTTCGGCGTCGCCACTATCACTACGCACGTACACACGCCATCTCAGCTTCCACTTCAGCCAATTACCCATCGACTTCCGCCCGACTTCCCACAGCCGCGTGCCTTCCCTCGGCTTTCGGCCTGTTTCCTCCAACCGCGTGCTGTACCTCGGCTTCCGCCCGGCATCCTCAGTCGCATGCCGCGCCTCAACTTCCGCCGGCTTCCTTAGCCGTGTGCCCAGTCGCTAACATCAGCTCCACTACCTAAGCGCTGACATCATCACAGCCATAGTGTTGACGTCAGCCCTACCTGTTCGTAAGCTTTTTCAGCCTTATGAATCTATTGGTGACACCCGTTTTGGCAAATTTCACACATCTTCTCTTGTTTTCTTCTTATGGATCATACCAAGAACATCCAATCTATTTTTGTTATCCTTGATGGGTCCAATTATGTTAGTTGGGCCCAAGCTCTCCCTAGCCTCATCAAACGAAAATGCCTTTGGTGGATCATTACTGGTGCTCTTCCCAAACCCAACCATAAGGAGGATGAGACTGACTCTGCATTTGATGACTGTCTTGACAAATGGGAAAGTAAGAATTATCAAATTATCACATGGTTCCGAGCTACCTCTGTTCCTTCCATCAATCTTCAGTTTGGACGCTTTTAAGATAATGATTCCCTTGCCTCTCCTGCCAAAGCAATTTGGGATTTCTTGAAGGAACGTTATCAGACCACTAGACATGCTCATTAATATCAATTGTTACAGACTCTTCATCACATGCGCCAGCCACCTAGTCAGTCTCTCAATGACTTCTTATCCTAAATGTCATCTGTTTGGGACCAACTCGCTCTTTCTTAACCTCCATGGCCCATTCTAAGGATGCACAACTATTTATTACTTGTCGAAATCATCAGTGACTATTGTAGTTTCTTATGGCTCTTCATAGCACTTTTGTGCCCGTGCGTGCTTTTTTTCTCCATTGTTTACCCTTACCCACTTTAGAGCAAGCCATTACTGAGCTCTTATCAGAGGAGACTCATTTTTGGATTCTTAAATCTCAAAACATGGATTCTGTTCTTGTTACGTCATCTTCTCAAAGTCCCTCATCTTCACAGCCAATCATTTGCAGTTATTGTCGTAACCGAGGCCTACCAGCCAATTATTCTCTTGCTCACTGCCAGGTTCACGAATGATTGACTTGTCACAAGACTGCTTCAGGCCATCTCCAAAGCAGTTGTCCTCGAGCTCCCTTCACTACTTCATCCAAAAAAGGGGCTTCTCATTCTGGGTATCAATCCAAATCTAGCCACTGTTCTCGCCCTGCTGCTGTTGCCTTTGAGGGTTCTTCTACTCATTCTTTCTCTATGGATGATGTTGAGTCCATTATCCACCAGGTGTTAGCCAAATCTAGTACTCCTCCCTCTACTGCTCTTTCAGCAACCTCAGGTAAATCTTCATGGTATTTTGATTCTGCATGCTGTAATCACATGACTTTTGATTCCACTCTATTTTTTTCTTTATCATCATCATCTTTTGCTCCTACTATACACACTGTTGATGGTTCTCATATGCCTGTTAGTCACATTGGCCAAATCTCTACTTCCACTGTGTCTCTTTCTGATGCTTACCATATACATGCTCTTCAATTGAACCTTATCTCTGTTGGTCAGTTATGTGAACTTGGTCTAACTATTACCTTTTCTGCTAATGGTTGTTTGGTGCAGGACCCTCAGACGAGACAGATCCTTAGGATAGGTCGTAAGCATGGACTTCTAATCGAGCTTATCCATCTTCACAGTCCATACAAATCATCTACTGTTGCTGCTGCATCTACTATGTCTTCTTTTCATCTTTGACATTGTCGCTGAGGACATGTCTCTTTTAGTCGTTTGAAAACTTTAGTTTCTAGTGGTCAGTTAGGTCATGTTCGTCTTGAAGATGTCGATTGTTTATCTTGTCAAATCGCTAAACAACCTCCATTACCTTTTAATACAAGTAATTCTAATTCTACTGCTCCTTTTGATCTTGTGCATTCAGATATTTGGGGACCTTCCCCCAGGGAGGTCCAAATATTTTGTTATTTTTGTTGATGATTTTTCTCGTTATACTTGGCTTTTTCTTCTAAAAAATCATTTTGAACTTAAATAGATTTACTATGATTTCTCTGCTATGGTCCGCACTCGGTTTTCTCGTACTATTAAGCTTTTCGTTCTAATAATGCTAAGGAGTACTTGGATTCTGATTTTCTTTCTTTTCTTTGGGCTCATGTTACCCTCTCTTATCGATCTTGTGCAGGCACCTCCCAACAAAATGGACGAGCTGAAAGAGAGCACCATCATATTCTCGACACTACTCGGGCTCTTCTCATCTCTTCTTCTTGTCCTGAAAAATTTTAAGGGGAAGCTGCCCTCACTGCCACCCACACCATCAATCATGTCCCTACACCTGTAATAGCTAACACTTCTCCTTACGAGCGCTTGTATGGTTCTCCTCTTGACTATATCACTCTTAAAGTTTTTGGTTCTGCTTATTTTGTTGTACTTCAGCCTCATGAACACACTAAACTAGAACCTCGTTCTCGTCTTTGTTATTTTCTAGGGTATGGTATCAAACATAAAGGGTATCGTTGTTGGCATCCTATCTCCAAGCCTCTTCGTATTTCCCGTCATGTGGTCTTTTGGGAACACAAAATGTTCTCCACTCTTTCCAAATTTCACCTACCACATTCCACCCGCTCACCGATCTTTACTAATATTTTTATAGACCTGTTTTCTGATGACTTTGATGCAAATTCTAGCCCCATGCTTCCATAGCTACCTACGCCTATCGTCTATCCCGAGGATCCTGTGTCTGTTGACGGCCTTACGCCTTCTCAGTTCCGATGGAGGTTCCTCTATCTCCACCTCCCATTGAGGTTCCTCCTCCACCGAAGCGTCATTCTACATGGGTAAGACAACCTTCTGTTCTTTTCCGTGATTATATTGTTGGTTCTACTGCCTTTTGCCCTCATGAACCTACTTTTTATCAAGAAGCTTCTTCTAACCCTCTTTGGCAACAAGCTATGACTGATGAATTGCTAGCTTTCGATCAAACTCATACCTGAGATATGGTTGATCTTCCTCTTATAAAGCATACTGTTAGTTGCAAAAAGGGTTTACAAGATCAAAACTCATTCTGATGGTTCCATTGAGCGTTACAAAGCTCGCCTTGTCGCCTGGGGATTTACTCAAGAATATGGGATTGACTATGAGGAAACATTTGCTCATGTTGCTTGTCTTACTTCAGTTCATAGCTTACTTGTCATTGCTGCTGCTCGCCACTGAAGTCTTTATCAGATGGATGTCAAGAATGCATTTCTCAATGGTGATCTCACTGAGGAAGTGTATATTCAACCCCCTTCCGGTTCTTCTATTCCATCAAACAAAGTTTGCAAACTCCGCCATGCTTTGTATGGTTTGAAACAACTAGGGCACTGGAAGAAAAACCAAAATCACGAATGGTAGAGCTGAATTTGGCAAACCAGGCACGCGGAGCTTATTTATACGTAAGACGGAGTGTGGTACTATTATCATTCTTCTCTATGTGGATAATATGATTATCACTAGAGATGACACATTGGGTATTTATAGTCTCAAACAATTTCTCAATCGTTAGTTTGAGATAAAATATTTGGGTTCGCTTAGCTACTTTGTTGGCTTGGAAATTTCTCAAGATTCCTTTGGTTATTTTCTTACCCAGGCCAAGTATACTTTTGATCTCTTGGCTCATGCTAGCCTTACCGATTACAAGACTGTCACTACTCCAGTTGATCCTCAGACTCGTCTTACACCCCTTAACGGCCTCCTATTGTCTGATGCCACTTTATATCGTCAGCTAGTTGGCAGTCTTGTCTATCTCACAGTTACTCATCCAGATATTGCTTATGTTGTTCACATTGTCAGTCAATTTATGGCTACTCCTTACTCTCCACACTATGCTGCTCTGGTTTGCATTTTGCACTATCTTAAAGGAACTCTATTTCACGGTCTTCACTACTCCCCTTATTCTTCTCTACAGCTGCATGCATTTTCTGATGCCGACTGGGCAGGGGATCCTACTAATTGTCGTTCCACTACTGGGTTCTGCTTCTTCTTGGGCAACTCTCTCATTTCCTAGCGTAGCAAGAAGCAAACCCTTGTTGCTCGTTCTAGTACCAAGGCTGAGTATCATGCTCTTGCTGACACTACTCAGAAGCTTGTGTGGCTTCGTTGGCTTCTTTCTGACATGGGTGTTTCTCATTCTACTGCCACCAATCTTTATTGTGACAATCAGAGTGCTATTCAGATTGCACATAACGATGCCTTCTATGATCGCACCAAGCATATTGAGATTGATTGCCATTTCATATGACAGCATGTTACTAGTGGCCATGTTCGTCTTCTCTTTATAACCTCTGCTGATCAGACCGCCGACCTCTTCACCAAAGCTTATCTTCCAGGACGCTTCTCTAATCTCCTCTCCAAGATCAAGTTGATATCTAACTTACCACCTTGAGCTTGAGGGGGGGTGTGAGATATATATTATTCTTTTATATTTATCTATCTGTATTGTAGATGTATCTCATCTCCTTTTCTATACTTATCTCTGCTGTATCTCTATCTCCTTTTTTATACTTATCTAGGTTTCTTCTCAGCCTATAAATATAGGTTTCTTGTATTTCATTAATATAATTCAATGTAGAGTTTCTCTTTTCTCTTCTCTCTCTACTTTCATGACAGAAGGTTAATTAGATTGGATTGTAACCTAATCTGAGAATGATTTCAAAGGAGCCAAGAATGATTGTGACAATGTCAATTTAGGTTAGATTTCAAAGGAGCTGCTCGCAACCCTTTTTTACTGTCCTGTCTTTGTTTTGTACACAAACAAAATCACATGTAACTAATTTTACACTTGCGAATTAAGATCCTCTATTTTCCATGTCATAGGCTTGTTTTAGTTATAGAGGATGAGATTGTACAGGTTGTTGGGATGTGAGGATCAAGCATCTTATTTTCACGTTTCTCAAATTGTCGATGCTGTGAGAGGTGGTTTGATTCACATAATAGAGAAAAATAGAGTGGGAAGTTATTTTCTTTCTTTAGATTTTGGGGTTATTCCCTGGGTGGTATAGTCTCTAGGGAAAGGAGCCAATCTTATCAATGGAGAACACTTTCCAAGAAACATAGAAGCAACAATGTGATGGTTTGGATTCACAAGTTTTCAAGTATAAGAGGTATCTTTATGAGATATGATTTACTGATAGAAAGAAAGAGAATCTCATCATCTTTGATTAATGGTTGCTTGATGGAGTAGGCGTTGGTCGAATATATAATAAGAGAGAAGCAAAATGGTATAAAACTACATTATTTCTTTTCACAGCAGTAACTGTTGTGCCTTGTACACAGCAGTAACTATTGTGCCTTGTACATAGCAGTGTCTCTAGCTCGACTTTTCGCGCTCTTTTTGGAAGACAATATAAGCCCTACAGTATTGAACTCTCGCAGTTCTGAATCTGATCTCACAAGTGCAATGTGAAATAGATAAACACCAAATAGTCCAAATCCGGCAAATCTTTTGGGAAATCGATTTTGAATAAAATTGCCAAAAATTGACTACTTTGCCAGATACAGAGTCACCACCTAAATATTTTTGAAAAATTTAGGAAACCCATGACTCGTGCCAAAGGCCATGTGTCCGTCATCACCAAGATTGTCTCGGCTCGGGAACTTAGGTACGAGAGGGGAAGGTCATGAATTGAGCACCCCCGCTCGCCCGATCAAAGATCGGCGTCTACTAATCATGATGTTATATGCTCTTGTTCCGATTATTAGTCTAACATTACTATGTGATGCACACACACACAAGTATAAACTAACTTGCAAAAATTGGAACACTTGATTTCATGTTTGTTTTGAAAAGTGTGAATGTGCCACTTGAAAAAGTGGACTCAAATGTACATTAATCAAACTATCCCAATTTAAGCAACTAACCTTCATCCACAGGCATTCAAACAGTTTATCAGATAAGCACTTAGCCTCATGGTGAACATCCTTGGCATGGCAACATTAACACACTCATGCAATATCCTAAGGCAATGAATGCTCACCTAGTACTCCAAGCCAAAAAAATGAAAAAGTTAGAAACATGCATAATCCTAACTAATACAATATGACTAATGCAACGCATACAATATGCAATTACTAGGCTCGACTACTAATACGACATATGAATCAATTTTGATAGCACGCGGTCTAAGCACGTATTCAAAGAATTTTTAACTAACAATGCAACTTAGAATGATGTGCCGAGCCTACTGCATGCAAGACAATGGATGCAAGGCATAAGAGATGCTAAACAAAACATGATGCTCTAAACTGTAAGAGGAGCTAATTTGAGCCCATTAAATTAATTAGGCCCAATAGTCCAAGATTGGTGGGCCCGAATTTATCACCATCAAACGGGCTAAATGGCTCTAAGCCTCGAAAGGGTTTGGATCCACGAACCTAGAGACTTACTCGGGCCCGGACTCGAAAGGGTATTGAGCAAGCCTAGAGATCCGAGGCACTCGGACTCGAAAGGGTTCGGATCCACGAACCTAGAGGTCCGAAACACTTGGCTTCGAACGGATTCAGACGCAATCTAGAAGTCACTCCGTTAATGAGTCCCAGAACACTTGCGAGCTCAAAGCTTTCTGGGATCTACGCACCAGAACCATGGGCGTAATGGAGTTCGAACAAAGGACCCGATCCCGAGGACGGTGAGTGGAGATAAATTCACTCTTCGATTAAACTAGCCTATACCCGGGTCAAGGTGGCACGATCTAAGGGGTCCCTGAGACTCGGTAATATTTGCGGCAGGGCGTTCTCTTGAACTACCCCTGACCCTTATGCGGCAGGACGTCCTCTGGGACTACCCCTGACCCTTTGGGATGATTGGGGATCATTGGTTAGGTGTGGCTAAGAAGAAGGGTTCGCCGAGGGGTTGATTTCCTCTTCGGGGTTTTTCTCATCCTCGGAGAGGTCACCTCCTCGGACAAGGTGGTTAGAGAGAATATTCTCCATGTGCCTTGCACATGGGCTTCATCCTACATCATAAGGTGCCTATAAATAGCACCCACCCATAGCTTTACAAGGGATGGATTTTGGAGATTTAACTCTTGGGAAAGGAACTAATTTCCCTTCTCCATTATCAACCTTGAGAGTGAAAGTGGGAGATCTATGGGAGAGCCTTGCCAGTATTCTCTCTCTAGCTACTTTGCCTTCTTTTTCACCCAATCTCTTATATCCACAATCTCCTTTACTCTTGTGTTCTTAAGTTACGACTATTAAAGAATCTAAGCCTCTCATCATCTTCTAGAGAATTTGAAGTTGTTCTTCAAGGATCTTCGAATTTTCCAACAACGTTCTTGAACCCTCTTATACATTTGGCGACTTCGCTGGGGAGGCAGATTGGTTAATGGTTTCAACGAGATCTGGAACTCATACAACACCGGCAAAAATGACAGATAATGAGACCATCAACAAGGCTCTTCCAATGGTGGTGATGAAAGGACTCAAGTTCAAGACTCACCTCTCATCCTTGAAGCCATTCAAGAACTCCAACACACTCAACAAGAGATTCTCACGACCTTTCAAAATCTCACCCACACCATATTGGTGATGGGTTCGAATTTTGTACCACCAGCAACAAATTGAGGTCAAGTCGGCACCGACAAGCATCAACAACTTCATGGCAATGTTGGAAATGGTCAAAACCATCAAGATCCACCCCAAATTCTCCCTGAAGTTGTACAAAATGGTGTGCAAAATCAAGTGCTAGGAGGAACAAGTCATGGCCAACCTGTAGCCTATGGAGCGCAAAATCACACAACCGGAAGATCGAGACATGGTCCATCGGTGGTTGGAGGAGTCTCCGGTGCGATGAATGGTGTTCTAGCAGTGGTGGAAGTTCAATGAAGGCCTACAGAAATTTCTCTACAAAGTGGTGCTCCATCCATGCCTAATTTTGTTTCACCGATTTTAAATTCTACTCATGTACTGAGTAGGTCTCCTTTGGTTCCGATGCCGAGTTTGCAAGCCCAACCTAATATAGCCGTGGCGTACAATGGACTTTATGGGACCCAATGCAACGTCCCATCATCGAATGTCATATCCATAAACGCCAATGGCCAATTTCATCATGTGTCTTCACCGATGGTGAATTCTCAACACCCAAATGGCCAAGTTGCTCCAAGCTCAGTCTTCGAGTCTACAAGTCAGGTTCCGGGAATACCACCATCAAGTTCTCTCCCTCAACAATTTCTCACTCTCGCCGATGTGCAAGCCATGTTTGATCTCGAACGGGGCAAGAGGACTTTACCCTCTTTGCCTAATCCGGATGTCAAGCCACCATACCCTATCGAGATGTTGAGTTATCCATACCCAAAGAGGTACACGGTGCCGAAGTTCATCAAATTCAATGGCAAGCAAGGAAATGCTCGAGAACACGTTGTTCGGTTCATCGAGACTTTGGGGATTCATGGTTCAAATCATGTCCTCCGACTAAGAGAATTCTCCAAGTCCCTCACCAACCGAGCATATAGTTGGTACGTTAACTTGGCCCCAAACTCTATTCGAAGTTGGGAGGAGATGGTCAACAAATTCCGTGCCAAATTCTTTCAAGTGGCCGAGAAAGTGACCACACTTACCCTATGTAAGGAAAAGCAACGAGAGAGTGAAAACATTCTCGAATATATGAAGAGGTTCCAAGACAAAGCCGTGGACTGTCATGAGGCTGTGGAGGAAAGCTACTTGGTCGAAATCTGTGTTGAAGGGGCATTGAACGGGTACAAAATGCTTCTTGTTAATCACAAGTTAGCCACTTTCTCAACACTAATTGAAGCATCTCGGAACATCAACATACTTCAGCCTCAGGAGATCGAGTTCGACACTAATTATAAAACCAGCTTCAAGACATCCCGAGGACCTTCTGTTACTGCGACTTCCGCGTTTTCTACCCGAAATTCGCAGGGGGAGGAATTCAGAGGTCAGAAGAGGAAACACTTCGAAGATGACACTCTTTTTCCATGTAATGTCGAGGAGGTGAAGGCCTTAGTTAAAGAATGGGTGGCAGACGGGGAACTGAAGTTACATCATGTCGAAGAGCTTTTGCCGAAGAAGGACCGTGAGGGTCCTAATTATTGTGTTTTCCACCAATCAATAGGACATCCTACAGAAAAGTGCCGGACACTTAAGAAGATCTTTTGAAAGAAAGTCGAAGCAGATGAGCTAGAGTTCAGAGAACAGGAGCCCCAGGATATCTTAGAAGACATGGCTATGATGGTATATGACGGCCACAACCCGAGCAGCTGGTGAAAGCTTTCCAAATGATCTTGCAACTCTAGGGGCAAATGTCAACATTCCGCAGAATAAGTCTATCTATGACATTTAAAATTTATATTTACTGCATTATCCAAGAAGTTCTATCTTTCTTATGTCATGAAGAAATTTATTTCCTTCATATTATGTATCTCCATTAGAAGTTATTTTTTTTACAGTGTATATCTTCATTGTGTTATGTTGCTCGAAACAGTTTTCAATTTTTGTTGCCCCTCAAAGAAGAAAGAGGAATAGTAGACTCGGTTACCAACCTGAAGGAACTTTTCTTGACGTAGTAGAAGTGTACTCCCACTCAGAGAGGGACAACCTTTGCTTTCAATAGTTGTCAAAATAGTGTGTGCTCCCATGTAGACCTCCAAAGAGCAGCCATTGCTTTCTTCAATGCAAGCTTCGGGGGTCTTTCTTGCTAAAGTAGAGTGTTGCACCCACTCGGACCTCCGAAGAACAACACTTACTTATATCGGTGCAAGCTTCGAGGGTCTTTCTTGTTGAAGCAGAGTGTGTGTTCCCACTCGGCGAGCTTCGAGGGTCTCTCTTGTTGAAGTAGAGTGTGTGCTCCCACTCTAACTTTCGAAGAGCAAATCTTGTTTCCATCAGCATGAGCTTCGAGAATCTTTCTTGTTGAAGTAGAGTGTGTGCTCCCACTCAGACTTTCGAAGAACAGACCTCGCTTCCATCAGTGCGAGCCTCAAGGATCTTTCTTACTGAAGTAGAGTGTGTTCTCTGCCTCAGACTTTCGAAGAACAGATCTCGCTTCCGTCAGTGTGAGCTTCGAGGGATAGCATTTGCTTCCATTAGCTGCCGAAGTAGAAGTGCGCATCCACTCGGACTTCCGAGAGACAGCCTTATTTATGCTCGGACTTCCGAGGGAGAGCCTTGTTTCCACTCAAACTTCTGAGGGACAGCCTTGTTTCTGCTCGGACTTTGAGGGACAACCTTGTTTTCGCTCGAACTTCTGAGGGACAGCCTTGCTTCTGCTCGGACTTCTGAGAGACAATCTTTACTTCTGTTGGTGCAAGCTTGGTAGACTCGGTTATCTTCCAGAGGAATCTTTCTTGCCAAAGTAGGGTGTGTGCTACTTTTGGACTCCCGAGGGACAGTCTTGCTTCTGTTCGAACTTCCGAGGAACAGCCCTTGCTCTCATTAGTGCGGGTTCTAAGGGCCCCGAGGTCGTGGATTTCAATCAAGAATTCATTTGCCTAAAATAGCAAAGCCGACAAACAAGATAAGCAATATCAATTTCAAATCATGATTTAGGCATTATCTTAATGGGGCAACATCAACAACTACACATTTGTTCTATTCTCTTCAAATTTTCAACAATAGTATTCAACAACAAGAGTTTAAACAGTAACTATTCCAACATTCACAAGGATGGCGATGGATAAATTCACCAGAAACAACCAACGAGTGCTCAATATTTTTCAATAGCTCTATTTGTATCAAAATTATCAAAGCACAGGCTCAGGTTTTAAATATTAGCAGGAGTGCAATGTCAAGAAATTCAACAGCCCGGATCAATGGAAGTTTAGATTTCAAAGCTTTATTCAAGTTCAAGCTCCATACATGGATTTCAAAGGAACATCTCTTATACAAATTAGAGTTTGCACAAACAAAGATTCAGCAAGGAACAAGAATTGCCAGCATCAAATATTCTATTAATATCAGATTTATCAACACAAAGTCAAGTTTCAAAACATGAATTTCAAGACTATATTTCTCATGCAAATCAAGGTTCAACAAGGACTTTATTTCCCTCAATGACCAAGCACTAGCTATTCAGAAGTCAAGAGCACAAATCCAAAATTTATTCTTTGCAAGCCCTAGTTCATGAGCAACAATATATATATATATTTATGTATCAGAAAAATAAAATAAAATAATCAAGAATGGGGTTTCGGCGAACACTTACTCACAAATTCGAAGGAGTAGGAAGAGGATGAAGACCAAAGGCGGTGTAGGCCGAGAATGGTGCACGAAACAGTGGGCAGCTAGGCAAACCAACACCGCGCTGAGTCGGCGGTGTGGTTGGCATTGATTAATTATAGCCGGAACCAATGGCGATGGATTTCAATGGGTATGAAAGCAGGGCCGAAATTTGTGAGTTCGGAGCTCCGATAAATATTGTTAAGCTAAGAAAGAATACCAACAACAAGCTGAATGGTGCTTGGCGAGACCACGCACGCCACGTTGAGTGGGCGGCATGTGTGGTCGGTGCTAGACAGTCAGAACAGGTCGGCAGCGGCACGTGTAGCTTGCACGAACAGTGGGTGAGAAAGGAACTAGGCAAACCAACGCCGCGTTGCGAGGGCGACGTGGTTGGCATTGGCCGATCGCGTCTGACAGAAGCAGCGATGTCACAGGTGCTGGACATGAAGCGCACAAGCTACGCGAATTGGGTGGTCGCGTGCAAAGAACAGTGCCACGGCTGACTCTCGCGTAGGCCGACGACGGTGGTTTGTGGGTCTTCAGTGACGAGCTGGGCTTGTGATAGCATGAGCTGGTGGCGCAAGGCTGCAGCAACAGTGGTGTTGTAGATGAGTTGGTGTTGATGATGATCAATAACAGCGACGGCGGGGCCTGTAGCTGCGGCGATGAACAACATGCAACCTGAAAAAAAAAATTCAATAGTGAGGAGAGGAAGATGAAGTTACAGCAGTGTTCTTCAATAGTGCTCTTCAGTGGTTACAGAAGCAAAAACCGAGCTCTGGTGCATTGATTTTAGAAAGAAAAAAAAAAGTTTCGTCGTGGCTCTGTTTTCTTGATTTGCAGAAGCAGCAGCTGTGGCCTTCAAATGGAATGCAAAGCAAATTGGTACCTGGGTCTTGTCCAGCATAGAGAGAGAAGGTGTATGCCACTGATTTCAAAAAAAAGAAAAAAAAAGAAAGAGGAAGGTTAGTGCTCTCGGTGGCTATAGGCAAAAAGAAATGAGAGGGGTAGTGATTAGGGTTGTCATCCCTCTCTTTAAATAGAAAAAAAAAAAAAAAAAAGGTATGATGCTTAGAATATTCTTTCATATTCTAAATACATATTTATATATATAAGAGCCTACCGTTTTTTTTTTCCCAAATCAAAAAAACAGTGCATCAGCTTTACCTTTTTATAATACAAAGTGTGAGTGTGGGCCTTATCTCTCCGTATTATAAAAATGGGTGTTCTATTCCTTTGTTTATTTATTTATTTTCTTGGGATAAGAAAATGAATCTTTAGTTATTTTAGAAGAAAAAGAAGATTTAGACTTATGTTTATGGAATTGAAGAATTCAAGTTGACTTTCAAAAAAAAAATAATCAGTGGCAAAAAAAATAAAAATAAAAATAAATTAAAAAAAAAAAAAAAGAGTTCAAAAAAAAAAAGTTATTTATTTATTATTATTTTTAATGTTATTTATCGATTTTATCTGTAAATTACGCTGAATTTTCAGCTTTATCTTTAGACTCTATCAAGACTAAATATTCCTGAAGACGTAATGCGAAGCATGACTGATAAAGTGAAATTATGCATGTCCGAGAAAACTACAATTTCTCATACACGCAAGGGGCAAACGTAAGAGGAGCTAATTTAAGCCCATTAAATTAATTAGGCCCAATAGTCCAAGATTGGTGGGCCCGAATTTATCGCCATCAAACGGGCTAAATGGCTCTAAGCCTCGAAAGGGTTCGGATCCACGAACCTAGAGACTTACTCGGGCCCGGACTCAAAAGGGTATTGAGTAAGCCTAGAGATCCGAGGCACTCGGACTCGAAAGGGTTCGGATCCACGAACCTAGAGGTCTGAAACACTTGGCTTCGAACGGATTCAGACACAATCTAGAAGTCGCTCCGTTAATGAGTCCCATAATACTTGCAGGCTCGGAGCTTTCCGGGATCTACGTACCAGAACCATGGGCGTAATTGAGTTCAAACAAAGGACCCAATCCCGAGGACGGTGAGTGGAGATAAATTCACTCTTCGGTTAAACTAGCCTATACTCGGGTCGAGGTGGCACGATCTAGGGGGTCCCTGAGACTCGGCAATATTTGCGGCAGGGCGTTCTCTTGAACTACCCCTGACCTTTATGCGGCAGGACGTCCTCTAGGACTACCCCTGACCCTTTGGGATAATTGGGGATCATTGGTTAGGTGTGGCTAAGAAGAAGGGTTCACCGAGGGGTTGATCTCCTCTTCGAGGTTTTTCTCATCCTCGGAGAGGTCACCTCCTCGGACAAGGTGGTTAGAGAGAATATTCTCCATGTGCCTTGCACATGAGCTCCATCTTACATCATGAGGTGCTTATAAATAGCACCCACCCATAGCTTTACAAGGGATAGATTTTTGAGATTTAACTCTTGGGAAAGAACTAATTTCCCTTCTCCATTATCAACCTTGAGAGTGAAAGTGGGAGATCCATGGGAGAGCCTTGCCAGTATTCTCTCTCTAGCTACTTTGCCTTCTTCTTCACCCAATCTCTTATATCCACCATCTCTTTTACTCTTGTGTTCTTAAGTTGCGACTATTGAAGAATCTAAACCTCTCATCATCTTCTAGAGAATTCGAAGTTGTTCTTCAAGGATATTCGAATTTTCCAACAACGTTCTTGAACCCTCTCATACATTAGTTAAATAAAAAGGAGAAAGACATGGGGTTGGAAGACATACACATTATTACATTTGCTTGCCCTCGCGTAGAAGGGTCCGAATAAACTAACTAGCTAAGCTAATCAACTAATTACCTAACTATTTCAAACCGAATTGAAATAAATTAACTATGCTAGCTAATTATTACAAATTGGAATTAACTAATTAATTATAACATGAAATAAATAGCTAAACTAGTTAATCAGTCTCAGGAAGCAAGGAATGTTCATGCATACACGGATTTCCACCTGGGGTGTCTACAGTGTCCCCGTTTTCCAAAATTAAAAGAAAAATAAAATTGATTATTTAATGGTAACAAAAAATAATTATTCAAACAAGCATAGTAACTAACAATATATAAAAAAATCATCAGACAATATATAAAAAATTATCAAATAGTTCATATATATTGACTCACATTTTTAGAAAAATCTGTATATAAACAATGTCAATATAATACCAGTAAATAAACTACACAAATCAACGAAGAGACTATGGTTTATGTATAACAGTGACAAAAAAAAATTTGTTGTTCATCGTCAGTTTACTATCATCTCTGTTGCGAGTCCTCAATAAGCAAGATTTCAAACCCTTCCTACTCTCTCCCTCTACCACCAGCTAGCTAGGGATCAATCTCTATTATCGGTTCATAACTAACCTTCTCTTCTAAATGTTCTTCCATGACAAAATCTTAATACAAAATAATTGTAAAGGAAGATCCTTGATTAAGTGAATCCATCACATTGAGACAAAGAAAATATTAAGAATAATAATCTTTTATATTCTATATACAATGCTTTATATATACCACAAATAAAATATGTCTAATAATTGACATTCTCTCTCCTAAATATATGGTATAATATATTTATATATATTATAATAAAAGTCTATAAGGATAAAATAATATGGGAAAAAGAACATATTGGAATATAAGTCTAAATATATGAGATTTGATGGAACATTAAAAAACTTTATAGACTTATTGGTTATAGATCTACTAAATGGGATTACAAATAAATCTCCCAATTTGCTATTGGCAAATGTTAACAAGTGTTTGAGATATTATTTAATATCAAATATGAATGAAAATTAATTTAAAAATTGTGAAAAGGTTGAAAAAAATTATAAAATCAATGAAATGTGTCTCATGTAAGGAAGATCTTTTATATTTGTTGTAATTATGTAAGTTTTGCACAAATAATTATTCCTGATGAAAATATATATATATATATATATATATGAAGGTTTAAAATGGAATAGTTTAAGTTGTTGAGAAAAGTGTAAAAATAAATTATTGTAACTATGCTTAATATAAATAAAGTAAAATAAAGTGTATTAAATTAAAATGAGATATGATATTGCAACAACAAAAGCGTTTTCAATTAACTTTGCATAGGTTTCCTTCGGGAAGAGTTTATTTTATTTTATTTTTTTATTTTTTTTTTGGCTAATTTAGCCTAATTAAATTAATTCCGTTTGAAAAGAATTTTTTTATTTTTTATTTTTGGATGTGATGGTAGTAAAAGAAAAAGTAAAATGATTATATTTTGATGTGACATTTTATCGTATTGATTTACTTAGTATATTTTATCTTTTTATGCTTATTTAGGCAAAAAAATTGTTGCCAAATGACAACTTAAAACGTACAATTATGATGCTTTTTTATACCATATTTTTGTTTATTATTTGATGTTCCAAATCCACATTGAGGCAGTGAGTTTCATACAAGAGGATAAACAAAATGTGATTTTAACTTAAAACATATAAGTGTAGTTAGGGTTGTAACTCGGACGAATTCGGGTGAGTTAAGAAGTTGTTCAAGTCTAGTTCAAATTGTGTTGAGTCCTGCCCAGGTCCGAATTATAACTCAAGGTTACCTACCCAAGCTTGACCCAAGTTAAACCTGAATTGTACAAATTGTAAATGAATTTCAACTTCTTTTGTTTTTTTGGCAGCTACATTATTAAATTATTAAAGTTTGACTCTATTTACATTTTTTTTAAGAAAATCATTGTAATTTCTAAACAAATAATTTATATAATGTAAAAAAGATGCAGTTATAGTAGTCTTTACAATTTATGAGTGAAAATAAAAAGTAAGATTTTGTGTTTTTTGTATATATAATATATATTCAATATGATTTTGTAACGCCCCAACCCTTCACATGTCATCAATATTGTCCGCTTTTGACCATGCCCGCACAGATTTGTTCTTCCCAATGAGTCACCCATCCCAGAACTACTTCAGCCTAAGCACGCTTAACTGGGAAGTTCTGATAGGGATTTCACCACCCGAGAAAAGGCCTCTGTAACGCCCCAAAATTTACCCAACATGATCTTGAAACATCAACCGACATTCACTAAAGAATAATGGAAATTCCCAAATCATCATAACATCGATCAAAGAAGTTTGTACAAAATAGTCCCACATGCGAATTACACATTCAATGATATTACATGCATGAATCTATAACATATAGAATGTCAAATTCAAAAGTAAATAAAATGCCCTCAAGGGCTTACAATTTCCAAGGCTTAAAGCCGATTACACAAAAATAGTCTCTCGGACTCAAATAGTTATAGCCCTAAGCTTACAAAATATAATCACAACAAAACAGAGCCTTGTGCTCTATATACATATATCCACGCCCTAGGTTGGCAAGTTCATCACTTCCTCTCCTGTACCAAAATCCCATAGAGGTGAGCATAAAGCCCAGTAAAGAATTTCTTAACAAAGTATATACATTTATACAACATTCCCAATATGAAATGTACATGACATGCTATGCCAATTAAAAGAGGATTTCGTTTACATCAAAAATAAAACGCCATGCTTAAAGATAGTTTGAAATCTTGACAAATTCAAGAATTTCAATTTAATTCAGAGGGGTGGTAAATACGACTCAGGTAATCCCTAAGTTGGTGTCTGCAAGTAGGCATAACTAGTACTACCAAAATCCCATTTTACCGGTTGCTAACCGGAAGAGAAATGGTACCTCCTCCGCGCGTGTTTTCGGTCTTTCACCTCGGACACTCAGACCACCTTAATCAATTTCATCTACATCTCATATCTAGACTTACCAACGTATTTACTCCAAAACATTACAATGATTCTCATTTCAAAATATTCCTTTCTCAATGTAAACGTTTCCAAACCCAATTCAAAATGTATAATGATCGATTGAATGAGCATGTAATGCAATAATTAACAATGCCTCATAACATTTCTCCATTTTTTTGTGTATCACAATAATAATACCATAACAACCACATTTTCAATTAAATCTATCAACATGTCGCAACATTTCCTCATCTTGTTCAATTCCCAACATTTTAGTCATTTCAAGACTATATGCAATGTTTTTGAACATCAACTTCCAAAATCACAATTCTCATATTTCATGGAACTCAACAATGTGTCATTTCATAACCACACATATATATGCATTTAACAACAAATTCAAGTATAGTCTCCAAATCCTCATACATCAAAAAATGTTGCCATATTAGCAAACAACAATATGAAATTTCCACTCACTCCTTCATTTAACCCAAGAAAATCCATAAATCCCCAACATTTTTCCAAAACCCCCAATTTCTAGTTTTTCACAAAAGCTAAACATTTCTTCATTTCTTAGTAAAACCTCACCAAAAACATCATTCTTATGCCAATGTGATTCAACTATTCAAGAAAATCTTTAAAAGACCCAAAAGATGAATTCCTTTTTACAAAGCCACTAATTTCTTGAGCCAAAAACCAATTTTCGAAACAATCAAAGAGGGAGTCTCAAAATCAACCAAAAACTTGAAAAACATATATATAACTCAAAGAAAAATCCCTACCTCAAGTTCTTAGAGAGAAAGAGATGAAACCCTAATATCAAAGATGTAGAAATTCGATCTCCACCGTACAAAGTGAAGTCCTCGCTTTGTTCTCCAAAACTTGTGAAACATGATGGATCAAAACCCCATGAATTGCAAGAAATCAAGGGTTTTTGGTGCTTGGTGGAGGTTTTTAGAGAGAATGAGGAGCAAAATGATTTTTACAGTGAGAAGGGAATGTTTTAAAAGTGATATACATAGCCCAAAAGAAGGAAGAAAAACAGAGTTTTCAGACCCAGGCCCGTCCCGCACGTACGACAACCCCCTCCGCATGTGTGGCTCTCACCCCCGCACGTGCGATGCTCTTCCCCCGCACTTGCCTCTGCACCTGCATATAATGCAGTGTGCAAGCCAGAATTTCCCAGATTCCCGCACGTGCGGCCCTGGTCCTCCAGCCCAGAATTTCCTCGGCTCCCTGGCACTCCAGACCGAACCCTTGCACCCTCTAGAATAAGTGAAGTACTCGAGATCAAACTAAATAAAATACAAAAATTTTAAGAAGGGGTTTTCAAAACAACAATCCAACGGTCAAACCAAAACCTTACACTAAAATATGACGCTATAACAATAGTAAACCGAGGTTAAACAAAGATGAACAAATGAATAACATGACTGGTCATCACAACAATGCTTTATAAGAGTCCAGGTTTTTACTTTTATAACCTAGGAACTCCCCCTCCATTCCCGATGTGGGACACTAGGACCTTACAATCCACCCTCCTTAGGGCTGTGCGTCCCCATGCAGTAGCCTGCCAGCTGGCAAGCCCGCTCACATGCACCGAGAGACGCCAAGTGCCTACACTCGGTACTCTAGAGAGTCGGCTCTGATACTATTTGTAATGCGCCAACCCTTCAAATGTCATCGATATTGTCCGCTTTGGGCCATGTCTGCACGGATTTGTTCTTCCCAGTGGGTCACCCATCCCAGAACTACTCTAGCCTAAGCATGCTTAACTGGGGAGTTCTGATAGGGATTTCATCATTTCACCACCAGGGAAAAGGCTTCGATGCTATATAAAGGTCTAGATTTTTACTTTTATAGCCCAGAAACTCCCCTTCCATTCCTGATGTGAGACACTGGGACCTTACAAATTTAATAATCTAAATTATCATGTAATCGCTAATAATTTATATGTATATTTATTATTTTTATATCTCTGCATATGTATAATTCGGGTTTCGGATTACTCGGGTTATTTGATGTGTTTGTCCAAGTCCGTCCAAATTTAATTCGAGCTTCTGAATTTTTGCCCAAACCTGTACCGAATTTAAAAATATCTTATCCAAACCCTAAAAAAATTCAGACTAGGCTCAAGTTGCTTGGATTGAACCCACCAAAGTTACACCCCTAAATGTGGCATCATTTGTTGTAGCTTCCATGACTCATTTAATGTAGTCCAATGCTTCACCCACCAATGGAATATATGTGGATCATAATTTATATCAGTTTTATTGCATAATAAAAATAGAACATATTTTATAATCGATTTCAACCCCAAAAAAAAAAAAAATAGTACTATTAGTCTAATTTGATCACATAATCTTTATAAATAATCAATTTTTATAAGATACATTAGATAGAAAAAATTAATAATGTAAACTTATTTTTGACTAACTAACTAGGATAGATTGGTTGGCTATTTTATTTTATTTTTTTCATGTATATTTTCAATTGAGAAATGAGAGAGCCAATCTTTGTCATTTTTTTAATTGTTTATTTCTTATCCAGAGGGCTCTTTTATATATATATATAGTGATTGCTAAGATTGGGCTTGAGAATTGGTTAATTTTCTTAATATTTGTAAATATTTTTTTTATCAATTGATAAAAAAAATAAAATAAAATTTTATTAAAGTAATTTTAAATTTGAGGAGAAGAAAATACTCCAACAATCACCTCAACCAACCAAACTTCATTCACATTAGTGCCGGACCAAACAAAAGGGGAATTGTCAAAGAAAATATAAATAAGAAATTATTTGGAAGCTGAGGCTGACCCCAATTTATTCAATGAAATCATGTTTCACGATTTTATTTTTTATTTTTTTATACTAAATGAGTTGAAGTCATATTTACCATTTTATAAAACAATTATTTAGAAAAATAGTTCAAAATTACTTAGATATCAAAATTGAGTTAATTACGCTAAGATCTCCTTAGCTATTATCGAATATCGTCTTATCTCATTTTTATTAATTTATAACTATAAAAATGTATCACTTTTACCTATGCTAACCATCTTTTAAAAAGGAGCATTTGTAGGTTTTTTAAAATTTGGGGTTAATATGTACAAAGTCATAAATGTAAAAGCAAAGCTATAGTTGAAAAAGTAACTGTAAAAAAATTTAAAAAAAATTGATTTTGTTTTGTTTGGTTTACACAAATTTTTTTTTTTAGAATTTTTATTTTTTAAAAAAAATCATAATTTTCATGTAATTTTATTTTTTGGTGGGAATATATTTTCAGTATTTTCAATGTTTTTCAAATTAATTTTTTCAAAAAAATAATTCAAAAAAATAAAATTTTGATTTTTAACATCCATTAAAAAAATAACTAATACATCTAGGTAGTGTTACGATACATAAATAGTATATGCTATATATCATAAATATTGTAACTAATCCTATAAAATCATAATTAAAAAAAAAATTATATCCACACATCCATAGAATTTCCGACACGTTTGAAACAAATGAAGAAAATGACAGTTGTACGGGAAAGAGATACACCTTCTCGTATAATCCTGTTGATCAAGTCTGCGTTCCTCTTTATGTCGCCGTTCTTCAACCTGAAAACACAAACGTGAGCTGGCCGGCGGGTGTGTGCCGGAAACCTCTCCGATGCCTAAGTCAGCAAACAAGACAAATAGGCAAAAGCTCAATGTGTTCAGAAATCAAAGTTGTGTTACCTCTCCATAGGTGATGTTTGTGAGCTTTTATAGGTTCCGCGTAGCACAATCCTAATAGGACTCTTACTCCTCCATTCAGAGTCCTCCTAGGATTCATACTCCTGAAGGATAATGCTTATCCTCCAACACCCCCCTCACTGCTTGAACCAAGTGAGATGGTTTTACTTCGGCAAGATGTCATACAACCGAAGTAACATTCCCTCGCCGGACTCCAATATGACCGAAGTAAACATGACTATGCTTAGCCGCAGAATAGGCCGAACCATCCTTAATTCGGCTCTTCCTTCTACTACTCTTACTTCGGCTTCTCATGTACAACCCATGGCGTGGTTAGGCCGAACTAATATGTTACGACCGGTCTAACTCCCATGCATCTTTAGACCGGTCTAACTTCAACCTTCCCTTGGACCGGACTAACTTCAAAGCATTCATAAGACCGGAGTAACTTCGAGGCTTCTCCCGGACCGGACTAACTCCGAGGCGTTCTTGGACCGATCTAACTTCAAGGCTTCTCTTGGACCGAACTAACCGGAGTAAGCTTCCACCGCGTTATCCAGAGCGAAGCCCACCAAGAGAAGCCATTACCTCGACTCCGAGTGCCATGGCCGAGATAACTATCTCTACTCCGATTGGTAACTTATAATCACGTTTGGACCGAGGTAACACTTGAAAAAGTTTCTTCCACACTTGGCCCGAACTAACACTTGGACCGAGGTAAAAGTCCCTACCACACTTGGACCGAACTAACACTTAGACCGCGGCCCACTTGCTAGTCTTTTCTACCGCGGCCCATATTCGTTTAGTTCTTGGACCGAAGTAAATCTATCCTTACCTCGGTCCATTACGCGGCCCAATTTCTAAGTCTCCTCTTTAGCTCGGCCCAATTTAGATATAAATTACCCTCTCAATTGCCCCTTAATTCCATCTGCCATGCATGATTTGGGATTACTTGTTTCCAGCCGAGCTAAACTTTAGCCTCTCAACCGAGCTAAACTGTGGCCTTCGTACTCCACAAAATTTGAACAGTCCTCAACTCCGCCTCCGCGAAGCTTGTGTTCGTTGTTGCTACTTTCATCTTCAGTGCCTTCAACCGGGCTACGAATCCTTTGTTCCACTTAGCCGAGCGAGGACTCCATTTATTTCACCTTTGTTTCTTTTAGCATGGTCCAACGATCCGTGCTTAATACTTTTCCTTTTTACTTTTCAAACTGACTAGGTTGGCCAGGCACATCTTTGCATGCTCAACCGAGATACTGCGCGAGCTATATCCTGCAACGTGAGGCTGCCAAAGACCTCTTCGTCAAGTGTGGGTGGGAAGCAGCTGTGGCGCAACTCGGTCATAGCCAAGAGACTGAGGTCTTCCTAAAATATCCTCCATACTTTATACCGAGCTCCATGGTGGAGTATGTAAATGCCATTCAGCAAAAATTTCTTCAATACTGAGGAAGATGATGTATCCCAAGAGCCTGACAATAACGCCCAGCTCGGTTGCCAGTCCAACTCTCCAACTCATGTGGTCTCCATCCCACCTTTGCCTGCTGTGTCTGATGCGGTGCCTTTGACCGAGCTCAACCAAAGTGTGCTTGCCACGACCGAGCTAACTTTAGGTGAAGCCAGGGTTGATTTGGACGCCGATTTAAATGATCTCTTTGCATGATTTTTCTTCTGTTTACCAAAGGAGTTTGTAACCGGGCTACGGCCCCTCCTTTTGTAATGCACTTGTGGAATGGAATCTTCAGTTCTCTCAACTGCTTGTTCAGCTTGCTCCATGCTTGCATTTATTTTCCACTTATGTTTTGAATGAAGTATGACATTCTCTGGCCGAGACACTCATTTCGGTCTTAACCTTGCAATCTATCTTGCCATACCTGCCAACCTCTTCAGCTTAGGTTTCTACCTCAGCTGCAGATCACAAAAAAGTTGTTATTCCAGCCAACCACTCGTTAGCCGAGATCCTTATCTCGGCTGAAGAGTATTAAAGGTTAGTTTTTCTAGCAAATCATGCTTCAGCGCGGATCCTTATTTCGGCTGAAGAAGAGCTTGATGCTTGGCCATTCCTGCCAAACTCCTTTGGCTGAGGTAACCATCATCCCGGCAAAAGAGTGTCCAAAAAATTTTGTGTTGGTCAAACCTGCCAACCACCTTTAGCCTAGGTCCTTACTTCGGCTAAAGGGTGCAAAAAAGTTTTTTGTTGGTCAAACCTGCCAACCACCTTTAGCCTAGGTCCTTACTTCGGCTAAAGGGTGCAAAAAAGTTTTTTGTTGGTCAAACCTACCAACCACCTTTAGCCTAGGTCCTTACCTCGGCTTAAAGGGTGCAAAAAGAGTTTTGTTGGTCAAACCTGCCAACCACCTTTAGCCTAGGTCCTTACTTCGGCTAAAGGGTGCAAAAAAGTTTTGTTGGTCAAACCTGCCAACCACCTTTAGCCTAGGTCCTCACCTCGGCTTAAAGGGTGCAAAAAAGTTTTTTTGTTGGTCAAACCTGCCAACCACCTTTAGCCTAGGTCCTTACTTCGGCTAAAGGGTGCAAAAAAGTTTTGTTGGTCAAACCTGCCAACCACCTTTAGCCTAGGTCCTCACCTCGGCTTAAAGGGTGCAAAAAAGTTTTGTTGGTCAAACCTGCCAACCTCTTTTAGCCTGGATCCTTATCTCGGCTTAGGAGAGGTAAGTGTTGGTTTTTCCAGCCAACTCTGCTTTCAATGCCCCTTGCTCACTAAAACAACTTTTACAGAAGAAAATAATCTATGCTGAAAAGGGGACTACTTGTTTTATTGAGGAAAATGTAAATTACAAGTACTCTATCGAACAGATAACTCGAGATTGGCAGTGTTCCATGGTCTGGGGATAGCCTTGTTGGCTCCATCCTCCAAGTGATATGCCCATTTTTCAACTAAACCATCCACTTTGTATGGTCCTTCCCTATTGGGCCCTAGCCTGCCTTCTCTGGGTTCTTTACATCTATCATTTCCTGTACCAAGTCTTCCACTGTTTTCTATTCAGCTGCCTTGCTAACATCTGCGGACAGCTCATTGCTCTCAAGTTCTTCCTTTTATGTATTGGTCCAAGTGCCCAGCTGCTACTAACTCCTCCAAATGCTGCTTCAATGGCGTGCAATTTTCAGTGCGGTGCCCCTGTTCATCATGGAAAGTGCACCGTGATCTTTCGTCGTAGTCTTTTTGCGCTTCTCCCAACTTAGCAGGCCATCGGACGAAAGGTTCATTGCGTATCTCGCTGAGGATGCGATAGATCGGTTTTTTGAACACTGTGGTAATGGCAGTGCGGACTCTCCACCTCCTTTCATCTGGGTCCTCACCGTTGTCCTTCTTACCTCGCTCGTCCCTGCTTGGACGTTCTACCATGTTGACTTTTGTCGTAGTCTTTTTATCTGGTATTGCGGTTGTGCCAGATTTCGTTTTAGCGCGGGCGCTGTCTTCCTCCACGCGAATATGTTGGTGTACTCTCTCCATCAAGGCTTCCATCGTAAGGGGTGGCGTCATGGTAATTGAGTCCCTCAACCTGTTTCCGACTGGAAGACCTCTTTTGTACTGCGCGATGGCGAGATTTGTGGGGCAATCTCCTATCTGGTTGAAAGTTTCCCAATATCTTCCATTGTAGGATCTCAACGTCTATTCGTCGCCCATGTCGATGGAGAGTAGCTGATCGATCTCCACTGGTGTTTTGGTGTTCGTTCTGAACCTTGTAACGAACGCCTCTGCTAATTGCGCCCAGGAGGTTATGCTGCCTTCTGGTAGCTTTTCGAACCAAGTCAAGCCTAGGTCGCCAAGGCTGGATGGGAACAGAATACACATCAAAGCCTCGTTCTGTCGGTATACCGCCATAACCTGGCGAAAGTGGCTCAAGTGCATGTAAGGGTCCGTCTTCCCTTCGTACGTAGTGAATTTAGGCTGTAGAAAGCCTGATGGTAGAGGCGCGTTCTCAATTGCTGGGACAAACGGTGAGGTCTGCAGCCTCGCCAATGCCTTGTCCGTTGGTTCGTAGGCCGGGCGCGGTTGTGGCATTCCAACCTCGACGCTTCCATGCGTCCGAGGAGCCAACCGCTGTAAGGCCGAAATTCTATGTGGATCACGCGCCCTGGCATCCTCCCTGCATCGTGCCTTTTTCTCTAGCACGGTTCGTAGGTCGGACGACCTGGGTAACTCTGTCTGTCTGGACCTTGTTTGGTGCGTATGCGAAGGCCGGTAAGTGCTTCCTTCCATGTAAGACCTTTCAGATCTCGCCCTCTCAGACCTGGAGTGACGAGTTCTGGAAGATCTTGATTGCGTATCGCCTGTCCTGAGGCTTCTGTTCTCTGCTTGGGAGGGTGTAGAATTCCTACTACGACCCTCTGAGTGGCGAGGGGGCGTCTTGTTTGTGCGCCCCTCTCCTGTCACCACTTCTTTTCCCTTCATCTGGCGCTTGAGAGATTCCATATCTGCCGCCATCCTCTGTATCAATTCGTCTTGTTCTTTGACGCGATCCGCCAAAGTCTGAGTATCAACCCTGCGCCTCTGTCTTTCTGGGCTTTGCGAACGAGAGGCATGAGGGCTGCTATTCCTCCTTCGTCCCCTCGCAACCCTCCTGGAATTTTGTCTCTGTGGTTCCAGGTTCGCCATGGGAGGGACCAAAGGTAGGCCCTCGCGCCTTGCACCTCCGTCTGGAGTTTGTCTGTCAATGGCGGACTGAGGCAGTTCTTCATTGTTTGCCATCGAATTTTGAGAGAAAACGTTTGATCAAAAGGTTGTTCTTGTCTGTTGTTCCCACAGACGGCGCCAATTGTACGGGAAAGAGATACACCTTCTCGTATAATCCTGTTGATCAAGTCTGCGTTCCTCTTTATGTCGCCGTTCTTCAACCTGAAAACACAAACGTGAGCTGGCCGGCGGGTGTGTGCCGGAAACCTCTCCGATGCCTAAGTCAGCAAACAAGACAAATAGGCAAAAGCTCAATGTGTTCAGAAATCAAAGTTGTGTTACCTCTCCATAGGTGATGTTTGTGAGCTTTTATAGGTTCCGCGTAGCACAATCCTAATAGGACTCTTACTCCTCCATTCAGAGTCCTCCTAGGATTCATACTCCTGAAGGATAATGCTTATCCTCCAACACCCCCCTCACTGCTTGAACCAAGTGAGATGGTTTTACTTCGGCAAGATGTCATACAACCGAAGTAACATTCCCTCGCCGGACTCCAATATGACCGAAGTAAACATGACTATGCTTAGCCGCAGAATAGGCCGAACCATCCTTAATTCGGCTCTTCCTTCTACTACTCTTACTTCGGCTTCTCATGTACAACCCATGGCGTGGTTAGGCCGAACTAACATGTTACGACCGGTCTAACTCCCATGCATCTTTAGACCGGTCTAACTTCAACCTTCCCTTGGACCGGACTAACTTCAAAGCATTCATAAGACCGGAGTAACTTCGAGGCTTCTCCCGGACCGGACTAACTCCGAGGCGTTCTTGGACCGATCTAACTTCAAGGCTTCTCTTGGACCGAACTAACCGGAGTAAGCTTCCACCGCGCTATCCAGAGCGAAGCCCACCAAGAGAAGCCATTACCTCGACTCCGAGTGCCATGGCCGAGATAACTATCTCTACTCCGATTGGTAACTTATAATCACGTTTGGACCGAGGTAACACTTGAAAAAGTTTCTTCCACACTTGGCCCGAACTAACACTTGGACCGAGGTAAAAGTCCCTACCACACTTGGACCGAACTAACACTTAGACCGCGGCCCACTTGCTAGTCTTTTCTACCGCGGCCCATATTCGTTTAGTTCTTGGACCGAAGTAAATCTATCCTTACCTCGGTCCATTACGCGGCCCAATTTCCAAGTCTCCTCTTTAGCTCGGCCCAATTTAGATATAAATTACCCTCTCAACAGTGTACAAGACAAAGTCACCATGCCGATGATATAAATGACTATCTTCAGAGACGTCATCAGTAATGACATTATAATTTGGACATTCATTTCTTTCATTCCAAAATTCAAGTCGTCTCTATATTAAGAGCATCTTTAATGGAATTGCTATTCAAACTGTCAAAGTTAAAATTTAATAAGAATGGCAAAATAAGATATTCAATGGTTTGTTATTTTACTTATCAAAGATAGCAGATGTCATATCTGTTCTCAAATTTGGCAAGTTAAATAGCAACTCCCAAGCTTGCCAAATCAGCAAATATCAACAGAAATTTGACACCAAATTCAGTTCAAAAAAAAGAATTGAAACAATAGGGAACCCAATTTTCATAATCAAACCCAATTTTCTATTTTGTTGCCAAATTAACAAATTTCATAATGAAATTGACAAATCCAAATTCAGTTTCTCTAAAATTTTTAATTTTTTTTATAATTATTTATCACAAAATTAGTCAATCCAAATAAGATGGTATGCATTCACAATAAATCAAACCAAATCAAATGGATATTATCACAATAATATGATCGGATGAACAAAAATTGATGGATGAAAAAAAAATAAACCAAAAATCAAAATAAATAATTAAGAAAATTTAAAAAAAAACATATCATATTGTGTTTTTTGAAGAACCTTCTGGAGATGCTTGAGTTCTTTGAAGATCCGGTTTGAATCCATCGCCAGATTTGAGTTTCAAAAATCATGATCACCTCATATCCACATCAACAACCAGAAAAATAAAGAAAAAATCAACATGTGAAGACTGAGAAGGAGACAGATATCAAAACATATATATATATATATATATATGAGTATGTATATAGATGGAGATCGTACCAGAGACAGAGAGTAGACAGATTAGGGATGCAGACTGAAAAGGAGACAGATTGGAGCTTCATAGTTAGAGAGAGAGAGAGAGGTTTCGATCATGGAGGAGGAGGGAAAGGGACTGGTTTGAGGAGAGAGAGGGAAGATAGGGAGAGTGAGAGGAAGAGTGAAAACAGAGAGAAGGAGAAGACAGAGTGAAAGAGTAAGAGGGAGACAGAGTGAGAGACTGAGAAGGAGACAGAGTGAGAGAGGGGTTTCGATCATGGAGGAGAAGGGAGAGTGGTCTGAGGAGAGGAAGACAGAGTGAGAGTGAGAGAAAGAGGGTAGATATCAATGGATCATTCTAGACACTTGAAAGATCAACCATTGATGTTTATACATGGACGGTGGATGCTCTCTCATTGTGTATAAAAAGAGCCGTTGTGCTCTGTTTGGTTTTTTTTTTAATTAATTTTTTTTTACAACAGTTATCTTCAAACGGCTATTTCCCCAAATGGTAATATTTTAAATTTCTATAAATTGAAACCCTCCATATCACTTTTATTTCACACAAACATTTGGATTTAATTTTTCTTTTCTCCTCTCTTCTCTGAATTTGATTTCACAACAAACCTCTTAAATTATTTTCTTTTTAGTTTTTTCATCCAATCACTATGGAAGGTTCATCAAAAACAAAGAGAGGAAAATCATTCACCATTGAAGAAGATATGGCAATTTGTAAATCTTGGTGTTACATTTCGGAAGACCAAATTGTTGGCAATTCGTAACCGTATGCTCACTTTTGGGGGAGAATTTACAAAAATTATTGCTTTCTTTAGAATGATCAGTCCAGAACACAAGTGTCTATTCAATCTCGATGGGGTATAATCATGAAATGTTGTAACAAATTTCAGGAATGTTTAGCGCAAGTCGAAAATCTTCACCCAAGTGGGATTTGTCAAGTTGATATAGTAAGTTTTTATCTTCAGTCATTATGTTTAATTTCTTATTCTGGTATCAAATAAAAATTAAGTAATTAAATAATGTTTCAATTTTTTTTAAACAGATGTTTCAAGAAAAACTGTTATACCATCAAGATGAAAACAAATATTTTGCTTTTGAACATTGTTGGCCAATCTTGCAAGACAATATCCGGTGGCAAGATGTATCTCTTACTAATATGATAAAGTCAAGGATGCATACAGTGTTTACCCCTAATTCAGCCCCCGATTTCCCTATGGATAACTGCATTTCTCTTGAAGACGACAACAGTCAAAGTGTTGGTAACAATCCAACTGTTGGTGAGGGCAGTGTCTTTGCAAGGAGTAAAAGGCCTATGGGTAGGAAATCTGCAAAAGAATTATTTCGGAGAAATCAAGTCATTGAAACTGAAGTCCAAAAAATGATTATACAATTGGAGACATGTAACCAACACCTTGTTGAGAAAGAAAAGAAAAAAAGAGGAAAGAAAGGAAAAAAAGGATTCGAGCACTGCAGGAGATGAAAGAACTCGAGATGAAAAAACATGACTTTGAGATGAAAAAGGAAGAACACAAAATAATGACTACAACGGACATTTCTCATTTGGACCCTTAGATGAAAATGTATTACACAATGTGAAAAAATGAGATTTTCGCCAAGTAATTCTCAAATGTGAGCAGCCCAAATTTTTATTTCCCCTACCTCCTGATGAATAATTACGGGATAATGCATTTTTAAATTTTGCAATGTCATTTATTTTTTGATGTAATTATTAGTCTTTATTTGCAATGTAATTTTTATTTTGTAATGAAATTTCATGTTGTTTTTTTTATTTTTCAGTATTTTCTACTTCACAATGTAATATTATTTTGTACTTCACAATGTAATGAAATTTTTCAATAAAGTATAATGCAAAAAAATAAATATATTTTTTCAAATGAAGGCAATAAAAAGATAAAATAAAAAGACATTAAATGAAGATAATTTTATTAGAATAAAAAAACATTAACTGACATTAAATGACATTAACTATCATTAAAAAGATAAAATACAAATTTAATCTAACTCTCTAGCTCAGGACCACAAGTGTTCAATTAGATCATTATGAATTGCATTATGGGTTTCAGTAGATCTAATCCTCTGCCGATTCAACATAAATTGAGGATACTCCTGATTCGGATCGCATGACACTTGACAGTCCAAATTAGTCTCAAGTTGTGCTGCATTGCGTTCATTTTCTGGAATACCACACTCGTCTTCAATGATCATATTGTGCAAAATAATGCACGTCTTCATGATGTAGTACAGATCCTCATCACTCCAATCTCTAGCTAGAACTCTGACAATATAAAATCGTGCTTGGAGCACTCCAAATGTCCTTTCGACATCCTTCCGACATGCTTTCTGCATCCTTGCAAATAGTTGTCTCTTTGCGTCTTGAGATATTGTTTTCACAATTGTTGCCCAACGAAGATAGATACCATCAGCAAGATAATACCCCATGGTGTACGTGTGATTATTGATGGTGTAGTTGGCAGCAAGGGCACGTCCTCTAGTTAATTTAGCAAATAAAGACGACCTATCAAGAACAGTAATATCATTTAAAGAGCCAGGCATGCCAAAAAAAGCATACCAAATTCACAAGTCATAGGAGACAACTACCTCGAGTACAACTGTTGGTTTGTGATAATGTCCAGTGTAAGCACCAGCTTGGGCAGTTGGACATTTATCCCAACGCCAGTGCATACAATCCAAACCCCCTAACATTCTAGGAAACCCGCGTTGCTCTCCCTCTTGCAATAATCTGGCGACATCTGCTTCATTTGGGGCTCTTAAGTAAACGGCTTCATAGGTAGCAACAATTGATCTGGTAAAAAAATTCAAGGCGGCAATTGCAGCACTTTCGCCGATTCTAATGTACTTGTCTACAGCATCAGCAAGCACGTCGTACTGCAGGATCCGAAGTGTTGTAGTCATCTTCTGTACACTAGATAATCCAGGAGCACCAGTGGCATCATGGGTTTGGATGAAGTACTCATTCACTTGTTGAATATCATGTAAGTTACTAACAAATAATGACCGCCTCATTCGAAAACATCTTCGGAAGTATTCTTCTGGATAGACAGGATTATCTGTAAAATAATCTCTATAAATTTGTTTGTCGCTTTTGACCCTCTCACGATTAATGTATCGACGACCACTTGTGGAACCAACACGTCTGGTTTGTTGGTTTAGGCTTAACGTCTGTATTCTTTGTTGTTGAACTGTGAACAGTTGCATCATGATGATATCATCATCAGATGATGAAGATTCATCAAAATTTCCATTCAATATGGCTTTAGTCAAATTGTTCATTGTAGGTGAATGGGTGAGTGGGTGAATATGAAAATTGTAGAAAATCTTCTAGGTGGGTACAGAGAGTTTAGAAGATATGAAAATGATGGGTAGGTAAATATGAAAATTGTAGAAAACCTTGCGTTATATTTATAGAAAAAATTGTGGGTGGGTGAATGATGGATGGTTGTTGGAAATAATATAAATATATAATTTTTTTATATTTGTCTAGTTGGGAATAATATAAATATATAATTTTTTTTACAAACAGGTAAAAAAAAGTCACAAAAATCAAAAAATAAACAAAAATAAAATCACAAAAAAAACATATATCCAAACAACACCTACAAACTTTGAGGAAAAGTTGGTTGAGATTTGCTAAAATAGCAAATAACCATTGAAGCACCATTGCTATAATTTGGCAAAATAGCACTATTCATTGTCAAATTATAGCAATAGCAATAGCATTATAACAATAATAGTTGAAAATGCACTTAATGCACTGCTAAATTTGGAACTAGCCACTTCCATACTTCTCGTCATATTTCTTAATATTTTGGATAAATTACATCTTAATATTTTAGATAAATTATATCTTTTGAGGTTTATATTTAATATAGATTTTTCTTTCCCATTCTAGAAATTACAACTGCCTCCTTGATATTTAAAGTCACATTACAAATTACCCCTACATTAATTGACTATTAAATCAACTAGTAATGTTAGCTATTATTTTTTTATAAATACAATTTTACCCTTTCTTTATTTCTCTTTTGTGTGTAATTTTTTTTTTTTCATACAAACAACAATCATTCATCATTCTCTCCTTGCTCCCCATCACCACCGTACATTACCACATCACCACCTATCAAATCAAAGCATGTTTTCATGTTTAGAGAAACTTACTTCTTTGAATCAATTAATCAAACATGTAATGCGCATAAAATTTTTAGTAAATTAACCCAGTGCAAGACAACTAATGCAAAATCCCAAAAGTAAATGGTAAAATCAACCCACAACAGTCAACAAAACGTAAGCACCCACAAGTAACATCAAGCAAAAGAGCATTGAAATTTCAACATAAATGACACGAGTTGGATGATGGTCTAAGAGAGAGATGACGGATGAGAGTAGGTGCGATAACTTGGTAATTTTCCTTCTAAGTATGAGGGTATTAAAGTAAATTTCTATTTTCTATTAACCCAGTTAAATGGGGAGCTTCTATTTGTACACACCCATTCCACTCTTTGTACACACTTAATGATAATTATTTTTATTACAATTTTATTCCCAAGTGAAATTACTATTATGGACATCACAGACAATTCAAATAAACACATTCAGAAGTTGAATGTCGAAAAAATAAAAAAAAATTCAAAATTCTACTTTCGAAAGAAATGAAAATTTTCGGAATTCTACTTCCGAACAAGTTGTTTATTTTCGGAATTCTACTCCCGAACAATTTATTTATTGAGAACAATGTGCATAGAGTTAATGGGTGTGTGCAAATAGAAACTCCCAGTTAAATGCCATACACTGGGGAGCTTCTATTTGCACACACCATTTTCACTCTTTGCACATCCTTTTCACTATACACACCTAAAAAATTAATCCCAATTTATTTTACTCACTGCACACACCTTTAATTCCACATCTACCCTCATACACACACACACCACCCCAGACCCCAAACCCAGTTCTTCGAACGGTGCAAATACACACCTATTGAAGCTGCATCTCTCACATACGTCAATCTCTCACACACGTCTCTCACACAAGTCCATCTCTCACACCTTTCGTCCCCAAAAGCTTATTGAAAACATCTCATTGAAGCATTGAAGATTCTCATTAAACCATTGAAGGAATTCTTCACATTTGGAGAACTTAGGTTAGTTTACGTATTTCAATCCTCATTCCTATTTCATTTGTAATGTAGGGTTTGTTTTTACCATTTTCGAAACAAACGAACGCATAGCCCACCAAAATAAACAACCTGTTCCTCATTCGGAATTGGTTTTCCGAAAATAAACAACTTGTTCGAAAGTAGCATTCCGAAAATTATCATTTATTTCAACAATACAATTTCAAAAAAATTTCATTATTTCAACATTCAACTTCCGAATATGTTTAATTTGGACAACATTCAACTTCCGAAATGAATTTGGTTTTTCGGTTTTCAACTTCCGAATAGAATATATATTTTTGATTTTCAACTTCCGAATGGTTATGTATTTTTTTTCCCCCTCTTTTGTATATTCTTTTTACAATTGTATACTCATTAAATATATTAATTTTCGCAGATAATATGGATTCTGAATGTCAACAAGGTGTCCCACCTACTGTTTCAAATAGACGACGTAGTGAATTGGATGTTGACCATGAACGGGGATAAGGGCATGGGTGAGTACGGGGTCGGGGTCGGGATCAAGGTCGTGATCCAGTTTCAGTAGAATATGATATCCCCAATGCCAGTCAAAGTCGGAGTCGAAGCCAAAGACGAGTTGCCTAACATTGTCGTAGAAGATGCCTCTTTACCCGATTCTCCTACTGTCTAGGAAGAGGACCTTACTCGTGCTTTTCCATGTGGACCAACTGATCCATCAATACGACGAAGTTTTAATAGTCATGTCGCTACAGCTGTTTGACACGGGGAGGTAAACATTCCTGAGTAGAAGTGAAATTCATTTATATATGATTTTTTTTTGTGTGTGTTATATGGTAGTTTCTAATGAGATATTCATTTTTTTGTGATGATATGCCTTCCATGGCCATGGTAGTCAGTAGAAAACAACACCAGATTCAAAACCATTATTGAGCGGTCTGGGCTATCACAGTTAGCTCGTTGCACTTATCGGTTCGTCAACAAGCTTATAATCTCCAGTTTTGTTTAGAGAAGGCAACCTGAGACGAACACATTTCATATGACAGTTGGTGAGATGACCTTGACCTTGGATGATGTTGGCACTATTCTTAGCCTTCCCATTGTAGGCAGATCAGTTAGCGTACCAGATGTGACGGATCTTCATGGAGTTACACTACTGGTTTTTGGCTTGGGAATTACTGAACGTGTAGCACATGACGAGGTTTCTACTGCTGGTGGGAATTCAGTCAAGCTTGAGTGGTTGCGAAGTCAATTTGCTAGTGTCACAGATTCAGACCCAGAGAAGGCTATACAGTGCACTACTGAAGCTTATTTGTTGTTTCTGTTGGGATGTATGCTCTTCAGTGACAAGAGTGGCGGTAAGGTTCCTGTTGTTTACCTTGGCTTATTGATGGATTTGGGATCCATTCATACTTACGCCTGGGGTGCTGTTGCATTAGCATTTTTATACAGACAGTTGGGGTATGCTAGCCGGTTTGGTGTTAAGCAGATGGGTGGTTATATGACTCTTCTGGAGGCATGGATTTATGAGCACTTCCGAGCATTCCGACCTTACCAGAACATGGGCTACAATGAAAACATGCCACACGTGTACCATTGGACATCTAAGAGAGAGGCGGGTTCCTTCATCGATCATTTGAAATCTTTTCGAGCGAAGCTTGACAGTTTGGTAACGACTGATGTAAGTTTACTCGTCCTGAGATAATTTTAACACTTTCCATTTATCTTACCCTTTATATACTTCAATTCAAAAACACTTTATGTTTACAGGTTATTTGGGATCCATACCACAATTGAAGAGACCGGCATCCATGTAACTTGGTTACGTTCTACCATGAATACTTGAAATGCTTAGACGTGGTCAAACCCTATCATTCAAATAGAGTTCTGAGGCAGTTTGGTAGGGTTCAAACCATCCCAGATGCACCGCTAGCTCCCACTCGTGCTGCTCGAGGCAACATATCTGCACGATATACAGTCATGTATAGATACTTGGATAAGATCTGGGAGACTTGGGATAACCACGTGTTATTTGAGAAGCGAAGGAGCACACCAGTTCGTTAGAGTTAGGAATGCATACCAGGTTACATGGATTGGTATAAGAATGTCACGCATCTATATGTTGAGCGCACTGATGGACCACGTATGCATAAACATTAGGATTTCAGCCAACATGCCAATGTAATATATTATCCTCTTTTATGCATTTGTAACTTACTTTTGCTTTTCTAATATGTTCTCTACAATGTGATATTCTTTTCAAATGCAACATATTGCACATGCATTGAGAATTGCACATCCTATCATTCAGGCAGGTTATGAGAACGGGATTCGACATCCTCATCGACTTTACTAGGCTATCGAGGCTATGGTGCATGTCCTTTAAAGCCATCACATGACGAAGCTAGACCTAGTTCTGCTAGACCTAATTGTACTAGATGTCACTTTGCATCTCCGACATTGACATACAATCGTAGGCCTAGTCGTAGGCATACAAATGATTCGTGACATGTTATTTGTTAGTTGATGAATTTTTTGTGGTGTTTTTGTAAGCTAACATTGTTATACACATCTTTTAATGACATTATAAAAGATATTTTGTTATTAGAATGGAATGGTAACAATTGTCGATGACATTGTAAATGATATTTTGTTATTAGAATATAATGGTAACAATGGTCGATGACATTGTAAATGATATTTTGTTATTAGAATGGAATGGTAACAATGGCCGATGACATTGTAAATGATATTTTGTTATTAGAATGGAATGGTAACAATGGTCGATGACATTGTAAATGATATTTTCTTATTAGAATGTAGTGGTAACAATGGTCGATAACATTCAATCCATGCCACATAACACATCAACATCAAAAAACGCACTCATTAATTTCTTTCATAGTTCTAACATTGTCAAATGCATACATGTGTCATTCGACATCAACAACATCAAATGTCTCTCGAATAACTACAGTATCATGAATGATGTCCTTAAAATGCTGAATGCGACGCACATATGCATCATCCCAGTCAACAATGCAAGGGTGACGGTATTTTCGCCAATTAGTAGCTATTGGAGGAACTGGATGGCCTAGCTGCAAAAAAACCTGCACCAAATGTTAATTGAGTTAGTGGTAATACCTCATAACTTCCTGTACATGCGCAAAATGATAAGTTTCTCTTATACCTGGACGAAATGATTTCCATTGATAAACCCAATGGCAATCTCACATCTATCCAACACATTATCCGCGCAAACCTAACTTCCTTGAGTTAAGGCATATTCCTAGATGTTTTGTATTACATTATAAATTTGAAATGGTATTATAAAGACAAATTTACAATTTGAAACTGCAAATTTATTATACAATTTACCAATTTGGAATATAAAATGGAAAAAAAAATTTTACTTTATTCGGAAGTACAGTGTTAAACAAAATGATAATGTTCAAATGTAGTTGTTCAAATTATTTTTACCGGTTCGGAAGTTGAATGTCGAAAAATTTAAATTATTTCGGACAACTTCCGAAATTACATAATTATTTCAGTAGTAGACTATCGAATAAATTGATATATTTCGACCCTGGTTATCCAAAAAAAAAAAAAACAACTTTCACATAGAAAAACTCACATTTCCTTGGCTATCTTTCTCATAACCATTCATCTGCTTTTGAAAATCTGAATTTTCAAAAGGGAAATCTTCCATAACAATGATGAATGAAGATGAGGTTTAGTGTGTAAACAAATTAAAAGCTATGAATCAAGAGTGAGGGTGTTTAGTGTGTGTAAACTAATGAATAGAAGCTAACAATGAAGAGTTTAAAAGGATGAGGATGGAATGTGGAGATTTAGCAAACTGAGTATGGAAGTGAGCTTCAACAACTTCAACATGGAAGTAGATGTGGATGTACGAAGGTGTGTTTATTTGAATTTTGAGTGATGTCCATAATAATAATTTCACTTAGGGATAAAATTGTAATAAAAATAAATGTCATTAAGTGTGTGCAAAGAGTGGAAATGGTGTGTGCAAATAGAAGCTCCCCATACACTGACAAGGGGTGCAGGGTACTTTTTGAAAGGTGGAGGAGAAATCTGTATCAAACTCAAATCTCAAGGGATGTTAGTGTAATTTACCCTAATATTTTTCTTGTGAGTCTCAATTTAGATTCACACTAATGATCCAAACAGTTTATCTCATAAGTCTTGCAATAAATGTCATTCATGCAAAAAATCAATTTCATCGGATAATTATAGATAAAAAAATTAATCGAATTTTATTTTATAAAATAAATTGTTTAAATTTATAATCATATTTGATATTTATTTTATAAAACAAAACCACCTTGTTTGGTTTCAAAAAACGGTGGTGCTACATGCACTAATTAATGTACTAACTAGTATACCAATACTAATTATAACATTATTATTGACTCTATTCATTAATCACACTTGTAATGTGATTAATGAATTAGTGCATGTAGCACCACCGTTTTTTGAAACCAAACAAGGTGGGTTGACTTTCTTGTTGTATGCCCTGAATTAGTGCATGTAGCACCACCGAAGTTCAGACAAGTGTAAACCCTTCTTCAACCTGGTTAAAAAGACTGCAGACTTCCTATGGACCGAAGAATGTGAGGCCGCTTTGGCCGATCTAAAAAATTATATGATCACGGCTCCAGTCCTCTCGACACCTGAACCTGGGGAAGATTTGTTTCTGTACTTAGCCGTGTCAGAACATGCGGTGAGTGGAGTGCTAATCCGAGAAGAGCAGGGAGAACAGAAAGCTGTCTACTATGTAAGTAAAACCTTAGCCAGCGCCGAGACGAGGTACTTACCACTAGAGAAGCTAATGCTGGCCTTAGTCATGGCCTCAAAGAAGTTGAACCATTACTTCCAAGCACACAAGATTGTGATACTAACAGAGCATCCATTGAAGTCCCTGTTACAACAAGGAGACTTGACAGGAAGAATTGCAAGATGGGCAGTGGCCTTGGGCCAATATGACCTGGAATTCAGGCCAAGAACAGCAATCAAGGGCCAAGTTCTGGCCGACTTTGTGGCAGAATTCACGCCGGAGTCCATTGAACGTCGGCTTCCCTTGAGCCGAGATGAACCAGGTCCCAACAAGCAAGAAGCATCCCGGCCGACAGCAAAAGAGCAAGGGAAGGAAAAGCTCAGACCATGTAGCATCTACATCGGCGACTCATTCAGACTCTTTGTCGATGGAAGTTCAAACCGACGAGGAGCGGGGGCAGGAGTACTGCTGATATCCCCAGATGGAGAGATCATAGAGCAATCCATCCGTTTGGGGTTCAAGGCCTCAAACAATGAAGCTGAACACGAAGCATTGATTGCCGGACTAAAACTGGCAGCAGCGGCAGAAGCCGACGAGGTAATAGTTTTTTGTGATTCACAATTAATTGTTAACCAATCAACAGGAGAGTTTGCAGCCAGGGACGAAAGGATGTCGGCATATGCAAAGGAAGTTATCAGATTAGCCGAGTTATTTCAGAACTGCCGACTTCTACAAGTTAGCCGAGATGATAACAGCCACGCCGACGCGTTGGCCAACCTGGCAAGTTCCATGCAGACTGGAAAGACGAGAACAATCATGATCGACTACATGTCGGGCCCGAGCATAGAACCACGGAACGCAAAGCAAGACGCAATGTGTGTGGACATGGGGCCGAGCTGGATGGATGCAATTGTCGCATTCCTGAAAGAAGGAAAGCTGCCAGAAGATCGCAAGGAGGCACACAAAGTCAGACTGAAGTCGGCAAGATTCAGCTTGACCTCGGACGGACATCTCTACAGAAGGTCCTTCACTGGACCCCTTTTAAGGTGCGTACACCCTTTTCAAGTTGAAGATTTTTTATATGAAATTCATGAAGGTATTTGTGGAAGTCACACTGGGGGCAGATCATTAGCCCATAGGGCCATTACCCAAGGGTATTGGTGGCCGTACATGCAAAAAGATGCAGAAGCATACGTGAAGAAGTGCGAACAATGCCAAAGGTTTGCACCTTTGATTCACCAGCCAGCTGCCGACCTGAATCCAGTATCCAGCCCTTGGCCGTTTACCCAGTGGGGCATGGATTTGGTCGGCCAACTTCCCCAAGCAACTGGGTAGAGGAAATACTTGTTGGTAGCAACGGATTACTTCACAAAGTGGATAGAGGCAGAACCTCTTGCTAAAATCCGAGATGTGGACGTCAAGAATTTCATATGGAAGAACATCATCACCAGATTTGGTATTCCCAGAGCCATTGTAGCCGACAACGGAACACAGTTCGACAGCAAACTTATCAAGAACTTCTGTGCAAAATTCAAGATCAAGAACTACTTCTCAACACCAAGTTTCCCTCAAAGTAATGGGCAGGCAGAAGCTTCCAACAAAGTAATTCTGGATGGAATCAAGAAGAGGTTGCAAGCAGCAAAAGGGAAGTGGGTAGATGAATTACCCAATGTGCTGTGGGCATATCGGACCACGCCGAGAAGATCAACAGGGGAATCTTCCTTTGCCATGGCCTATGGCACAGAAGCAGTCATTCCACTGGAGGTCGGCATCCCAGGGATCCGAACCCAGGGAGTTGAAAATGGGACTAATGACATACTCTTAGCCCGAGATCTGGATCTTTTGGAAGAACGAAGAGAGAAGGCTGCAATTCAGCTTGCAGTGTACCAGCAACAACTTGCCAGGGCATACAACAAGAAAGTCAACCCAAGAGATTTTCAAGTCGGCGACCTGGTCTTGAGGAAAGTGGTCGGCAACAAGAAAGATCCCAGGGAAGGCAAGCTTGGCCTAAACTGGGAAGGGCCTTACAGGATTACCTCGGTGCTAGGTAATGGAGCATATCGGCTTGAGGATAATGATGGCAAGGCATTGCCGAGACCCTGGAACACTTGCAATTTGAAGTTTTTCTACCATTGAGATGATTATTACTCTTGGCCGACGTCATCGATAAACAGATACTGGAAGACATGAACAATGAGAACCCAAGTGGAACTCAGGTTCACATTGGGGGCAGAGAAGATGTAAGGGAGCCGAGAAGAATTTTAGCCTACCACTTGTTGAAATTTGTAGCAATTTACAAGTTGGTCTGGCCGAGAAGAATTTTAGCCTACCACTTGTTGAAATTTGTAGCAATTTACAAGTTGGTCTGGCCGGTATATTTTAGCCTACCACTTGTTGAAATTTGTAGCAATTTACAAGTTGGTCTGGCCGGTACAATTTAGCCTACCACTTGTTGAAATTTGTAGCAATTTACAAGTTGGTCTGGCCGGTACAATTTTAGCCTACCACTTGTTGAAATTTGTAGCAATTTACAAGTTGGTCTGGTCGGTACAATTTTAGCCTACCACTTGTTGAAATTTGTAGCAATTTACAAGTTGGTCTGGCCGGTACAATTTTAGCCTACCACTTGTTGAAATTTGTAGCAATTTACAAGTTGGTCTGGCCGGTACAAAGCTTAGCTTCGCTTGTTGAAATTTGTAGCAATTTACAAGTTGAGGTTAAGCCGAGAAGATTCCTTGACTTCGCTTGTTGAAATTTGTCGCAATTTACAAGTTGAGGTTAAGCCGAGAAGATTCCTTGACTTCGCTTGTTGAAATTTGTCGCAATTTACAAGTTGAGGTTAAGCCGAGAAGATTCCTTGACTTCGCTTGTTGAAATTTGTCGCAATTTACAAGTTGAGGTTAAGCCGAGAAGATTCCTTGGCTTCACTTGTTGAAATTTGTCGCAATTTACAAGTTGGAGTCAAGCCGATATGTTGTCATCTTGGAAATTCGCGCCAAAACCAGCCGACATCAATTTACAGGTTCATGTATATTGTTTAATTCTTGTTGAAATTTATGGCAATTTACAAGTATATCATTGTTTATAACTTGAGTAAAGTTTATTGGTTGTATTAATCCTTGTTGAAATTTGTAGCAATTTACAAGCCGACATAAGATCATATGTTTATAAGTTGGTCAGGCCGATTACAAAGCTTAGCTTCGCTTGTTGAAATTTGTAGCAATTTACAAGTTGAGGTTAAGCCGAGATGGTTCCTTGGCTTCACTTGTTGAAATTTGTAGCAATTTACAAGTTGGAGTCAAGCCGAGATATTCGTTTCTCTTCGCTTGTTGAAATTTGTAGCAATTTACAAGTCGGAAGGAAGCCGATGTTATGGCACACAGACTTATAGTAATTTGCTGGATGGATAAACCAGAGAAGATGTTCAAATACTTGTTGAAATTTGTAGCAATTTACAAGTTGAAGCTACGCCGACATATTACCATCTGTTGAAATTTGCAGCAATTTACAGGTTGAGGTAAAAGTTAAGATTATTGTTTAACACTTGATAAAACGTGAGTAAAGTTTACTGTTTATTTTAATCCTTGTTGAAATTTGTAGCAATTTACAAGTAGGACAGACTGAGATTGTTGTTTGAACACTCATTGGAACCTGAGAAAAGCTAACATTGAATAGTATATGTTTTATACTTGTTGAAATTTATGAAAGATTGCAGGACAGTTTTCTGCCGAAGTAAAATTTGCAGGTGTTATGCCCGAGGTATGTTATCCCAAGAAGATTACACAAAGAAGGAAGAGTATGAAAATCATGCAAAATATTCTAAGTATAAAGCTACACAGAAGCAGTAAAGAGAAATTAAAGACTGAAGCATTCAGATCAAACAGTTATATATAAAGAAGGCACTGTTGCCAAGCAAGGGTCAATTGTTCTTAAAGCAACAAAGAGGCACATCGGCCATGAAGATTACAGTGTTTACAAAACATCAACAAGAAGAAAACAAAGTACAAAGGAAATCAGGGCTGTCCTTCAACTTGAACAGATGGTTGGGTTGGAACCTCGGAGAACTCTGGAAGAACCTCTTTGGTAACTTGTTGTTCCACAACCTCTGCGTTTTCTTCTGCCGCAACCTCAGCTTGTTTATCTGCTGCAACCTCGGCCTCCTTGTCTGCCGCAACCTCAGCATCAATCTCAGCAAGGGTTTCATCAACACTTCTCTCTGCCAAAAGAAGGTCAGAGGATAGAGTGCCGATGTCTGCCTTTTTGGGAGCAGCTTCAAGGTCTTCATCTCCAGTCAAGTCCAAGACTTGTTCACCCTTGGGAGGAGACTTGGCCTTCCTCACCAAGGCTTCATCTTCATCTTCTTCTTCACCTTCATCTTCAGCTTCAGAATCATCTTCTTCAACCTGAGTTGAAGGTGGAGGGAGAGGACAGGGAAGACGCATGGCCTTGGTCTTGCGCCAAGGGGAGTCGGCTGGAAGATCAAGCTGTCTGGCCAAAGCATTCCAACCGAGGGAATATCCCTTGTTGCATGCTTGCTTGACCTGAAGCTTATAGTCTTCAGCGACGTCGGCCATACCTTGATTATAGGCAGCATCGATTTTAGCTTTTTTGGTGGCCAAGGCATCAGTTAGCTCCTTCTCGGCTTGAGCCTTACTAGCCTCGGCCTCTTTTTTCTCGGCCTCGGCGACTTTCCTGACGTCTTCAGCAGCCTCAAGTTTTTGAAGAGCTATTTGTTTGGCCTTGGTGGCCGCCTCGGCCTGGTCCTCCAGCTTCTTCATTTTTAATTGATCCCTTTTTTGGGTCTTCTGCAGGGCAGCAAACTCATTCTTTAAATTATCCAGCTCCTCCCCTGTTGCAAAAGCCTGCATGGAAAAGGTGTGGGCGTGTTGGATGGCCTGAAAGAATACAAGGCAAAAGTTAGTACAAAAAATTTCAGAATTTTACAAGTATGGAAGACAGGTTTTCAAAAACAAAAAGACTTACTTGAACGGAGCGCTGCAGCATGAGGGCATAATTCTCATACCCGCTCATTTTTTCGTTACGCTCCATATCACCCTCAAGGAGGACAGCAGTGCTGAGTGCCACGCCGATGTGGACATCGGCTGCACTCTCGTTGGTGTAGACGGGCCTGTGTTCAAGAGTAACTTTGGGCTCCCAGGGTACTTTGGGAACCCTGGTACCCGAAGTTGTGGCAGATGTAGACCTGGGCTTCTTTTGTTGAGTGGCCCCTGATGGTTGGGCTTCAGCAGGTCGTTTTGCTGGTGCCGAAGTGGTCTTCTCGGCCAATTTGGATATTGGCAGGGCATCTTCAGCCTCGGCATCAGCTTCAGTCGCCTTGGCTTTTGGTTGGGCCTTTTTGACTCTCCTTGGCTTTGGTGGAGGCACCGTTTGAGCTGGTGCATCATCCATATCATCAGGAAGATCGGCCAAGAGGTCCAGCACCACTTTCTTTGGTCGCTCCATCTCGGCTGTCTTTACAAGACGTCGGCGACGCTTTCTTTCGGTTACTGGAATCAAGTTTGGTGCCGAGGTTGAAGGCTGATCGGCTGGCTCAAATGTGGAGGCAGCCTGTTCAGTAGAAGCAGTTGATGGAGGGGCGCTCTTCTTCCTCTTCTTTGGAGCGTCGGCCAATTTGGACGTGTAAGTGGGGACGAAATTCAGCAGCAATGGAGCTTTTCGTTGCTGAAGAGGGAGGTCTAAGAGTTTCTTCAAATCTTTCCCAAGATAGTAAGACCGGCGGAAGTCCTTGGGAGGCTGGCGAACGTCTGCAAAGGGAAACACAACATCAGAAATAGAAAAAAATTGACGAAAACAACAACTAAACAGTTAATGATGGGCTCTTACCCTTGCCCTCCCTTATTGTTCGTGGGAGAGGGAAAAGATGGACTTCCTCATCTGGGCCGAACTCCCAATTGCCAGAAACGATGAGGTAATCATCTCCAGCCCCTTTGTTGGAGTCTGGAAGGTCGGCTACTATTTTATATGCAGTGGACCTCGGCTTAAGGTAATAGACAAAACCCTTTTCTTTGAGGTCAAGGGCACACATTGTGTAACAATACTGGATATCGGCAAGAGTGATTCTAACACCCTCCTGCCGAGCTAAGGCTATTATTCCATTAAGTGTCCTAAGGGCGTTTATGGTGAGTTGCATGGGGTTGAGGGTGTAGTAATGAAGGACTTCGCGGAAAAGGGGATCAAGAGGGAACCTAAGTCCACACTGGACAAAGGCTACTACAGGGAAGGGCATGTTGTCATTCTCGGGCATAATGGAGTCGTTCTCCCCAGCTAATCTGAGATGGACATCGTCTGGGATGGAGAACTCTTGCCTAAAGTTTTGTAGTTTGGTTGGGGAATTGACTCTATCTCTCCACACACCCACGGTCTCGATATAAACAAGTGTTTGGCTACAGAAACAGAATATTCCTAAAGGATTCTAAGGACCTCGGCTTAAACCTAGGTACAAATTGTTTCAATTTTTCCTAAGGACTGAAGGTTCTACAGCAAATCCCAAACCTAAATCTACGAAGAATGAATATGAAGGGCAGAAAATCTGGAAAACAGGAAAGCAAAAAAGTCTCAGAACACGAGAGAGTGGAAGGCCAAATACAAAAATGAAACGGTGCAAGTGTTCGCAGCATAAACAAAATCATGAGATGAGATACATGATTCACAAATCAGGTGCAGAACAATCAAGTGACAAGAAATTTCAGAAACAGACAAGAACTGGGAAGGGAACGATGGCTTACCAGAAAAGGTGAGGTCGGAATGAGTTTCGCCGAGGTCAGATAATGAACGCAACAGCGGCAAGAGCTTCGCAGAAATGGCAAATGGAGGCAGTTTCAGAGCTTCAAGCAAGAACAATGGAGGATTCGAAGAAGGAAAAGCTTTAGAGAGAGAGAAAGCAAAGGAAATTCGAATGCAAAGGTGAAAAGAGAGAGAGAAAGGCAAATGTTTTGTCAAAATTTGAAGAGGCGGCAAAACAGCAATAATTACGCCTAGGGTAACGCATGCGTCAGACGGCGCGGGCAGAGAAAAGACGGCTTATGGGCGCGTCACCAACACGCAGCAATGGGAGTGAGACGCGTCATCGGAACGGTTGAAAATTGGTGCATGACAGCTCATGCGCGTAAGTGAATTGATTTGAATCTGAAGAGGACATGTCGGCCTGAAATGAATGATCTCGGCTAGAAGTTCTTAAGCCGAGGTACGAGAAAGAAGTTCAATGTAAGTTCCATCACCTCAGTATGCCGAGGTAATAGAACTTAGGGGGCAGTTGTGGGGTTATATTTTTGAGCATCAACACGTGGCAAGGTGATGCCGACGTGTCATCAGAAGAGCTACGTGTCACAGTAAAGTTTTGCCAAGGTATTCTAGTATTTGCCGAGGTAATCCCCGAAGACATCTTAATTCGGGACAAAGGCTTACAACCTCGGCTTAACACGTGAAGGCCGAGCTAACCGCAGAAGAATAAGCCGAGGTTGATGTCATAAAATATTATCCTGATTAGGTGGATGTCCAGCCTAGTGGAGGAAGCCACGAGGCCATTATCTCACCAACAAGCTGGCCTTGAGGCCATGTGAAACGGCCATGAGGCCACTAGAAGCAATGTGCAGAAAGAAAGTGCTTTTACCTGGAAAGCTGCCAAAAGTGCTTTAGTGGGCTGGCAAGACAGCTTAAAAGCTGTGAGCTTCTCCATCTCTATTTAGGTGTATATATAGAGATGGAAGACAACAAACAAAAAAACTCGATTCGAACTCGATTCGAACTAGATTCGGACTGAACTGGTCTTAACTACATAGAGAGAGATAACAAGCTAATTGTAAGACTTACAATTACGAGCTTAGAGAGAGTTACTGAGAGTAAATTGTCATTCTTGTCATTATTCATAGTGAATTACCTCGGCCCCACCCGTGGACGTAGGCATTGATTGCCGAACCACGTAAAATCCTTCTTGTCTTTGTGTTATTACTTGTGCCATCTATTCTGCCTGTGTTTTTACCGTTGAAATCACTAAGATAGGCAGTGTGGTCAGAAAAACACTCACACATTAATCTTGGGCTTCTTGTCTTTAAGAAGATCATCAACAAGAGAACCAATGTTGTTGGGGGTCCTTTTCAGAAGTGGGAGCTTTCTTTGTAGCCGTGGCAGCAAGAAAATTAAGGCTTTTGAAATTTTGAATAGAATGGAAAGAAGCTGTGGTAGAGAAAGCAAAGAAGAGGAATTGAAAGGAAGTTGCAAAGCGTTGGTGATATAGCTTCTCTAAGAAGTCTTGGCGGTAGGTCTGGGTGGCAAGGGTTTAAAATTCAAAAAAGGGAGATAGCTGTTTACTACCTTGCAGCGGTTGTGACAGAATGGGCAGTGACGCTATAAGGACTAACGTCAAACGTCCCTTGATGCCTATCGTTTCCAAGTTAGGTATTAAAGAGGTGCAAGGATCAAGGCGAGAAAATGGGGGGAAATCTAATCCTAATTCAAATATATGCTTAGGGCTATTTTGGGAAGATGGCAAAAATCAATTTTTTTGTTTTTAATCAAGATTTTTTAGAGTGATTTGGAAAGTTGGTAAAAAGTTACTTTTTACTGCACTAAAATGACTAAAATAGCCTTACCCAACTTAAAAAATTACTTTTCACCCAAACTCACAAAATATAAACCCTAAGGGTAATTATGTAATTTTGCCACCAACTTTTTGGCTCTTGCCAAATGAACAAAATTGAAAAATCAGATTTTTGGATAAAAACGCAAACCCAGCGTTTTTATCACTTCCCAAAATAGCCCTTAGGCTAAGTTTGGCATCCTCTAAAAAATTTAAAAAGTCAAAAAGTCACTATCTTATTTAAGTCACATCATCTTATTTAAGTCACATCACCTCTCTAACACATCACTTCAAACCCAACCCAAATCTAACTCATATTTCATAAAAAATCAAAATGTACACTTATTTAGTCTTCTCAAACTTGGCCTTAATATCTAAATGATACATTTGAAGGGGGCATTGTTTGACCCTTTTTGGCATGATGCCATGTGGCAAGAAGGATGACATGGCACTACTCCAGCAGGTTGGGTGTCAGGGTAGGAATGGCCTAGAATCTAGGTGGCAGTAGTTGATTTATTTATTTTATTAAATAAATAATATGTATGGATAAAAAAAGACCTCAACCGTTTCCTAAAAATGGTTGAGACTTAAGGTTGGTTTGTCAAGTTTTAAACAAGTTAAAAAATTAAAAAGTTACTATCCTATTTAAGTTATATCATCTTATTTAAGTTACATCAGCTCTCTAACACATCATTTCAAACACAACCCAAATCTAATTCATATTTCATAAAAAATTAAAAAGTGCACTTATTTAGATCATTCCAAACAACCTTTTACCTCCTAGGAAGAATGAAGTGATAGTCATCCCGTATTAAAGTGTGGACGGATAGACCATCTCCAATCCTGAATCAAACCTTTCACCAAATTTAAAATTTGGTAAAAAAACACTGTTTCATGTTCCAACCCTTTCACCAAATCGATATCAAATCGAAATTTCACCAAACGTTTTACCAAAACAAGGACAGGCTCCGCATTTCACCAAAATACTGTTAATGACCGTTGGGGAAGATCAACCGGTCGACCAGCTGGTTGACCGGCCGGTTGACTAACCGGTCGACCAGTTAAATGTTCAAAAAGTTCAAAAAAATGTTCAAAACGTTGAAAAAAAATAAATAAATAATTTCGGCTGTTGACCAACCGGTCGACCACCCAGTTGACCAACCAGTCGACCATTAAAAGGTTCAAAAAATTCAAAAAAAAAAAAAAAAAATTTGCCTTAACCGGTCGACCACCCGGTCGACCAACCGGTTGCCCCGGATGAAAATTTGATGAAAATCAAGGGTTGGAGCGCTCAGTATCAAATTTGGTGAAAAGTTATTTTTTCGACTCAGATTTGGTGAAAATTTTGGTTCACGGTTGGAGATGCTCTTAAAGCCATGTTTGGGAGAAATAACGCACATTTTGAAAACCAAAACGACCAAGTGGGCCATGAAAGCTATAAAGTGGGGAGATTAAACCATTGGTCAAAATGGTTGCTAAATTTGGGGCTCAAGCTAGAGATCACGGGGACAGGTGGCAGAAACTAGTGCTGCCATGTACTTTAAAACGAAAGGCCAATCAGCACTATAAAACGACTCTAAGCACACCATTTGCAAGGGTCGAGCACCAAAAACTCGATTAAAAACTCATTTACACATCTTTTGTTATCAATTATCTTTTACTTAAATAACCCAATTCCTGCAGTTAGTTGTTTACTTGCGTTAGCCTTAGTTTGCTTAGTCAAATTGTACTTCATCTCAGTTAATGAAAGTTCAATACTATTTTTTTTGCACCTAGTAAATTTGTTACAAATTCTCTTCATTGGGGTAAGATCCGAACTAGTAGTAATTGTTCCTCTTAGCCACACATAGTCAAGTCTTGTGGAAGTTAGAAATTCCAACCTTAGACCAAGTTCATCAATCGTGGCACGCTTGCATTTACAACACATTAGCCTACATGTTCGTCTTTAGTTTCTGAGACACAAACAAAACCTTATAATCTTAAATTTTACTTTGGTTCTTTTAATTTTATACGTGATGTTTTTTCATTTAAAATGTTAACGACACATTAAAAAAAATCACATTACAACAAAATTAAAAGTATAAAATCAAATTATTCAAATTAAAACTATAGAAACTGAATTGACATTTCGCTTAATCTACAAAAACTTATGACGTAATTTACCTACTAGTTAAAATAATGCATATCAACTAAAATACCTAATCAAAATACACTAGGTATAAGATTAGATATTTTGCCTCAACTCATATTTACTAGCTAAATGTAATTAGTCTTCAAAGGCTAGAACTCTCAAGTAGTTAAAATAAAAAAGAGGGTTAGAGTGAAAACATGAAAAAATAAATAGGTAAAATAAAATATATATACACTAATAGTAATTTTCAGATAAGTAAAGTATCTAAGACCATCTCCAACAGTGTATCAAGCTCATCATCAAATTTAAATTTGATAAAAAAATGTTTCCTTTCTCAGCTCTAATGGTTTTATCAAATCGACATCAAATTGAGGATTTTATTTTTCTTTCATCAAATTGACCAACTTTTCTTTCATCAAATCATTGTTCATTGTCATTGCCAGATATCCTCCCGAATGACCACATGATACCATAAATTTTAGCAGATAAATTCCACGGAATCAACAATAAATATATTATCTCGAATTTGCCTAGAGGGCAATAAAAATTAAAACACATGTTTATTATTTCGCATTCAAAGAAATACATCACATCCTCATATTAGGAACAGAGTATGAAAAAAAAACACCCATTGAATTCGGAGTGAGGGGGCAATAATTAAAAGCTTCAATCAAAAGGGAAGAGTAGTTATAATGAAAGTTTTAAGCTTCTCAAGGTCGAACTAAGCAAAGAAAGGTTGCGGGAGCTGTCTGCTTGTAGTCTTTTTCCAATGCTGTCACTGCCAGAGATTGCAACTCTGAGTTCTCTTTGTCATCCTTGTTACGTCCTTTTGTCAGCTGTCCGATGCCAGACGTACACTAAATGACAGGAATAGGACTTTGTTTTAGCAACAATGCTAGGTATCATGAAAAATCTTTCATGAAAATGGTCATGAAAGATTTGTGACCTTTGGATTACACTTACAATAAAGCACCATACACTACTCAAAGTAATCTAAGGGTCACAAATTTTTCATAATCATTTTCATGAAAAAAATTTCATGATCCCTAACATTTCTCTTGTTTCAGTCATACAACTTGCCAACCCTAAAACAAATATATATATATATATACAGAGAGAGAGAGAGAGAGAGAGCGAGAGAGAGAGCTCACCAAGCAAATACCATAAAGTGCTCTGGTGTTCTTGCCACCGGTCAAGTCTATTGCAGATGCATAATATTTCTTCGGTCGTGATTGGTAGCTCGAGAGGGAGGGCTCGAAAATTGGCTCGAAAAAGTGAGGGGCGGAGGAGGAGGAGGGAGAGGCTGGAGGAGGAGCGGAGGCGGAGGAGGGGAAGGGAAGGGAAGGGCCGGACTGGAGGGGGCCATAAATATAGGGAGAGGAGGAGGAGGAGGCAGAGGTGACGGCCGGAGGCGGAGGCGACGGTGGTCGCAGGTGCTGCGACGAGGAGGCGGAGGCGACGGTGGTCGGCGACGGCGGAGGGCTGCGACGAAGAAGGGCTGCGACGGCGGAGGGCTGCCTCCTCTCTCTCTCTTTCTCTCTCTCCCTCTCCTCTCCCTCTGTTTCAGACGAAGAAGAAGAAGAAGAAGAAGAAGACCAGCATGAGGAAGAAGAAGAGAAAAAAAAAAAAAAAAAAACAAAACAAAACAGTCCAAAACGACGTCGTTTTAGGCTGTCGAGCCGTTTCGAGCCGCGTGGTTTCGAGCTACCACGCATTTTCCATATTTCTTAGCTGTCTGAAGGTTTTCCAGTCCACCAAGTGTGTAAAGCACCTGTTCAAGCCGAAGAACGCAAAAGATTCAATTCAATTGATGTACTCGTTAAGGGTTGGGCTTTTCTTAAGTTTAGAACTTGAGAGAACTTGATAACATGCAACAAGCGTGGCTAAAAAAAAATTACAGGGAAAAAAGAAAAAAGGGCACAGCTAATCCTGGGGAACCTGATTAAACTTTAGTGGATTGTACCACAGCAACAGAAGAGACCTAAGGTCAAGTTTGGCTAAACTAAAAAAGTGCACTTATTTCATCTTTTTATCTTTTTTGGGTCACATCAATCAATATCTCCTCTCTACTTTTTCTACACATAATACAAAAAAAGTCAAAAAATACACTTATTTAGTCTTCCCAAACTTAACCTAAGTAGATAAATAGAAGAGACCTAAGTAGATCAAAATAATAATAATAATAATAACAATCATGTAGTCACATCTGACATCACTTTGATGGTTCACCCAAGCAGCAGATTTAGACTAGGCAGCGTAGAACCAGAAGATGATAAAAAAAATCAAGAAGAGATCGGGGACCGCAATCCCAAAATATTACTCAATATCAATGTCAATAATCAATATTATTCATCAAAATCTAATTAATGCTACCAAAAATAGAATATACAACTAATTTAATAATAATAATAAATACATAAAACTAGAAATAAGCTTAAAAAGGAAACATAAATAAAATCCCTATTTTCTTTAATTGCTGTCATCCAATGCCTTTCTGATCCCCATCACTAGGTACTTGCAATTGTAAATCTTTTTAGTTTTAATATTGTATATCCCAGTTTTGGCAATTTTTGACAGCCCCGGCCAAAGCAACTAGAACCCAAAAACAATTTTTACCAAGTGAAAAATTCATTAACGAAAAGAACCTTGAAGGGGTGAACCCTGTCCACTCAAAAAGCCAGGTTCAGAGAAGCACATAATTTCAAATGACCAGTTACACCCCGTCTGTTGTGGCAGTGCAGGAGATGGTCCGGGGATGTCGCAAGAAAATTCAAAGGTCACCGAAAAAGTCACCGGAATCTTCGAATGTCCGCCAAAAAATTCGAATGTTGCCGGAAACTTCAAATCTTCTAGAAATAATGAGGCTTAGATTTCTCAATTGTCACAACTTGAAACACAATAACAAAGAGATGATAGAGATAAGAGATTGAGTGAAGAAGACGACAAAGTAATTAGAGAGAGAATAATGACAAGGCTCTTCTATAGATCTCCCACTTTCACTCTCAAGATAAATAATGGAGAAGGGAAATTAGTTCTCTCCCAAAAACTCTCTCCAAAATCCAACCCTTGTGAAGATATGGGTGGGTGCTATTTATAGGCACCTCATGATGTAGGATGGAGCCCATGTGCAAGGGACGTGGGAAACATTCTCTCTAACCACTTTGTCCGAGGAGGTGACCTCTTCAAGGATGAGAAACATCTGGAAGAGAAGATCAACCTCTCAGCGAACCCTTCTTTTTCGCCACGCCTAACCAATGATCCCCAATCAACCCAAAGAGTTAGGGGTAGTCCCAAAGGACACCCTGCCGCAGAAGGGTCAGGGTCAGGGGTAGTTCTAGAGAATGCCCTACCACAAATATCACTAAGTCTCAGGGACCCCCTAGATCGTGCCACCTCAACCTAGGTATAGGTTAGTTTAACCGAAGAGTTAATTTATCTCCACCCACCATCCTCAGGATTGGGTCCTTTGTACCATCCTCAGGATTGGGTCCTTTGTTCAGACTCCGTCACGCCCATGGTTCTAGTGCATCAAACCTGGAAAGCTCCGAACCCACAAGTATTCTAGGACCCATTAACAGAGATCTCTAGGTTCATAGATCCGAACCTTTTCGAGTCTGAGCTCAAATAGGTCTCTAGGTTCGTGGTACCGAGCCCTTTCGAGACTAAACAAATACCTCGGAGAATGGATCTCCTCCGAGGGGTTTTTCTCTTTTGAAAACAATCATTAACCTTCTCAGATGCCCTTATGATTTAGGCCTTCTCGGATGGGCCTGTTGGACTTTCTCTAGAGATATAATCGTGATGGGTCCTCCTCGGCCCAATTTGTTGACTTTCTCGTGGGTCCATAAATAAAATTCATTTGAGGCTACTCAATGATAATTTCTCCAAACCCATTAATTTTTGGGCTTTCCGTTTGGGCTCCAATTGGACCCTATTAATTTAATAGGCTCAAGTTAACCCCTCTTACAGGCGGAAAACATTTCTAAAAAACGTTTTCCTATATTTGGTTCCATTCTTGAAACTAATGCACTAATAGTTACATTAGTGGTGGTAGTAGTGGTAGCGGCAGGGTGGAGATGGAGGTGGAGGTGGTGGTGATGGCAGTAGCAGCGGCAACGGTAGTGGTTTGGTGGTAGTAGTGATAGGGTGGAGGTGGAAGTGGAGGTGGAGGTGGTGGCGGCAACAGCTATGATGGTAGTGGTGGTAATGGTAAAACTTCAGTTCAGAAAATATTTTTCACCTTTCAAAAGTGAATATTTTCTGCCCAAATAGACTTGTTTTCCGTTGACTATGGAAAATGTTTTCAGTTGACTTTTGTTTTCTGTTATACCAAATACCAGAAAATGCAGAAAAACATTTTCTGCCAAAACAAACGGAGTGTTAGTGGAAACATCGGATTCCAACAACACAATCTACATCCAATTACTAATTAATTTTACAAGCCTGTCACTTGAAACTCCATTGAAAACCTTTGTAATGTCTAATTCCAAAACCAGTCGGTAAGAGGTTCCAAACTCTAAAAGAACTTTTTATTTCTATTTTATCACCCAACAGCTATCTACAAAGCTAAATTGGAAAACCCTTTAACCAGTCAGGGAAGATGAGCTAGTTATACGGGTAATGTATAGTGAGGTTTACAGAGAGTTTTCCAGTCAAAAACTTGATCAGTCTTTGAACCATTAAACAACAAAGTCCAGGGAGTGAAGAAACACAAGAGGCCAGGCCAAATGCATATTCATTGCCGATTTCTAGACAAGGATGATCGCCAAGAAAATCTGCTAGGGCCTATCCTCTCACAACTGAGGAATGTATTGAAAGGAAAATTCGATTAACGCCCAAGCCCATTTCCCAATTTGGCCTCTCGTTATAGGCCAAGAAAGCAAATACTTAATGAGACCAGTTTTGCAAACTAAGTAAACTAAAACAAGAAGCATATAATGCCTCAAATTTTATAGTAGAAAAATACAAAGCAAGCCATAATTTCTCAATTGGATTGTATCTACATTCAACAGGAGTTAGAAGCCGGCTGAGATAATAAACTGCCTACTCCTTTCCACTCTCATTATCCTGAGCTAATAGACTCCAATAGAATTCTCATATGCAGAAATGTAAAGCTTCAAAGTTTTATTCTTAATAGGAGGAGCTTCAAAGCTTTATTCCTAATAGAATTCTCCTTGACCCATCATAGTTTGGTCTTTTGAGCGCAAAAGATTTGTTCCTTAAAAAATCTTTCTTCAAACTTAGCTTTTAATTCAATCCTTTCTCATTCCTCAAGTTTCCATCCAAACCATCCCTCACCTCAATAATATCCAACTCTTCTATTCTTTGGGTAAGCTCCTTTTTCCTCTTGCACAGGCCACCAAAAACCTGTCTATTCCACTCCTTCAGTCTCTCCTTCATCACTTTCAACCTCTTCACCAATCCTCAAAATTGTCTTTAAAAGAATGATGCTCTAACCACATTTTATAAACCTGAAAGATGATGGTCCCCATTTAAACAAACAACTCTCAATTAGGGCTGTTCAAAAATCCGTTCAAACCAGTAATCCAGACCAAACCGGACCAAACCGTACGGTTTGGTTCAGTTCTATTAAGAACCGGTTCGGTTTTGGTTTAAGAAATATGAGAATCGTAAAAACGGTTTGGTTAAATGGATTTTATGAAAAAATCACGCTTCGAAGCGAACCGAACCGAACCGAATTTTAAAAGATATATATATAATATCAAGTTTTATTTTTATTAATTGATTTTTTGTAATTTTAATGATATTAGGATTATATAAATATGTAATGTTGAGTAATGCCTTAATATTATTAGTTTTTATCATGAGTTAAATGTAATTAGTTTAAGTAATTATTTTGCTAATATTAATAATTTATTCTTGTAAATAGAAATTTTTGAACCATGAACCAAACCGAAACCAAACCATTATTTCAGTTTGGTTTTGGTCCGGTTTTACAAATATAATGGTCTGGTCTATTTCTCAAAATCACAGAACCGTTAGGATTGGTTTGGTTCTTGGATTTTCTCATAACCGAACCAATCCGGACCGTGTACACGCCTACTCTCAATCACAACAGGACAATGACTAGAAATGATTCATAGAAGTACACCCCCTGCCTTGTGTTTGGGAAAATCTCATCCCATCCTAGCGAAAACAAGAAACAATCCAACCTACAACAGACCACCCTCTCGTAAAGATTGAACAAAGTGAATCCAACATTAAGAAAAGGAGGATCAATCAAACCACAATCTCTAATAAAGAAGTCAAAATCCCTCTCCTTTATTAACTGAGGTCCCATTGAGCTTTTATGATAGAAACATAACCACATTAAAATCTCCCCCTACACACCAATTGGAATAACACAACTCATATAGACCTACAGGCTCCTCCCACCACTCCTGGCTTCTCCCAAAACTATTAGGACCATATACCCCAAATAACCACCACTCATTATCAATATTCCTACACCTAACTGACCATTGTTTGGTGGTGTCGATGGTCTTTCATTCATATTTTCCAATTCTTTATTAATCTTGTCATTTGGCTTGGGCCCTTTTATCGTCAATTGGATCATACAAATCCTTGTAGTAAAAAATGTCCTCCATTTTAGGTTTCCAAACCAAATAATTTGAACATGTGGATTTAACCATGGTGTTGGGACTTCTATCCATCTTAAAGACAATAGATCAAGATATCTGATATTGGGTGGGTCCAGCCTATAATAGCATTTATTGCATGCATAAGGAAGTGCAAGAGATGTCCGACGCTCATTCTTTATTAGCTAAATAAATTATTGAAAAGATGCATGCATGACTGGATATTTCAAAGCAAGTAATTGCAAGAGCAAGGCTAATGTACTCATTTAAATGCATCATGTGCTTAGAACTCCAAATAAGAGAATTACATTGCTTAGGAATTCGAATGGTCGTACATGCATAGAAGCATTTAGATGTTTCATTCAGCACCTACAAAAAGGTCGTACTCATAGTGTTTTAGGTAGAGAGAAAATATAGTGAAAGACTTTTTGAACCATGGTTTTTTTAAAGGCTTCAAATGAAACAAAAACAGTGAGGGTTATTACTCTTTAAATGCTAGTCACAGAGAACTATAGCCTTTTCATTTTTTGTGTTCCACTGTGGGTTCAACCACGCCAAAGGAGACTTTGTGCGAGTTGTGCTGTTGAAAGTGAGGTTATTGTATTCGGTCAAGTGAGGTAATTTACCGTCTCCCTTGTATTCTGTGTTTGATTATAGTGGATTCATAGGAGCCTGGCTCGTGGATGTAGGCAATTGCCGAATCACATAAATACTTGGCGTTTCTTGTGTGGTTGCTCTCTCTCTCTCTCTCATTTATTCTTGTCTATGTATTCTTCTTATTATTCATTTGGCTTTGGCATTATATTATCGGTTATTTTTCACAAACATCTCTTTGGCCCAACAATAAGAATTTCCTAGAATAGGATGGTGTTTGTTGCCAATCTATAAGGTCTAATCGTCTAACATGTTATGTTAAATAAAAACAATTACCCAACAAGATAACCATGAGCCACAACTTTATATCCCATACTCTCACACACCAATTTACTCAAACATGTTGCTGACTTCTTCGAGCTGGATACCCAATCAGATATTCAGCTTTTAAAAAAGATACTACATTACTATAGGGGGTGCCTGTAGACGCGCCCCGGTGAGGCCTCACTCTACAGTTCGGACTCCCTTTTTGTGTCACGGTTCTTAATCTGAACCAAAGAGTCCAAATCCGGCAAATCGTTTTGAGAAAATAGATTTTTTGAAAAGAAGTGCCAAACATGGACTGTTTTGCCAGATACAGAGTCGCCACCTAAATATTTTTTAATGGGGAAATTTAGGAAACCCTGACTCGGTGCCAAAGGCCACGTGTCCGTCATCACCAAAGTTGCCTCGGCTCGGGAACTTGGGTACGATTGGGGAAGGTCAGCTATGAGCACCCCCGCTCGCCCGATCAAAGATCGGCCTCTACTAACCGTGATATGTAGTTTTGAAAACATTATGCGTTCTTATTCCGGTTATTAGCCTAGAATTACTATGTTATGAGCACAGCAAACAAGTATAGACCAAATCGCCTAAATTGGAACAAAACATTACATGTTTGTTTTGAAAATGGTTTGCTACTCGCAAGTAGGCTAAAATGCAGATTTTGCCACCCTCGAGTGGGCTTTAGAAAAGATGGTTTTGCCACTATCTAGTGGGCTTAAAACTCACAGTTTTAATGCATTATTCCAATTTAGGTAATTCAACCTCCATCTACAGGCATTCAAGGAGTTATATCACATAAGCAACTAGCCTCGTGGTAATCATGCTGTCATGGCAACACTCACACGCATGCGGTATGCTAAAGCATAAATGCTTACCGAGTACTCCAAGCCAAAATAAAAACTAGTTAGTAATCATATGCATGATCCTAGTTCATATTTGAAATGGCTAATGCAACACATGTAAAGATGCAATCAAAACAGGCTTGGCTATCCTAAACATGGCATGTGAAATGCTACAAATAACATGTATTCAATTTGGAATTGAAAATACAATGCAGTTAGTATGATGCGCCGAACCCGGTGCATGTATAACAAATGTATGGATGCACGCATGCATAGCATAAGGTATGCTAATTTAAATATGCCCTAGTCTACCATCAAAAGCTAGTAAATAAAAGGAGAGAAAGACATGGAGTTGGAAGACATACACACACTCACGCACACTTATTACACAATTGCCCTCGCTCGGAGGGTCCGAAAGAATAATACAATTTAACTAACTTATGAGCTAATTAAATATTACAGGCCATTAAATTAATTAAGCAAATTAATTAATCTAAGAAAGCGATAAACGACCTCTGGAAAAGAGCCCAATGCAATGCATGCTCGGTCTTGCTCGGAAGTCCACTGTCATGCGCAAGCTGCCTCTGTTTTCCCTGCTCTGCTCCTCTGATGACTGCCAAAGTCTTAGGGTTCCTTCTCTGAATGCCAGGGGACACCACCGGCTGAGGGAAGTGATCATCGGCCATGTAGAATGGTCATCGGCCACAAATCAAGCTATCGGCCACCAATAGATGGCCGGTCGGCACTATATTTGGCCAGTCAGCCAAATCTTCCTGTTGAAGCCTGCAGTTGACAGCAGCAGAGGGCAAGGCATAGCATGGCAATGTATTTCAAGCAATGTATGCACCAATCACACTCCTTATCATGTATATGACTCAAAGGAGGTTGTGTCTCGATTCTCGGACCACCAATCACGCATTTCTATGCATGATGGCCCAAAGAATCAAGTGTGCACTTTAATTTCAAATGTAATGCAAACCAAATAAACCAACAAAGGGGCTCAACCTCTATCATGCTCAACTCAAGAGGTGTAGCATGCATGTTAATGCAATGCAATCCTAAGCATATTGGCTAGTATGCAACATGGTAATGCAAGCAAGTAATGCATGTTAGGCACACAACCTAAGTGAAGAGGCATGTAAGGCATGAAGCAATGCAACCTACAAGTATGCAAGACACAATATGGATGTTCAAACACACAAACAAGCATGTGACATCATTCAACCATGCAATTTCAACCATGTTACAACACACAAATATGCAACAACATATAAGGCGAGCATGCATCAACATGCAAAGGGGTGGGCTTAGACTAATTTAGGCAGCCCTCGAACTAACCTAAAACAGTGGCCAAAGTGCTCAAACATGAGGGACAAATGCACACACACACATGCACATGTTAAAGCCTACACTTAAGCATCAAAGGGCATCTTTCAAGCGCACTTAAAAGGGGATAATCATGGACAATTAGCATGCATAATAAGCCTTGAAAACATGTAGGGAATAATGCCAAATCAACCTACCAATGTGAACTAGGCATGCAATCAAGCCCAAGGACTCAAACATGATCATATGACTCATGAAGCAAATGACCAGATTGAATCAAAACAGTCCCAAAACATGCATAAGTGAGCCTCAAGAACCACTTAGATGGCATCTAGATGATTTAATCCTAGAGGCATACACAATAGTACAAACATGGAGCATAAAACACTAACCTCTTAAAGCATGAAAAGGACATCAAATGCAAGCATACAAGCATGTCATAGGTACTGAAATGATGCTATAAATGATGCCAAACCATTAACATAAATCAAGCAATGCATGCTCAACACTTCACATACTTGAAGCCTACAAGCTAACAATGCAAAGGAGCTATGCAATACATGCCTTGGTCGACCAAAACAGCTAAGGACAGACCTTAAGCATGGCAAAATAAACATAAAAGCTTCACAAAGCTAAGTCTAGAACATGCTTGAACAAGGGTTAAAACCTAGATGCATGTTAAGGCCAAAACAAGGCATTGCAAGGCATGTATGCTAAGCAAGCATGGTGTACCAAAACTAACATACAACAATGCTATATTATGACATAATAAGCATGAAAATCAGTTAAGGCATGGCCAATACACACTTAAACTAGATGCTCCCTCAAGAGGCAAAAATGGTCCTTTTCAAGGACAACAAGGAGAGGGGGTGGCCCTCTCCTTCTTGGGACCTCAAGGCACCATCCTCACCACTGAAATCCCTCAAGATTTCAATGGTGAGGAGGCCCAAACACAATGGTCCCGGAGCTCACACAAAATGGTACAAAAAGGGGGGCAAACAAGCCTTAAGAGGGGGCAAACCACCTCACAGCTTGAAGCAACCTTAAACAACTATTTAAAGCAAGTAAAAACACAACTTTTATATGTTATATACTAAGCTCAAAAACAGGTGTAAGGTAAGCTAAAAGGCTATGCAAAAAAAGGTGAAAAGGGGTGAGTTTCTTACCCTTGTTGACCTTCTTCACCAATGGTGGACCAGCTGCTTCCTTGAGCTTAAACCAGCCCCACAACTCTAAAAACAGACCTCTGGTCCTTCAAGAACCAAGAAAAGGTGTAACACTATGTGTTTGTGTGCAATAGTAAGCCTAAAACACACACTAAACACAAGAGGGAGAGAGATATAGAGCTAGGATATAGACAAACCCTAACCCTAAAGCTCAAGCTCTGGAAAATAATGTCTAACCCTAATGCCAAGAGAAGAAGCCTCCTCTTATAGGCAACTCCCTCTTGTAAGGCTTCCAAAACAAGACATCCAAGAGGGAAATCCCTCCATACACGTGTATGGAGGGGAACAGAGTAGGTGCAAGCTATCACAGCTGGCACAAAATATCTGCTAAAAGCAGATGAACAGTGGTCGGCCAGCCAAAAGTGATTTTGGCCAAAAATAGATGGCCGGTCGACCATCTAGAGTGCCGGTCGGTCAAATATTTGGCCGATGGCAACAAGGCACAGCCAGTGGCCTTAAGCCATGGCCGGTGGTGTGTGGGGAGCCCTTACAAGGCATCCCCTGCCCTTCCAAGGCAAAACACAAGTGTTTGGTGCAAAACCAGACACAAAACAGTCGAGTTCGGAGATCCTGAGGCAAGGCGTCTAGCCGAGACCTCCGAGAACTCCAAACGAACACAAACATGGATGATCACCGGGTGTTCAAACGGTGACGTCCAAGTCTTGAGGACGGTCAAAAATGGGGTGTCTACAGTTGCCCCTCTTTGACAGAACTCGGAAGTCATAACAATGACGGGAGTGAATGTCAAAGCCCAGAGACGACCCATTTTTGACAAGGCCGAAGACTTAGACAGACATACAAATCGCAAGTGGTTGAACCCGCAGGCTGCCTACGTATCCCTTAGGAATCAAACCAGCGTAGTTCAGGTACAGGCATACAAGCCGCATATAAGATATGCGCCCGAAGGCGGGGGCAAGTTGCAACTGATGATGCAAAAAGCCGAGCATAACTTATGATCATGCAAAGAAAAGCTGTAACGAAGCACACATGCGACAATTTTAAGCTAACATACACCGAACTACACTACAATGCAGAAAGGATGTAAGAGAATTATGTAATTCTCGATACGTCTCACTCAGAGGATACAATACATGTCCGGTTAATCTGGTTGCACCAGCCTCAAATGAACCGTACATACAATATCGTGCCTGAAAAGAAAGCAAACTTAACAGGTACAATATTGTTAGCAACATGCATGACAATGCAATGTGAGTGCTAAATGACATGTAATATATACAAAACTATGTATAAACAATGCAAATGATATGCAAAGCAATTGAATCATGATCTAATTATGAGCAGTTCAAAACCACACAAATGTCAAATAGATGGATAGAAGTAATAAGTCCGTCTACCATAGAAAAGGTGCCGCAACCCTCAAAGCGCGAACACATGCAGAACTATGAGTAATGTAGACAGACACAAGAACAAGTATTGGGTGGAATGACATGAGTGGGGAAACGACCCGCTAGGGAAAGAACAATGATCCTAATGCTAGATGAAAAAATTACACTACAATGTAATATATACAATGGATATGGCATGCAGCCAAACCAAATCTTGCCTAGGAAAGGCATGTACACGTACAAGCCATGTCTAACATAGAAAAGGTGCCACAACCCTCAAACCAACATACCAGCGTGGAATAGGCGCGTACACATGCAGAACTATGCTTTGACGTGAAAAGTATGAGCACATACCAGACCAAGCTCAACATGGAAAGGTGCAAACCATAGATAAATAATGCAGCAAATGCATGTAAACTACAATGCAATATTTACAATATGCAGTGGAATGGATACAGTGGATAAGGCACGCAGGCCAAACCAAATCTTGCCTAGGAAAGGCATGGACACAAACAAACCACGTCTAACATAGAGCGGTCACACAGAACTATACTTCGACGTAAAAAGTATGGGCACATACCAGACCAAGCTCAACATGGAAAGGCGCAAGCCATAGGCGGAGGAGGTGATGCAATGAATGCATGCAAACTACAATGTATTATTTACAATATGCGATGGAATGTAAATGTAATATTTACAGTGAAATGCTATGTATGATGCGATCTGCTAGGGAAAATGCAATGGATGCAGATGTAGTATTTACAGCGGATAAGGCTCGCGGTCAAACCTCGTTTTGCCTAGGAAAGGCATGTACACATACAAGCCACGTCTAACATAGAACGGTCACACAGGACTATGCTTCGACGTAAAGAGTACGGACACATACCAGTCCAAGCTCAACATGGAAAGACGCAAGCCGTAGGCGGAGGTGATGCAGCAAAATGCATGCAAGCTACAATGCAATATGTACAATATGCAATGGAGTGGATATTTACCATGAAATGCATGATATATGCACTATATACAATGATGCATGACATGCATGACATATGCACTAACTACGATGAAATGCATGACAAATACAAGTGTGTTGTTGTTTTTTTTGTTGGTTTTTGTTTTGAAATGCATGATATATGCAGTATTTACAATGATGCATGACAAATGCATGTGTCTTGTACATCAATGTACCGAAGGTCTTGCATCCTCCAAGGATTTAAGGTCTCCTAGACCGGGCGTGTTTAAGGTCTCGCCAGACCGTATTGTTGGGGGAATGCATAACAATGCAAATTGCGCGTGTTACAACGCGTGTAGACATGCCAAATGATGCAAGGGATGATGCGTACTACAACGCACGCAAACATGCACAACAACAAAGGTTTTGCACCTTCAAAGGATTTAAGGTCTCCTAGACCGAGCGTGTTTAAGGTCTCGCCAGACCGGAGAAAATGCATGATAACGCAAATGATGCATGTTGATGCGAATGCACGACACCGCACGTCTTTTGATATGCACGACAATGCACACGATCTTGAATGCATGACCACTCGCGTTGCTTAAAATGTTTGTGAACTTCGAATGCGCGATGACGCGCATCGCTTGAAATGCATGATAATGCACGTGAACTCGAATGTGCAACGACGCGAGTTGCTTGAAATGCATGGCAATGCACATGATCTATGCAAACCAATGCAAGTTGTGTGCATTACAACGCATGTGCATGCAATGGATGATGTGCGCTACAACACGCGTGGACATGCAAAACGATGCAAGGGATGATACGCACTACAACGCACGCAGATATGCGCAACAACAAAGGTTTTGCACCTTCAAAGGATTTAAGGTCTCCTAGACCGAGCGTGTTTAAGGTCTCGCTAGACCGGGTTGCTAGAATGGTGTGACGCACAAAATAACGCGATTGAATGCATGCCAAATGCAATGAGATGCGCAAAACGGCGCGATGCAATGCACCAAACAATGCGATGAATGCATACAACGCACACGGGGCAAATTTTGAATCTCGTAAAAGACAAAAGGATACACCTTGCATGAATTCGAGTGCCACGCACAGAAGACACGGTCCGGGGTCAAAACGGAGGTTGGTTGAGCTTTGGAAATGCACTGTTCTTGCACTATCTTGAGCAATGAAGGCCCCAAACTACAGATCTGACCCAAACAAGGTTGTAGGAGGCTCACCGGCCGCATGGGGAGGCCACCGGCCATCCACCGGCTACAGTAAAACATCATCGGCCAAACATTTGGCCGGCCGGCCAAAAATGTAGCCGACCGGCCAAAAGTGCATGATTCGGGGCAGTTTTGACTTTTCACTTCGGGTCTTTTAAAATAGGGTTCTAAACCCTATTTTTCTCATTTCCCTCTAGCCGAAAATACTTCCCTCTCTCTCTAGAGCAATTTCCCCTCTTCGTTTCATCTTTTTCTTGGGTTTTTCCCCCGTTTCATCGTCGGATTCGCGATTTCCTTCGCGTTTCAGACACTTTAAACCGAACATTTCTTTGTTTCGGTGCTTCCTTTGCTATTTCCGCTTTTTAGGGTTTGTTCCCTTCGAGTTCTTCTCGATTTCCCCACATTTTCCATATTCCAGCTTTTCCGGCCATTTTCCGTCCTCCCGGGGTTGACTTTTCGGTTGACCCTTCGTATTCTAGCCCAGTTTTCCTTCTTCCGACAATTTTCTCATCACTCTTGACATGGCCGACGATATTCCACGGGGTGGGACTCCCCCGGATCACGAGATGGATCCCGGGCCGAGCTCCTCCCCCTGAGTGTCCGTCCGTTCGACCTGGCGACCTACCGGTCGGTGATTCATGTGCTACCTCCCGACGGTCTTCGCCAGTTCAGAAGCTTTGACCGGAGCGTGCCACAGGACCTGCTTCTGCGCGAGCCGACATCTCATGTATCCTTCGGCGCTTCTGAGGTACAGTCCTTCCTCTGTTTTACTTTTCGCATTGTAAAACACTTAACTGCCATAGTTGATTATATTCTTTAACTGCTTGGCTCAGATACCCTGACGCACTGTACACTGTAGTTGATTGTAAACATACTTGCAACTGATATCTGGTTGAAACTGACACGTGCACGCACACACACACTGCACTAGCCCTGAACCACTCAAACACGCTGACACAGCACATACTATATTTCACCGCAATCACGCCGGCACTTGATATCTATTTGAATCTGAAAATATGCACACATGCTGTATTTGTACTGAACCACCCAAACATGCTGACACATCACACGTTGTAGTTCACTGTGAGCATACCGGCACCCGGTATTGGTTGGAATTCGAAAACGTGCACACACGCTGTATTTGTCACCAATTCTGAATGCACTTCAAAACTGGTATATTTAGCATTGCTTCGCAACTGTTTGCTTTTGAACAGGGAGATTCCTATACCGTCCGCAGGTATGGGAATGTTGCCGCCAGAGATTGGTATACGGAGTTACCGGACGCCGTCCGTCACATCGTGGACCAGGCCGGCTTCGGCGCATTCTGCAGGGGACTCCCCCGTCTTACCTTATGCAGACCTCTCCTTGCTGCTCTAGTGGAGAGATGGTGGGACACCACCGACTCGTTCCACCTTTTTGCTGCCGGGGAGATGACGATGACTCCCGTTGACTTCTCGATGCTCACAGGCTTCGGGGTAGGGGGTGATCTGATCCCTTTCGACATTGACATGGACGAGTGGGCGGCTGCTCAGATCTATCTGCTCGGTGAGGTGCCGCCTCTCGCTCGTCCAGGCTTCGTTCATTATTCCTGGTTCGAGGTGCAGTTCAGGGTCCAGCCAGCCCTAGTGGAGGAGGCTCCGATGACTCAGGAGGCTGTGGAGCAGTACGCCCGCGGTTTTCTAATGTTTCTGCTGGGGACGACTATTTTCGCCAACCGGGCGAATACCGTGCCCCTCTGCTTGCTCAGCGCTCTTGTAGACGTCACCCGGATCTTGGACTATGACTGGAGTGGCGCCGCTCTGGCTACTCTTTACGGATATATGAGCTCGGCTTTCCGTGGCAACAGACAGTTACTCGGGGGCTACTGGCGTGCTTGGGAGGTACGTTTCCTTTTTCTGCTTTACATTTCTGCTTTATATTTCTACTTTTCTACTTTCTGTACTCTGTACTGTACTCTGTACACTACACACACTGTAGTCTGCTTTACACTGGCTGTATACTGTACACACGGCACACACATACTCTGCTTTACACTGACTGTGCACTGCTCACACTGTACACTACACAACACACTGTTCTGTTATTTCTGCTTTATTCCATATTCTGCTTTGCTCTGTAGTTGTGGGTCTACGCCTACTTTCCTAGGCTGGCCCCAGTTCCTGATGTAGAGACCCCTCTCGTCGTTCCGTTCTCGTGACGCTTCGACGTGAGGTGTGTGCGGAGACCACGGGAGACGTTTATCTTCTTCCGTCGTTACTTTGACACCATCACCGCCGCGGAGGTACGTTCAGTCTTTAGAGTTTGTTTAAGCTTCGTTTTTTTTTCACTGTATTGTCAATGATAGTAGATAACGAACTGCATTTCATTTACAGATTACCTGGCGGCCTTAGGCTTCACTGCCGGCTGAGATTTGGGAGCGATTCGCGGGTGCTGTAGAGACTGCCCGGTTCAGGATCCTCTTGGAGGGACCAGTCTGTCCGGCCTGGTACCTAGGCGAGCGCTTCTTGCGCCAGACCCTGGGTCTACCAGAGCAGATAGTCCCAGCTTCTCCCCCTGAGGACATGAGGGAGACCGAGAGGTACACTCTCGAGCAGATGACCGAGTACACAGTCGGCTGGGATGCGATACGCCACAAGGGCATTGGCGACTACACAGAGTTCATCCGGACCTTCCTTATGCGGCCTCTGAGCGGTGGCCGCCGAGCTGAGAGAGAGAGAGACCTGCGGTGCCGACAGCCAGGGCAGGCGCAGAGGTAGGGACGTCGAGGAGGGCTCGGGTCCATGGCGGGAGCGGAGCTCGGAGAGGGCGGGGGACTAGTTGGCCAGCACTGCCCACGACGATGGCATGCAGAGGGCAGGGCGGGGCGACTTATCAGATCCCCATCGCTCCTCCTCCAGCTGATCATGAGTTGGTCGGATTCCACGACTTACCTCCGGTATGTACTACTGCATTTTTGTATAGTCGTTTCATTTCAGTTTATTTGATATTTCGCAGAATATTGATGCATCTGATATTTCTACAGGCTTCCTACGAGTACACCCGGCAGTCATTGGAGTTGAGTGCCTCCCTGATGGTGATGCTACAACGGACTTTCGACCTCCTGACCCTCTACAGTATTCCGGTATGTTCTTCCAACCGCAGTCTCAAACCATACATAAACTGCTCCACATACTCTGATGCACTACACGACACTTGATATACGGCCCTTACCGGCATCTGATACACCGTACTCATACACTGCATTTTGCACTGATTCACTGCTCACGGCATTCACACACTGTGCTCATACACTGCATTCTGTACTGATTCACTGCTCACGGCATTCACACACTGTACTCATACACTGTATTCTGCACTGATTCACTACTCACAGCATTCACACACTGTACTCATACACTGTATTCCGTACTCACGGCATTTTCTTCTGTTGTGATTAATGGTCATTTAGATGATATAACTATTTTTAAGGGTCATTAAATAGAACAATTATTTAATATTTAAAAACAATGTGATTATACGCATATTAATATAAAAATAAAGGGGTTGGCTTATGGTCCTTATCATTATCATGAATCTCTCTCGATTTTTTGAATCATTTATTTTATAATATCTTTATTATATATTGTCAAGAAAAAAAATATAGATATGATAATTATAATATATTCATTTTATCATATTTATTTTTGAAAAAATAAAAAATAAATATATTTCTAAATATAGACTATTTATTTTTTTGACAAACATATTAAAATGAAAAAAATTTAATTATCAAATTAATCTATTTTTTTATGACGTAAAAAAATATTTATAAAATAAACCATACAAATTATTGAAACCGGGACCATGCGAAAAATAAAATAATCACGTGACAGCAATTATTATTGACCCTATTATTGGAAGATGCGAGGACGGACAGGGGTAGTTTGGTAACTTACCGTTACGGAATGTGTGGCTTTCCGTGATTGTTGTTTGCGTTTTTTCACTTTTTGTGTGACAGACCAATCGTATCTCAAGCACTTAAGTGGCCTTGAAGAAATGATTGGCTACATGCAAGCATAACAATGTTCTTACTTTTGTGTTTGAGATTTGTGGCTTTTTATTGACTTTCTTTAGTGAATTATTATTCTTTTTTTTAAAAAAAAAATTCAAAATGTTTTAAGTTTTTATTTTACGAGAAGTGTCGAAATTTTTTTAAAATTATATATATTTTTAAAAGTCAATAAAATACAAAAATAAGTTAAAAGTAGTAAACTTTTTAACTTATTTGGGTCTTTTCAAAAAAATAAAAATTGAAATTTTAAAAAATAATAATTTTTAGATTAGTCTACCCAAGACGGATCAAAAAATTCAAAAAAAAAAAAAGAAGAAGGAAAAAACACTAATAAATTCCAAGTTTAGATAGATTGCGCCATTTAATCCTGTAATTTATTTTGTAAACTAATTGATCCCAAGTCAATGTTAATTACACTTGAGCCCACGAATGTAACACATGGGTTGGCTGCTTAGAGGGGTATATTGGGTGTTTAGGTAATATTGTAGTTATCAAAAAGCCCAAAACTATAGCATTTTTCTTTTCTTTTCCCATTGCGAACAAAACAGAAGCTCAAAAATGGGAACGTCAATGTTTCCTTACCAATGTTGCAGTGTTGATCCTCAATTTGTGTGAGTTAAACGCTGGATTTGGGAACGTTACACCTAGAATTCGTTATTCCCCAAATAACATTACAAAACCCCCAAAAAACCCTAGAAAATCATGGAAACCCCTTCAATCAAATTTACAGAGATGAAGCGGCATGGGCACTAGGACATCTTGGAGTGCAATTAACATTGAGGACGTAACGTTGGCGATTTAAAATTGATCTGTCGATGGTATCGTTGATCATGTGTTAGTGCGATGACAACAATTATGGGCATTTTCAATATTAGTTTGGTTGTTTGTGAAACAATACGACATCAAGGTCGATACTCGAAATGAGTTTTTGTTTAATTGGCACGTCATGTAGGGTTTTAGGTGATCTTGTTCATGTCGCATGTTTGGGGTTTACCATTGATTGCAAATGTGATGTTGTGCATGTTTGTAATGTGATAGACACATAATTTTGTTGGTTAATGTTGTAATATTTTCACGAGTTTGGGGATTACCAGTGATTTCAAATGTGATGTTGTGCATTTATATAATGTAACAAACGCATGGTGTTGTAGCTAATGTTTGTATGATTGGTGTGTATTTTGTAATGTTGGGGGCTAGTGGAAGGATATATGCCTAAAAGTGTTGGAGGGGTTTGGTGGTAGTAGGGGATAGTTGGCTGTTAATTGTTGGGGATTGTCGGACTGTGTCGATGTTATGTTATGTGATTGGTATTTGGTGCTAATGTTATAGGTTGTTAGTGGGAGGTTTAATGGTACGACAATGTGGCTTTGAGCTGATGTTATGTAGGTAAATGTGAACGTTATAACCTACACACCTCTCCAGGAAAATGCAAATGATTTAACATCAATAATGTAACACCAAGTAGGTAACATCAATAATTCCTACAATCACTCTACGAAATCAAAAAAAAAAAATAGAAATATTAAACCATACCCTATCCACATACACTCAATCCCAAAAAAACATGAAAAACATAATCATAATAAGGGCAAACAAGTAAACTCAAATATTATTAAATCAAATCAATAATACATACTACAAATAAAAAGGACTATTTGGTTTATAAAAAAACATGTAGGACAAAATGGACTAATATTTTTCTAAATGAGATTTATAAGTAATTTTTGCACACAAAAAAAAAAATCAAAATATGAAGTGACTTATTTGAGAGTTTCCAAACAATTTAGGCCAAGTTTGGGAAGTTTAGAATAAGTGCACTTTTTGACTTTTCTTGTATTATGTGTAGAAAAAGTAGAGAGGAGATGTTGATTGATGTGACCCAAAAAAGATAAAAAGATGAAATAAGTGCACTTATATTGGGTACCCAAACAATTTTTATTTATGAAAAGGGTGCTTAGGCCATAGGTCCATTTTATGGATTTTTTTAAGAACATAGATCCAAGGACCTTTTTGTTTGGGTCCATAATAAGGGTGATTGTGGATCGGGTTAAATCAGGTGGCATTTCATCCGTCATCCGTTCAAAATTAGGCGGACTAAAAAAATAATCCACATCTGTCCATCAGTTTGGCAAATGCGGATTGAGCGGGCTGTACGGGTTAATGAATGGATGCAATTGGTTTTGGCAGTTTGGACTTTACAAATTTTGAACATTTTTTTGAATTATAATTCATAACTTTTACAATCTCCAAAAACTAGTAATCTGAAAAAATATGTATTATTTTTTATAATAGACTATGGCACCACGCATGCACATTTTTAAGATATTGTTTTTCATTTTCACAAATATATAATTTATTATTTCTACCCTATGTTGTTACTTGTTAGTAGCTTCATTTTTTTTTTTTTTTTTTTTTTGAACTTGTGGAATGGTTGACTTGTCATCCGGACTATATCTGCAAATTTTGAAATATTTCATCTTTATCCGTTCGTCGAAAGGCACACATCTACCCAAAATCAATCAGGTTGAGTTGGTTCGATTCGATGGGTTGGATGAATCCATGATCACCTTTAGTCCATAAGGACAATCCTCTTTTTATTTAGGTCCATAAGGATGCACCTTTGAATTGGTTTGGATCCATGTGTGTTATCTGTTGAAATCAAACCCATTTTCTTCTCTCTCTCCTCCATCTTTCTCTCTCTATCACCTCTCTCTCCTTATTTTATTTGAGCACAACTTCAAATCTTACTTTCTCTTCTCTCTCTCATCATTCTTTTTCTGCAGAGGTGACTCTCTCTTCTACCTCATCCATCTCTTCTCTATCTTCTCTCTCCTTGTCTACCACATTTTTTTTGTTGACTTTCACTTCAAAGGCTTTGATGCCGATGATTTCGATGAAACCCTAAAAAATAGAGAAAGATAAAAGATGGAGAATCGCTTATAAATTGACTCTCACACAATGGGCTATTTACGATATTGTGGTTGCCATCGTGAACCGGCGGGAGAATCTCTTTGATTTGGATAAGTCAATAGGGACGATTCTGGGTTGGATAAAGATGGTGCGAAGACTCTGAGAGTTGCAAAATTTGGATCATCATTGAAAAGATAAGACAGAGGCTTGAACCCTAGAAAGTATGGTGGTTTGACGCTTGGATAATCAGATGAAAGTAATAATTATGTTCATCGACATGGAAACCATAGCTAGAGCTTTCTGTGGAAGTGAAATCAGAGTTATGGAGTTAATAGGTGGGGTTTTAGGGGTTTCAAAGACAGAGAAAGAGAGAGGGGTTTTAGGGGTTGGATTGTTGTTGATCAATTGAACAGATAAAAAAATTAAATAGATAAAACTAAAAAAATTTAAACAGATAGCCCTCTTCCTCTCTTTTTCTCCCTCTCCCTCTCTATATATATCTATATGTGGGTATGTATATGAGAATTTGAACATATAGAATAAAAAATTAAAAAGATAGGTTAAAATAATTTACAAGATAGGTTCAACAGATAATTTTTTGAATAGATTGGTTATATATAAAATTTTCAACAGATAGGTGTTAATGAACTTTTGACTAACAAATGTTCTTATCATCCAATAAGATTTTTTCTTAAATCTAATGCCTTAACCTTATAACATCTTTAAATTGGACTTTTCACCAATTAACTCTTATGGAAAAGGCCTTTTTTATATTTTTTATGTATATGAATTTTTTTTGTATTTTGTAATTTGTAATTTTTTTGTGTGTTGTTATTCTATACATGGTAAGAAAATTTTAAAATAATATATTCTATATAAAAATGCATTCATTAAGAAAAACATATACAATCTTTTTAAGTCATCTTAACACGTGTATTGTAAAAATACACATTGACAAATTATTTAATTTTTTTCATAAAAAAATATATTTTTTGCAATCCATTTCTCATACAATTTTTTATTTTTATTTTTATATATATAACTAAATCACTTTTAAGTTCTAACTAAAAAGAAATATAATAAGTCATAACTAAAATATTATTTGATACATAACTAAAGACATCTTGGGTTGTAACTAAAATAATAACTACAATAGATTATAACTAACATAAACATTGGGGTGTGGAAGGATGGTCATTTTTTCTCGTCCTGCTCCATACCCGCATCTCCCACCCCGCTTCATACAGATTTTTTCCACCCCAATTAAGAAGTGGGGTAGGGACGGGTTTTGCTTCCCCGCCCCATTCCACATGAACCCCACCCCAATTATATTTATATAATATATTTATATGCATATAATTTTTTTATTATAATAAATTAAAACATTAAAATATTATACTTAATATTAATTTTTATTCATTTATTTTATACTTAATATTTTATACTTTATACTTAATATTATACTCATTAAGTATAAATTATTATTCGTAATATACTAAATTATCTATAATTTTTATTAATGTTTCTATTTTTCAACTTACAAAATTAATCCGCTTCCCACCCCACACCCGCTTCGCTTCTGTTAGCCCCCAATTTGCCCCACCCCAATATGGTGTGGGGGCGAATTTCTATAAACTTACCCTAAACTTGACCCGTGACAATCCCTAGTTGTGGCCCAATGGTCTAGTAGCCACACCTTAGGGTGTGGAGAGTGAGAGATCAGGAGTTTAAGCTAATAGAGTAGCCACGAACCCTTTAGTTGTAATTTAACTATATTAACATATTAACGCTATAAAAAATAAAATAAAAAAATAACTAAAATTACAATTAGCTATAATCAAACCATAATCAAAGGTTATAATCAAACATTAGTTACGACATAACCAAAGACCTTTATGGTTATAACTAAAATAAGAATCACAAAATCATAATTAAATCATAACTAATACCAAAATTAATCATAATTAAGTTACAACCAACACCATAATGGTTATAAAAAAAATTCATAACCAAAAAGAATGTATATTATAAAATTTTCCTGTGTATCATATAAAAATATATATACTAGCATAATATCTGTGCTTTGCACGATTTTACATAGTAAAATAAAAAATATTTTTATAGTTACAATAAAATTATTTACAATCAAATAAGCTTAATTATTTTCATGACAATTACTTAATTTTGTTTGCTATCTTATTATTAATAGCACACCCTAAATATTAAATAACAAAAACAAGTGTTATAACATAATTGACAAGTATAAAAACCAAAATATAAGGTAAATACAAAAAAACAATTTCATCCTTAGAATTTCGTAATGGTAGCTTGTCTTGGTAATTCATCCAATCTATTACAAATCATCAATTATTTTTTATCCTTTGACATTTTTTGTGAATCTCAATAAAATTTTTGATTTTTTAAAATTTCAAATTTGATAACTAAAATTTTATTTTGAACTTTTCATTTAAAGATTTTAAACTTTCAAATGAGATGTAATTTAAATATAAATAAAATTCTATTTTGGACTTTTCATTTAAAATTTCAAATGAGATATGGGTCAGATGAGCCAATGGTTATATGTAAGATATATATTTTTAAGAATAAAAAAATTAAAAGATTTAGATTAATAGTTTGAAGCACTTAGAGTTTGTGAAATTCTGTATTTTTGATATATTAAATATTTTAGTGGGAGGTATTGGTGATTTATTATAATAGATTGGTGGTGATATTTTTAGATGAGAACCTAACTTTTTATTTCCTTATATTTATTTTATCTCTACCTCATTATTGTTCGTCTCTTTTTTAAAATAAAATTTTCTATCCTATTTACCTTCTTTCTTCCTTACTAAGCCAAAAAAAAAAAAAAACAACAACAACAACAACCAACAACCAACAACCAACAACCAACAACAACCACCACCACCACCCCCACCACCCCCATTCCATTTTCCATACTTGTCCTTGATTGATGCCTTCCATACCATCCATCTTTCATTTAAAATTTTTTTTTTTAAATCTTTCTTCTTCTCCAGGAAAATTTGAAGGCCACTCCTCTCTACTATGTAATTTGCATTTGCAAACTTTTTTTTCCTTCATGCCATGACTCTCTCTCTCTCTCTCTCTCTCTCTCTCTCTCCCCTTTAAAATATAACTTTGAATTTAGTTTGAAAGTATTTAGAGTGCGAGCTATTAATTTTATTAAAGAGGAGAGTTGTAAAATTTGTCAAACCTTACATACCTTGTGCATTAGAATTTTATTCTACTACATTTGGAGATCTATGGAGCAATATCAGATACTTAAAGTGTTGATGACGAAGGAATTGTTTTGAGGTAATTGGGTGGTATACAATATATATTCATCTAAATCTGTTTGCAAAAAATCCCATTTTAATTATTTTCAATTCCTATTCTGTTTGTTATACTTGTCATTTGATAAATTTTGTGAAATCATGCTATGTTGATTCGTTTGATTATTTTGGTCTTTTGATAAAATTCCTATGAAGTTATTCTGTGTTGAAAGTGTTGATTTGTATGATTAAATGACGTAGAAATCCCCCGTATATGGATTGAGTAGACCCTGCCAATAACTTGCACCAATATACCCGAATAAGCGGTTCTACTTAGGTGAGGTGGGTAAGGCCAATCACTGATTATATACTGAGTAGGACCAGGTATTTGGTCGTAGACAAGTCATCATATGTTTAGTTGATTTGTTTGTGCAATTGGGTAAATTGCTTGATAATCGAATCTAATCATTTATGTAATGTTGGATCTCTATTGATTTATTCTCTATCTGAGTATTGTTATTCATGTCGTATTGTATACTTATTGAGTTAATTTATTTTTCAAGTGCAGAGCAATATAGTGGCGATTGAGATTGAAGCATTAAAGGATTTACTAAGTTAGATATTTTAGGGCCCAACATTATATATTTTTTTAGAGACAATTGTATAAATTATTTTGGAGATGATTTGTATTTTAAGGTTATTAATTATCTGGAATTATAAATTTGAGATTTATTTGATTTATTAACTGCCCAGAAGTTGGGTAGTTATAGAGTTTCTTAGATAAAATATTATTTTGCATTAATCCATTCACTTGCAACTACGTAGAGAAATCAAATTGTAGTGGCCCGAGTCTGAAAACCATACCCATTTTATTTTTGGTTGGGAATCATGGTTATCCTGAGTAACTTTGACCTTTTCTGGGTGGTTGGGACCCTTAGAATGCCTCAAGTTGGCTTGTCATGCCCGCGACCATTGTGGTCGCACTCGCGAGGAGGTGAGGTGTAGGTCACGCCCGTGAGGGTCCGTGGCTAGGCCATGACCTTTTTGATCTTTAAGTTTGTTGGTTGGGGGAGGAGGTGCGCGACTGGCGATAGATTGCGTGGTTCACGATAAGGGCTTGTGACCTTCATAGTCGCGCCTGTGGTGTCCTTGGTCGCGCCCGTAACCTTGTTTGTTGTCTTAATTGCGGCCGCAGTGGTCTATTTTTCTATATAAAGCACCAAAAGTTGAAAATATCTATCTTTTGAGTTCATCTTCTCTTTTCTCTCTCCCTTTCCACCATTTTCAACCCATTTGAGCTTTTAAGCTTGGTTTCATCAAGTTTTACCCATTTTCTACTCCTAGTTCCATATACCAAAACATAGAGCTCGGTGAGGGCTTTTATTTTATTTAAACAGATCGTCTTTTCGTAGCTATTGATTTTTGGGTTGTCTCTTCTTCACCTTGAGAGATAGGAATTTCTTTGCTTCTTTTCAAGACCTCGTTCTAAATAGACATGGTAGTTTTTATTGCATTTAAAAGCATGATTGTTAAGGATTTTCCAAAAGCATGAACGAGGGTTTAGGGTTTGAGTTTTGGGAGTTGAAATTGTATGATTTTGGTTGTTTTGGTAAATTGGAAAGTGGTTAGTTATGGTTAGGTTGATAGTAGCAAAAAATCCTAATTTGCCATTAAGGGTTAATAAAACGAAAAAGAGGTAAAGTCAGGTAATGATAGTGTATGTGTTATGGGATTGAATTAATACTTTGGTTACTAAAAGGAATTACCCGGGTTTTGTGATTGCTTTGCTATTGTTGTGTTGAGTTGGGTTGTAGTTGTGTATCATAAATTGGGTTTTAATTAAAGGATAAAGGAGGTTTTAGGTAAGGGTTAAAAGTGTTAAATAATTGGAGCAATGGGTTTGGTTTTGAAGAACGAAACGATATTCGTAACTCTTTTGTGTAATGATTTCATTGAAAACGTCAATGTTTTAGAATTGTGGAACTTCTTGTGGAATTTAATTTATAAGAGTTTTTTATTTAACTATTCGAGGTTTTGTCCTTGGTCATCGGTGGAAAATGGCATTATTGTTATTGAATAGATTATGTGTATGTATTACACTTGTGTAGCATTTTATTTAATCTAGCATATTGTGATATTGTTTGGAGGTCTGTTTCTCCCCGGTTAAATCGATAAAGCGTGGCGCTTTACGAACAGTTCTGCTTCTCCCTGGCTTGCGCTCGGTAAAGCGTGAAAATTGAAGTTTGTTTCTTTCCAACTAGGTCAGTAAAGCATGGTGCCTTGAGATAGGTTCCTATCCCTTTCGGTTTGCACCCAGTAAAATGTAACCTTGAGGTCGTTCCCCGCCGAGTAAGGCTAGTAAATCGATACTGTGTTATGTGGTTGTCTCATTTACCATTTGTGTTGTAGGCCGATACAGTGATATTGTGTTTGATGTAGCTTGAAATTTATTAGAAAATTCTCTTTCAAGTACTTGTATCTTAATTAGTTTATAAGATATTCTTATATTATAATAAATCCTAAATATTTTTTGAACCCTTAGCAATTTGGTGTGCACTATTTTGGATTATTTTGAATGTTCCATGATGTGAATATTCACATTAAATAAATTTGACAGTGTGAATATTCACATCATGAAACATTCACGCTGTCAATATGAACATTAATGTGCGCTTCACCCTATTATTATTAGGAGTATTTTGATAATTATGTCATCCATAAGATTTATTGAAATATAAAAAATTAATTTAGACTAAGTGAAACATAACTAGATGAAGAGAGATTTATGAATAAATGCCCCCTTATTTGAACTAAATATATATTTAAAACTTTGTGTCACACTAATTGATACGATACTTATTAAAAAGGAATAACTTACATATTGTTTGAAAGTTAAAAGATAAATTTTGAATTTTACATTTTGATTATCAATTTTTAATTTATCATAAATTGTGACGCTGTAGAAAGAATCTTATCAAATATGTGTCTTATTAACCTATAAAAAAAAATTATCTCAAAATTAATTTTGACATAAAGCAAAATTAATCAAAACTTTTTATGTAAAAAACAATCACACAAGAAAAAAAAATTTGAGTGTACAAAAGAAAATTTTAAAAGATAGTAAATTAACAATAAATTGGTAAGTGGTATGTTTTTATGTTATATTTAGTATATTGTTTCATTTGTTCTCATCGTACAAGTAAGGGTATAAAATTGGCTTGCGAGTTTGTGGGCTTCCCAAAGTTTGTCTGTAGCTCGGGTGGGCCTAACCTGAGTTTGGGCCTAGCCCGAGACTCTCAGCCTAGGCTGCGTATTTTGGGGCTTGGTTTGTGGCTCGGCCCATCGGCCCGCCCTAAGCCCATTCAAGGCCCAGCTCGAGGCCCAATGTTACTTTTAGTAGAAAAAAGAAAAATTTGGTGAAAAAAAATTAAAACATAGTCAAGCTTGCCCAGGCCAACCCCAAGCTCGAGCTTAGACCTTGTCCACCAGCTCGCCTGAGGCTCGAATACCCCTTGGATTTGAGCCTAGTCTTTTGGTCCGTGGCCTGACCCAGCCCGAATTTTGGAGAGAGCTCGTGTAGCCTGACATGGACTGGGCCAAATTTACACCCTTATGTATAGGTAATATGACTCATTAAGCTAATGTTATAATGTCACAAAAAGATAAGGAGTAGGATCGTTTCAATATCAATTTTTTTTAATTAATTTATATTGTACTAATTTAAGATGTCATGTATTTAGGGGTGTACTAATGGCCCGACCCGCAGGCCGAAAAGTGGGGCTTAGGCCCAAGCCCACTCAAATTAGGGCCTAGGGCTTGGGCTTGGCGGGCCTAGTTTTTTTTTGCAAAAAATAAATGATAAATATATTATGTATATAGATTATTCATGAGGGATAAAAAAAATAAAAGGAAAATTGTACAAGAATATTTTAGTTAATGAGATGTTTGGTTATGTTTTGTGTGTGGTGATATTTAAATTTAATTATGTATGACTTATACTTTTTTAGTTATGAACTTATAACTAAAAAAGTATGAACTTATGTAATTTTTTTTTTGTTTTTTGAAATGAATAATTATATATATATATCAAAATAAAACTTGCAATGTTACAATTATTAAATTAAATAGATAACATTTATTGAATGAATAATTTTTATTTCAAAATGAAATAAAACATTACAAAAATTTATATCATTAAATAAAATAGATGTAAATTATTGATGATAGTAGAGCAATTACATCACCATAGGTTAAGTACATCCCAATTAGGTTGGCACCTATTAGCCTACTAATCATTTGCATTATATTTCACCTCAATAATCTAATACAAAAAAATAACGAAATGAAATAGTGAAAAATAAATTTTTGATCAATGATCGGAGGAGGCAAGCAATTCACTTGCGTTGCCCGATGATAGGTCACCTAAATTAGTTTGAATTCTCTCATTTTCACTATAATTTTGTATTCTCGTAAGCGCATGCACATGATCTCTGACTATCATAAGTGCCTTAACTATTTGGAGCGAAAGCGTGCTACGATAATTGATCAGCACCCCTTCACCTGCACTAAAGCTGTATTTCTTGAAAATTTTTGATATTGTGGTGCAAAACTTTCGTAAATCATTTGGGCAAAATCGAGACATTCACTAACACCAAAAGATTGTTCTTTTTTAATAATATAATCAACTATATAATTTTGTGTACGTATAGGATCATATGAAAATATTTGCAAATGGCTAGTTGATAAAATCCTTAATTGCATTTGATTTCTAATATCAGGTTGTTGGCTTTATATATAAATGTTTGTTAACATACCTTTTTAGACGACTAGTGCCCTGCTGATGCAACACTAAGTAAATGTGCACAATATTTACATTTTGCTTTAAATATAATTATACTATTAAGATTATTTACATATATTTTTTTCGAAATGTTCCCAAACACCACTAGTTGTGCCCCTAGATGATGATTCAGCTGTTAGAAGAGTGATATTAGGTACATTAGAAGGAGAATCAACAGATTCATATTGTATCATATACGTATCAATATCGGCATAAACATTAGGAACATTAGGATCCATAATAATGTAAGTAAAATAATATAAAAGAACTAACAATTAATTTAAATAATGAGTAAATAATAATAGCTAATATATGTTAAGAAATAATTAATATAAAAAAATGAGTAACTAATAAATTTAATTTAACTAATTAATGTTACTGACTGATAAATGCGATACAAAAATTAGCTTTTTCTGATAAAAGTTTCTTCTTGCACAATTGTAATTGTCACTTAGGGATGAACCTTCAAAATTAATTGAGAGAGTTGAGAGTTGACAGTTGAGAGGGATTGAGAGTTTGAGAGAGTGAATTGTTTGTGAGAAATAAAATGAGAGATGGGGGATAGTTATAGGATTTTGGGAGGATGGGGTCAATTTGTAAATAAATAAAAAAATTTGGGCTGTCTGTGTTAAACGATCATGTGACCATTTCAATTGAATTCATACATAAATACATATATATATATATATTGCTACACGTGCAGCATTGAATATATATATTTTTGAATTTTGACCGTTATTCAATTATAGAGCTGTTGAGAGAGAGGGTGGGCTAGCGGGTTGGGATGCCTGAAGAGGGGAAATTTTTTTGGGTCAGGTCAGGCTGGGTTGGCAGGTTGATAGCCAGATCGGGTTTCAAAATGATGACATAGGCCCAGGGTCCTGGGCTGAGCTCAGCCCAAGCCTAAATGGGCTAGGCCCACCTCATGCCATGGGCGGACTTTGGACTACCCATGGGTCATTTTTACACCCCCTACATATATTGATTAGAAATTCTACACGAAAATTATAATAGGGATATTACAAATCGACTGTACTTTTAAAAAATAATTACATAGACATGAAAAAGTTCATGTTCTTAATAATTAAAGTTTATAAAATTTATCATTAATCTATTTTTTTTCCTTCAAAATATATACTGATATGTTATTTCTTGAATTATAATTGTATATGCTTTCATTTTTTTTTATTTTATTTTAAAGTCAATGTTACTACTCTCAAAAGTGAGCATCCAAAAATAGAAAGAATATCCAAACTGCTCCCACGGTTTTTCTACACCATAAATTATACTATTTTTTTATTATTTAAACGGCAGTGATTGAGGCCCCGAAAACAGGGTGCCCCGAATGCCCCTAAAAATAAAACAAGACACAAGGAAAAAAAAAAAAAAACAAAGAAAAATGCCCAAAACGACGTCGTTTTGGGCATTAGGGGCCTGTTTTTTAGTGCCACAAAACATTTTCCTTATTTAAATTTAAGTTCCGTTTGTTTTAAAATTAAAAATTTTATGCACAAAAATATTTTACATGTAAAATGTTTATTTGTAACATAATTTTATTTCCTTTTATTTTTTGATGTTTGGCTGCAACTTAAAAATATTACAATTCCAGTGCCATGTTTGCACTAAGTGTACAACCGAGTTGGACCCAACAGCTGATTTGGATACAAAAAAATTCAATAGTCGATCTACATAAAAAAAAATTTTCCATGTATTTTTTTTTTTGGTTTTATTTCTTTGTTATCTTTTTTTTTTGAACATTATTTCTTTGTTGTCTGAACAGAGTAACATTGTAATTTCGACTTTTCAATCACATTACGTAAGTGACTTAGGAAAACCGAAAGGATAAGTCATTTTTTATGAATCTCAATAAAACATTTTACATAAAAAATATTTTATCCCATTATACGTAACCAAACAACAAAAATTTAGGAAAATATTTTACATGCAAACAAATAGAACCTAAGAAAAGTACAAATGTTACAATTCCACTAATTATGCTTATCTCTTTTTCAATATAATTATCAGTATTAAGATTGATAATTAAAATTCTTTTTTACACATTTTTATTTGATCACTTTCTATCAAATGAACAAAATTAATTAAGAACACAATTGAGGCTTTGTTTGGAAAGTGAGTTGGCTTTTTAGTTTTTGGTTTTTTTGGCTATTTTAGCCTAGAGCTAAAAAGTCTGGTTTGGGAAGGGCTTTTGGCTTTTTTATTTTTTTGACTTTTTTATGAGAGAATGAATCTAATGATTATAGGTTGGATGTGATATTTTGTCTTATTAGACTAAAAAGTATATTTTATTTTTTGTGGCTAAAATAGCCAAAAAAAAACCTCAAGATTGGCTTCCCAAATGGAGCTTAACTTTGCCCCACCCATTAAGTTTTTTAATTCAAAAATGATTTAAAATTAGTTCAAAGACAAAATTGACATCCTATTAGATAAAATAGTAAATACTACAAAATTGACAATTTTTTAATGGAGTGGCGTAAAATGTATAATTTGAAATTTAAAATAAACTAATATAATTATGTTGAAATTATAGGACGTAATAGTGGTATAATTGGTGTTAAAAAAAAAAATAGTAATATAATTAGGTCCAAGAGTTTGGTTTGGTGAATGAGGTCTGAGATTTAGGAATTTGTTCTCTCTAAGGTTACATGTTCGACTCCCTTATAATTTTCTTTTATAAAAATTATGGGTCATAAATTGTAGCTTATTCAAATTTTAGTGAAAATTAGTATATTTTATCATTTTGTGAAAAAGAGCTAATGGTCCTGATTAGGGGTATGCATAATACCGCCAAAATCGCACCGAACCGCACCACCAAGGTAAATTTGTTATTATTTGCCAATCGAACCACCGGTTTTTTGTAAGAAAAATGAAAAATTCTAGTGACACTTTTATCAATTTGCCGGTTTCTATTTTTCTTCCAAACCGCACCGACTCGCACCGCTATTAAATCATGTTTTATAAGATTCTAAAAATTCTTTTTTACTTAAGTTTGCTTATTGTTTTATACCTTAGAATATAGTATTACATTACTGCTCGAGGGGAATTCAAGATGTCAGTAATCTAAAATAAAATTGGATTCCAATTCACTTTTCAATCTTTTTTTTTTCTGGCCATGTTGCAAACTTGCATCAGCTCACTTTTCAATCTAAATACTTTTTAACAGTAAACATTTTCAATATATTGTAAACCCTGAATGATATTAATTTTATGTATTGTATTTGATCATTGTAGCTTCCACAGATGCTTGTAATGCACTGATAGCATAGACGTTGATATTATCATGTTGTTGCCACACTTGCTGCATCAGAAGAAAGCTTCGCAAGATGCTTAACATCACGGTATCTCTCGTCTTTTTTTTACTCTTTGATTTAAATTTTGTAATTTGAATTATATTTTTTATAAACCGTCAATCCGCCCGAACCGCCAAGGCAAATCCGCCATTATTTGCCAACCAAACCGTCGATTTTTGATAAGAAAAATGACAAATTCTAGTAACACTTTTATCAATCCGTCACTCGCCATATGGTTTCTATTTTTCTCTCAAATCACACCGACCCGCACCGCGCACACCCTTTTAGTCCTGATGATAATTATGGGATGTGGATTAAAAAGTCTCGTTCAAAATAGATTTTTTTGATTTTATTAGAAAAAAAATGAAATGATTAGGTGTTAAATGTGACATTTTATTATATTTGACTAAAATAACTTATTTTGTCTTATATGACCATTTTAGTAGATGCTAAACGAATCCTTAGATGGAAATATTTTTCTAATCCAAGGGCCAAGAGATGGAAGATGAGGAGCTTGCGCTGTACAATATCGTAACTTTTAGATGTATTCCTTTCCTGTGGCTTCCAGGTGGCATACAGCTGTATGATGCCCGCAATATTTAAATTACTCAAAAGCCCATAATGGTGCTGTTTAGTGTAGTTGTTAAAACAGATTATAAATTATAACTTAACAGATTATAGATTATGACTTTAATCAGAAGTTGTTAATCTGTTTGGTATAGCTGTTGGATTATAGATTTAAGTTGCTGAGTAGTGTTTGTTAAATAAGCTGTAAAGTAACTTTTTCAATTAATTTTTATTTTTTATTATTCACTATTTGTCTACATTTTTCATAAAAAAAAAATAATATTTTATAGTCCATTTGGGCCTTTTTCTATTTTTAAAAAAATAAAAATAAAAAAATCTAAGAGTATAACCGTGAATTAACATGTCTACAGCAGAAGTTGATAATCAGAAGCAATGGGTGAACAGTTTCTCAAAATCAGCTTTTTTGACTTAAAATAAATTGTTAGAATCAGAAGCTGTTTGAAATAAGTTTAACCAAGCAGTCTAAAATAACTTTTTAAAAGTCAGAATCCATAAGCTAGATCAAAAAAGCCCCACCAAACCTTTTTGGTGATATTCTAGAGATTGCCTTGAACGAAACGACACCGTTCACACCAAAAGTTAAATTTTCAATTTCATGGGCACATTGGGCAGTCGAAAATATGAAATGTGTTTCTGGCCGTTTTTACAACTTCAACGGTCACTTTTTTGGTTAAACAAAAACATACAAAGAACATGAGGTGACCAGAGGACAAACTTGCCAATGAGTCCAAAAAGGGAAACCCTTGATACTGTAATTCCACCATTACTTGAAGGGCATTTGGGTAATTCAAAGAACATCCAAAAAAAATAAAATAAAATAAATTTGAGTGCCAGTGAGAGAAGCATTTAGATGAGAGAAAGAGAGTGAGAGAACAGAAAACCAAGAAGTTGTTTTCATTTTCTTGTTGAAGCTGTGACTGATAAGTGAATTGATTCTTCTGTAGCTGCTGCATTGTTGTAGTTATAAAGAACAAGTAATGGGTGATTCAACTGACTCTGTCTCTATTGATATTGATATGATACCTCTTGGAGGGAAGGTTACAACTATACCCACCAAGAATCTCATTAATTTCTCCTTCATGTTTTTTTTTTCCCCTCAAGACACACTCTCACTCACATTCTTGAATTTTTTTTCTTATAAAATGATCTTTCTGCTTAATGGGTATTGCAGGAATGTTTGGTTAAAACAAGCAAAGGTTCAATCACTGTTTTGGTTTGTGGGGATCAAGAAAAGCCTGCTCTGATAACATACCCAGATGTTGCTCTCAACTGTATGTATATCATTTCTTGGTTCTTTTTATTTCACAAATTGATGCTATGATATGTGTTGCTTTAATGAGTTCTTGACATGATATCAATTAGAATTAGATAATGATGTGTGTGTGTGTTACAGACATGTCCTGTTTCCAAGGTCTCTTCTTTTCCCCAGACTCAGCTTCATTGTTGCTCCACAACTTCTGCATTTACCATATTGATGCCCCAGGGCATGAGGTCAGGATCGTATTCACGTCACATTTGATTTGTTCTTCTTTTCTTTTGTTTGCTTGTGTTGGTTGGAGGTTCTAATGAATTTCCTTTGCCATTTGCTTAAGAGTTCGTGCAGTTGGGAGCTGCTGTGATACCTTCAGATGTGCCTTTGCTCAGTGTGGATGACCTTTCAGACCAGGTTGCCGAAGTGGTCGATTTCTTTGGGTATGTAAATGCTTTTTATTTTTCAATTTATCTTCAGAGCAATTGCACTAATTGTAGGAACAATAAATTTTTTTTACTATATTCTGTGCAGAACTACTTGATTCCTAGAGTATGAAATTTGTCAAGTTTTGAGTATAAGCTTTGTTCCATCTGTTACTTTTCTTTTTGGCTGCATTTTCATTTGTGGATTTGAAATGAACGGATTTAGCATCACTCATTCAAAGAGTATAACCTTTAATTCAATCTAGTATTTTAAATATAGTTTTCAAGAATGGATTTGAGAGTTTTAGCCTCTTAGATTAATGGGTTTGAAATAACTAGGTGAGCATAGTTATTTGAAATCCCTCCATGAATGATTCCATTTGCACCAGAATATCAACACAATTCATCATCCTATCTCTATGTCATCCTTTACTTCAAGATTATCAATTGACCTCCAATAATTAACTTTCTTATAACTTGAAATCCCTTTATTTGAAATCCACTAGAGTCTTGTTGGCTCTCATGGGAAGGGGAGGGTACCTAAGAGGCTTATATTCATATGGCCAAGTGTATTAATCCAGCTTGTATGTTTTCCCGTCCATGGCTTGAGCCACAATGCTACAACCAACGTTATCCCATACTCATAGGTTGCAGACTGATCTCATACTCGACATGGTGGTTGACTCTAATATCAAATGATACAAGCCATTGGGTAGAACTTGCCATTGAAAACCGGCTTACGAGGGATGGTGCCCAAAAGGCTTATATTCACTTGGTCAAGCCAAATGTATCAGTGCGGAATCGTAAACAATTGCCTCTAAGATGCTTGAAGTCTAATGCTTAAATTGTGGTGGCTTGGCTTGTAGATGTATAGACATCCTCTCCCATGACTCAATCTTTGGAATTAGACCATATTTTCAGTCACCCATTGCAATGATATTAATACCATTGTATAATATCAACTTCAAAGATTTCAAGTACCTTGGCAAGCAAAATGATAACAAGATTCTTGTACAAGAGATATTTTGTTGAAAATTGACAAAGACTTTCACATAAGTATCTTGATATCAAATAATACTTGTATGGGGGTATTTATAACTGAAATGAGAATAGGTGCTAGCAAGACTTCAATGCTATTTCTTCTGCATTTGACATAGTGATGGGTTTTTGGAGTTTTGTAACCTTGATGCCAGGGATCAGATAATACAGAAACAAAGTTTCACTTGTCAATCATATGTTAGAATGTGATCGACTCATTAAGATTTTATGAGCTGCAGGAAAATCTAGAACAATGAATCCATACCTTGGAATTGTGGCATTTGATATTAGCATTTAATACATTACAGAGTGGAACCATGGAAACATGAGCAAGGAGATTCCACTATTTATGCCATCTGAACACCACTGATTATAAGGACAAAATTGTATCTTGAACTTTATATAGTAGTATTGCCTCCATCATGAACAATAATATGAAGTTGTGTTTATTGACAAGGGTTATTGAGCTGTGACTTGAATCAGTTGAGTCAAGTTGAAGGCCAGCCAATAGGCCCAATACCAAACCTAAACAAATAGCAGGCCCACCACTGCCTCATGTTTCCAATTTAAGCTCAAACTAAGCCGGGTGATTGGGCTACTGAGGTTGAAATTTGAATGAAAAATTATAGTATTCCTGCATAAATCATATGAATAGCTCTTTCTTAATGCAGTTCCCCATCACCCAGGAATAAAGCCACTTTTTATTTAGAGTATATCACCAAATGGAAGGTTGGAATTTTTTTGAAGAAACCAGAAACTAATCTCACTGTTGCACTGTTTTGATTAGGAAGTTATATGCAGTTTTTGGGCCCCCAAAATGTAACCAAACATCACAAACACCTTTCCTTCAACTTGTCTCATAAAGTCATGTAATGGCCTAAATCATTGGGGTTTTTATATAGTTATTATTTAGTTTTAATAATTTACTTTACATGATTAAAATTTTATATGATTGGTTAATGATCATGGCATTCAGAATTGAAAAATCCAGAAATCCCCTAAATATTGATTTGTGATTATGTATCAATTTTAAAGCAATAAAACAATCCCAATCAAACAATCAAGACAAATCGACACAACGATTTTAACGTGAAAAAACCACAATTGGAAATAAAAAAAACTACGGGAAACAGCCACAAAACAATCCACTAAGAAGATATAAAGGAATTACACAGGTATACTCTCAATTACCTAGCGAATCCACGCCCGAATTGAACCAACCCCTATGTGCCTCTTCCAACCCCGTCTTCACCTCCGAATTGTCTTGACGATGAGCCACTCCAGAATCCACCAAAGCTTCAGGCTCGAATTCTTCAGAATCCACCGAAGAACAACTCTCTCTTTTGTAGAACAAACAAAAACCCTCTTTTGTAGAACAAACAAAAAACCCTTTGATGTATATCTCTTTAAACCATGAGTTGAATATTCAAGCAAAACATCAAAGAAAACTAGCAAAATATCCCCAGATGTAAACCTTAATATCCAAGAAGAAGATCTGGAGAAGGAATCCTAGATTTAGAGCAACTTGCGAATTTATAGAATCTGAAATCGCGAGGTCCGCTCCAGCGTAGGAATTGACGCTCGAGCGAGGACATTATATGAAGTGTTCCGCACTAGGGTGTACGCTCGAGCGGGGAAACGAACGCTCGAGCGGGGACACTATATGACGTGTTCCAAACCAGGATGTACGCTCGAGAGGGGATTTCGACGCTCGAGCGTGAAAACACGGATCACAGCATTTTTGCAGATTCACCAAACTTCTGGAACTCAGCATTCTGCGCTCGAGCGGGGGAATGTCCGCTCGAGCGGACATGCAACTTTGAATGCATTTTTACATTTTGCTTCGGCCGCGAGCTGACCGGTCAGCTCGACCCCCGTCATAATCAGCGAAGTGGCAATCTTGAAAACATTAACATCACAAACTTCTCTGCAAGGCTCGATTCGGGTTGGATTCGCATCTAATAAACTCATAGCCTCATTAAAATAAAAGTGCGAAAAAAAATATAACTGAAAGGAGTTTTGTCAAATGGATTGGCAAGAAATAAAACCTAACAAGAAATTTGTAAAATGAAGTATTGGCTCATCAGGGCTCAAATGCCCCCTAATGGTGCTATATCCATTGGGACTTGCTTTTTTATGAATGGCTAAAACAACTTAATTGTCAATTTCAGAAATTTTGAGAAAATGGATGCTATTGTAATTGTAGCAAAGATAGTTGTTGTTGTTGTTTATATATATAGTGTTAAAGACATTGGCCAAATTAATTCCCATGGGATACAAATCCCTTGTCTAGAATTCTTCTCTTGTGAGCACAAGTATTAGTGTGCTATTTACTTTTTTAATAATTTTGTTACTCCATTGTTTAAGCCTTTAACAGAATCTAGTCATGTGAAAAGCATACGACTACGAAATGAGGGCAAGAGTTAAAAATCATCTCCGTTTCCCAACAATACACACTTTGTCCCATGTGCGAAGCATGTGAGAATTATAATATATATATATAGGAGCAAAGAAGTACGTAAACAGAGTTTATGAAATAATTTTTTTTAAAAAAAAAAAAAAGACAGCAGAGAAATCGAAGAGAAAGGTTGATGAATAAACAAAAGACTATCGCCTTGTTTGGTTTGTCTCTTGAGAGACAATTTTTGATAAAAAATTTTAAAAATTTGTTTGGTCGAAAATTTTTGAAAAAAAAAAAATCCAAAATCACTTCTTTGTACTACGCATCAATCAATCACTTTTTTTTTCTCTCCTCTTTCCTTCTCTCACATCCTACACATCAATTAATCAATTTTTCTCTCTCACACCCATCTATTCAACAATAAAAAAAAATTAAATCATTCCAAACTCCAAAACTATTTTCAATACATACAACCAAACAAAATTCCAAATTTTGTAAACTCTTTCCAAAAAATTATTTTCAAAATTATTTCACAAATACAAACCAAACATGTATTACTGTGGAAAATTGAGCTTCTTGATTCCAATTTTTGCAAAACCCTAGTTTATCTCTTTAATTGTTCACAATTTGCCTTTTGTGTTTTGTTTTAGGCGAATACAATCATAATTTGATATAAATTTTGAGACGAAAGTTGTATAGACAGGGAATGGGGGGTGATTTTTCTCTTTTGCGCCTTCATTTCGTAATCATATGTTTATCACATTACTGATTTTTGTTAAAGACTTATGCAATGAAGTAACAAAAAGGGGGCATTGACACTTCACCAAAAGCGTAAGGGGGTTGATCGTTACAATTTCATGTTTAGGGGACCAAAGTGAGATTTGGTACAAAGTGTAGGAGTACAAAGTATAATTTACCCGGGGAGTTTTTACATTCAAAATGTTATGTATATCATGAGCATGTCTTAATGCAAATTCTTATCCATGAGAAACCAAAAGAAGGGAGGGAGGAAGAAAGAAGGAAAAAAATAATAGCTTGGAAAGTTCCAATGTTAATTACATTAACCACACACGAATTGAACTTGGTTACCATTGATGACAAGATATATCCAGTTTTCGTGTTCCTAGAGTTTAGGGGAACTCTAAAGAAATCTAAAATGAGGGTTGGCATGGTTAACTACACTTATTCTCATTAATTAAGCATAGCTAATAATTTACTCACTAAGTAGGAAGAGATATTGGCTATCATTCCGAATAGTTGATCTATGATCCATAATAGATATACCAATTCCACCCTATGAATGACAACTAAAATTAGCGCCCGAAGAAAGTAGGAATATGATAGTTACATCATTTTTGTGCAGTCTATTCATTTACTTGAATTTAGTTACAATTTGCCAAAGCCACACACCCCCCCCCCCCAGCTGCCCTGGAATATCACCTTACCCCCCTCAACTTTAAAATCTTATATTAGACCACCTCACTTTCAAACTTGTTTCATTGTCACCACCCCTCTTCAGAAGGGGGTCTTTGTATGGTCTTTGATTGTTGACAGGTTTAAATATATGGTTTTAAAGTTGAGGGGGGTTAAGATAATATTTAGTTATAGTTGAGGGGACTAAAGTATAATTAACCCCTAATTTTTTAATGAGATTCTATGCATTTTATCATGACAAATTTACAGAAACACATTGAAAGGGAAATAGATGCAAATGGTTTCAGCAGAAGCCCAAAGATTTTTGAGGCCTTGGGCCGAACATCAAAACAATGCCCTAGGCCTTTGGATGACTGGGGGCCTTTGGCAAAAAAGGAATTTTTTGATGGGCTCTAGGCAAGGTGCTAACTTGCCTATAGGTTGAGCCACTTATGAATGGCTTGCATCAATGATGTGTCCAAATGACAGATTAAGAAACTCAATCTTTAAATTTATTTTCACCTTTATTTTGTGGTGAGTTATACTTTCCTATCATGTAAGTGCTTAGTTTTGTCTTAATTTTTAATCTATGACTTTTCTCATTCAGACTGAAAGAGGTGTTCTGCTTGGGTGTAACTGCTGGTGCTTATATTCTTACACTCTTTGCTGTGAGTTTGCAAAAGTCAGCTGCTTTTTTCCTTATTATTATATTTTGTGTTTTTATTCTTCATTACATTTTTTTTGTCTTCTGACTTATATTTGCAGATGAAATATAGAGAACGTGTACGTGGGTTGATCCTTGTTTCCCCTGTATGCAAAGCACCTTCGTGGACTGAATGGCTTTATAACAAGGTTAAAATTCCTATCATCAATGAACACTTGTAAAATGTTCAATTTTCTATTATACATAACGTTAACTAGGCTATTTTGTGCATCTCTCAATGCAAGCATTAATTACAAACAAATGCTACAAATGTCACAATCCAAGTGCATGGTGAATGGATTTCCACTCCCAGACATTTTGGATTTGGAGAATCCTTATATTTTCATGGCCATCCGAGAAGTTGGCATAAGATAACTTTGTTTTTGCAGGTATTATTGAACTTGTTATATTTCTATGGAATGTGTGGTTTATTAAAGGAATGCCTTCTCCATCGCTACTTCAGCAAGGTAATTCATATCTCCTTAATTTGTGGCTTACTTTCTGATTTGGTGAACTTAATAATAATCCTAGAATTCCTACCAGGAGCTTAGGTCTAGCATGAATGGTGCAGAATCAGATGTAATACAAGCTTGTCGAAGGGTAAGCTAAAATCAGCTATAACGTAATATGATTTCTTATTGTTTTCTGTCTGAAAGAGTATCTAATGGCTTTAGTTTCTAGGTCGTAAAAATGACTAAGTGAAATCATATTTTCAGCAGTTGCACAGACGGGGTATTTTCTTCTTACCATTTTCCTTCTTCCATTTGTTTGAGGGAGGGAGGGATGAGAGTCCATTTGATTGTTGTGACTATTCAATTTGTAATATTTTGCCACTCTAAAGGTGGGGTTTTTAGTTACCTCGATCTATATTTGGTGCATGAACTAGTTGGATTTGCTTGGCGCAACGATAAGGTTGCTCCACATGTGACTTGGGTGTCCTGGGTTTCAAACATGGGAACAACCTCCCTATGCGCAGGGTAAGACTGCGTACATCAGACTCTTTCCCAAACCTTGTAATGACGGGAGCCTTGTGCACTGGGCTTTCCCCCCTTATGTATTTATTTATTTTAACCCAGTTGAATTTGTTGAAGGATGATACCTGCTTGGTTTGTTATTCATTGCATGATCCATCTTTTATTTTACATCTAAAAACAGGCAACCTTTTAATTATTCTCTATTGCATCCTAGTTGATTTTGAGGTGCTTACAAACTGAAACAGACCTTCATCATTTTTTCCTGTGTACAGTTACTAGACGAAAGGCAAAGTTTGAATGTCATGTGCTTTCTTCAAGCAATGAATGAGTAACTTCTTGCACCTATACTATATTTGCATTTGTTCAGTCGTATTGTTCTTTGCAATGTTTGTGCATAAAACAATTCTGCCCTAGTTTTTTCCTTTCTTTTGGAACACATTTTGTTCTCCTGCTTAGAAAGAATTGACTGTCTCGTAGGACTACTCATTTTTCTTATATATTATTTAGTACCATGTTTGTTTGACATAATATGCTTATAGTTTGATCAATTTGTTGAGGAACCCATCCATGGTGAGTGATGTAAGATTTCTAAATGAATTGTATATTCAACTTGTATCTTTGATTACAACTAGACCTTAGATTATATAGCCCTAACTCCTAAACCAAAAACCAAAAAGGAGAATACATTCATGCCTCTCTCATGACTCTAATACAATCACTTCTCTAGTAGGACTCTAATATGTGCAACCACAATCATGCCTAATTTGTAAGTTTCACAATGTATTCTCACACCCCTGCTCAAACTTAAGATGTTTTAGTAGAAAACACTGAGAGTTTGCTAAGAAGAAATTAAAACCGAGCGATAATGTGAGTCTTGGTGCAGAAGTCCGCAAGTTGCAAAAAGGAGAATACATTCATGCCTCTCACATGACTCTAATACAATCACGACTCTAGTAGGACTCTAATATGTACAACCACAATCATGCCTAATTTGTAAGTTTCACAATGTATTCTCACACCCCTGCTCAAACTTAAGATGTTTTAGTAGAAAACACTGAAAGTTTGCTAAGAATAAACTAAAACCGAGCGGTAGTGTGAGTCTTGGTGAAGAAGTCCGCAAGTTGCAAAGCCGAAGAGATGAAAGGAAGTGAGATAGAGACCGACGGCAAATGCTGGCAAATAAAGTGACAATCAATCTCAATGTGTTTCGTCCGCTCATGGAAGATAGTATTGTGGGCAATCTGAACAACACTGCGGTTGTCACAATAGAGAGAGGTTGGAGAAGACTGAGAGACATCAAAATCAGACAAAAGGCAACGAAGCCAAACAACTTCAGCAATGGCATGAGTCATAGCACGATACTCAGCTTCAGCAGTAGAACGAGCAATGACTAATTGTTTTTTGCTTTTCCAAGAGATCAAGGAATCACCAAGAAACATACAGAAACCAAACGTACATTTGCGATCAGTAACATCACTAGCCCAATCAAAGTCAGCATAGGCCACCAAGTCCAAAGAGGAAGTAGAGGACAACAGTAAGCCCTGAAAAATGGTACCCCTGAGATAGCGAAGAATGCGAACCAAAGCAGCCCAATGGGTAGAGCGAGGAGTAGAAACGAACTAACTAATCACATGAACAGCATAAGCAAGATCAGGGCGAGTGACAGTCAGATAAACTACACAACCCACAAGCTCGTGATATAAAGTGGGATCATCTAGAGGGACACCATCAGTAGAGTTAAGTTTCACATTAAGCTCAATAGGTGTATCAGAAACCTTAGTATCAGTAAGACCAGCACGGTGAATAACTTCATTAGCATACTTAGCCTGAGATAGAAATAGCCCTTTAGAGGAGAAGCAACCTCAATACCAAGAAAATACCGTAATGGACTCAGATCTTTCATTTCGAAGGTACGGAAGAGATGCTGCTTGACCTCAGAGATAGCAGAAGAGTCAGAGCCAGTGATGATCATATCATCCACATAGAGTAAGAGAGCAACAAAACCAGTCGATGTATGTCTCAGAAATAAATCAGAGTCGAAAGCAGAAGAATGAAACCCAAGCTTGGTAACAGCAATCTAAAAGCGATCATACCAAGCACGAGGAGACTGTTTCAAACCATACAGAGCATGCCGAAGATAACAAACCTGGCCAGAGGAATGATGAAGGCTAGGGGGAGGACGTGTGTAAACCTCCTCAGTGAGATGGCCATTAAGAAAAGCATTCTTAACATCCATCTGATAAAGAGGCCAAGATTGAATAGCAACGACAAAGATCAAAGTACGGATAGTAGTCATATTGGCAACAGGAGCTAATGTCTTCTCATAATCAATACCATACTCCTGAGAGAAAACCTTTGACAACCAGACGAGCTTTGTAGCGCTCAAAAGACCCATTAGAATAAGTCTTGACTTTGTAGACCCATTTGCAACCAACAAAGTTCTTACCAGCAGGCAAAGGAACCAATTCCCAAGTACTAGTTTTCTGTAGAGCAGACAACTCATCCTTTATAGCTTGAACCCAATGAGGATCTTGACATGCCTTGTAAGACTGAGGTTCTGAAAAAAGAGTGAATAGAAGACAAAAAAGTACGATAAGAAGTAGAAAGACACGTATTAGACCAACCTAACATGTTTGGAGGATGATGCGCTCGAGTAGGATATCGGTGTTCAGTAGGATTGGTGTCGTCAGAAGTAGGAGGAGCAGCAGCAGCAGGGGTAGAGACAACCGGTGGAGGAGGAGCCTTGCGACGAGAATAAACTAATAATGGAGGAGGAGAAGAAGTCGAAGGAGAAGTAACTAGAGGTGAAGTAGGAAGAGAAGATGAAACAAGCTCAGGAGGAACAGTGATGTATTCATCAGACGAGACCTCAGAAGGAAATGGGTCAATGTAAACCAAATCTTCTTTGGAAACTGGAGCAGTGAGAGGGAGAAGCTAAAAGTAAGACAGACGTTCGAGAAAAGCAACATGACGGGAGACATAAGGTGACGAGAGACAGGATCGTAATAGCGATAGCCTTTCTAAGTAAGACTGTAACCCAAAAAGACACACAAGACAGACTAGGCACTTAGTTTGGTTCTATTTTTACAAGGAAGGAGGACAAAACAAGCAGACCCAAAGACACGCAGGAGGGAATAATTGGGAGGTTGGGAATGCAGAGCCTCATAAGGAGATCTACCGGAAAGTAAGGGAGTCGGCATGCGATTAAGGAGGAAAGCAGCGGTAAGAACTACCTCACCCTAGAATGGTGCCGGAACAGAGGCAGGGAAAAGAAGAGATCGAGCTGTCTCAAGGAGATGATGGTGTTTACGCTCAGCACGACCATTTTGGACAGGTGTATCAATATAGGAGGTTTGGTGAATGGTGCCCAATTTGGCCAAATACTCACAAAATTCAGTTTTAAAGTATTCCCCACCCAAGTCAGACCAGAGTATTTTAATTGTGGCCCCAAACTATGTAGTGATCATAGACTGAAAGGTACGATATATCTGGTAGAAGTCAGATTTATGAGCCATAAGATAAACCCAGGTATAGCGGGTACAATCATCAACAAAGGACATATAATACACAGAATCCCCTTTAGTGAGAACAGGAGAAGGTTCCCAGACATCAGTATGTACAAGAGAAAACAGAGAAGCAGAAATAGAAGTGCTGTTATTAAAGGCTAAAGATGTCATTTTAGCAAGTTTACACCCTCGACACTCATTAATTTGACTAGGAGAAACTTTACCTAACAATCTTGACTGAGCTAAAGACCGCAAGCGAGAATGCCATAAACAAAATTGACTCGACTGAGAATCTAACTGAAAAGATGAAAGTGCAACGAGAGAGGTAGACTGCGGAAGATGCAGGCTTTCCATCACATAGAGATCTCTAACTCTACAGCTGGTCCCAATCTACTTCTTGGATACCTGATACAATAGACAAAAAAAGAAAAGATAACATCAAAACTAGAAGTATCAAGCTGACTGATAGACAGCAAGCTAACAAACAGTTGAGGAACATAAAGAACAGAGGGAATAGTAACAGCAGACATAACCGAGGGTAAAACAGACCCAATAGATAGGACAGACATACTAGACCCATTATTGATATTAATAGGAAAAGGAAGGGGGTTACGGTTTTGGAGTAAGGAAAGATAAGGAGTCATATGATGAGAGGCACCAGAATCAAAAAGCCAGACAGATGAAGGAATACTTGAAGAGGACCCAAGCAAACCTGAATGAGGAGAGGTGAGAGCAGAGACAGATGAAGATGACTGAGAGGTGGACCAGAGATGCTGAAGCTGAGCAATTTGAGCACTCAAGAAAGCCAAGTCGGGATCAGAAGCCGGAGCAGAGGCAGTATAAGCAGCAGAAGGGCGAAAAGTACTCAGAGTAAGACCTTAGGACAGTAGCTGAGGCAGCTAAGAAGACTGAGCAGACTGACGGTCTTTCTTGGGACAGTTGTACTTCCAATGGCCCTTTTGATGGCAAAAAGCACACTCATCAGAGGCTAGCAGCCCCTTCTTGGGTTTTGCATTGGCCTGAAGCTGATGAGGTGGGGGGTTCGGTAACAGAGGAGACGGAGTAGGAGCCAAGAAGGCAGATTGAGACAAAGTCTAACTGGCTGTCTTAAGACAGGTTTCCTCGGAGAGGAGCTCACGGACAATAGCATCCACAGAGGGAAGAGGAGATCGATGAAGGATGCCACCACAGATAGCCTCATACTGAGGGGATAGAGCCGTTAAGAATTGCACTAAACGACCTTGCTCCCGAAACTCAACATAAGCGTCAAGTGTCTTGAGGCTAGATGGTTCCATGAGAGCCAACTGATCCCAGAGGCCTGTCATCTCAATGTAGAAGTCTAGAATAGACAGATCCCGCTAACGAGCTCCCTGAATAGCTATTTCCAACTCATACCGTTTGGCAAAATTGGATTGCTGATAAACACTTTGTAAGTAATCTCACACCTCTTTGGCAGTGCTATATTTAGAGAACATCATCCCGATCCGGTCATCTACAGAGTTATGGAACCAGGTCAAAACTTGAGCATTATCATAATCCTAAGTGTCACAGGAACTCAAATAGTCGTCTTGTTTGGGATCCAATAGATGAGGAACAGAACCAGAAACATACCCTCATTTTTTTTGGCCGAGAAGAAAATTTCTCATAACACTAGACCAATAAACATAGTCGTCACTTGTAAGCTTGCATTTAATAGCTTGGATTTTATCTTCTGACATTGTAATGAACCAGAAATAAAGAAGAGGACTGATGTGGCAAAGTATAATAAATAAAAGAATGCTGGGTCAAATTGAAATAAACCTGAAATAGGATTTAAATGCACTAACCCAAGTTGATAACCAGAAGTACACCAATCTGAGAACTTGAATTAGAGAGATATGAGAAGACGAGAGGTTGAACCAGAAGCCGAAGTCGAGGTTGAAGATGGAGATTGGAGCTGAAATCGAAGTCCTGAGTCGAAGCCGAAGCATTAAGTCGAAAGCCTTACGAAGACGAAGGCCAATAACTAGCAATCGCGACTTGAACTCGCGCACAAATGGGTCACGCCAGATGTACACTTGCGACTTCAGAGAACCAGAAGCAATGGGTGTCGCGATTTTGGGCCAAAGAGGGAGAAGACTTCACGACCACCAATCATGAAGCAATGAACCAGAATTCCGGCGACAAGGGTTTTGGCAAACTGAATCAGAAACGGAGGTAGGGTTTCAGTAGCTTTGATACTATGTAAGATTTCTAAATGAATTGCATATTGAACTTGTATCTTTGATTACAACCAGACCTTAGATTATATAGCCATAACTCTTAAACCAAAAAGGAGAATACAATCATGCCTCTAATAGGACTCTAATACAATCACTCCTCTAATAGGACTCTAATATGTACAACCACAATCATGCCTAATTTGTAAGTTTCACAATGTATTCTCACAAGTGATTGATCAAGTCTAAAAATTATACACAAATATTCTGATATAATCTTTTTCTTAGTGGTTTGATCAAGTCTAACGACCATACACCAATAATCAGATACAATATTTTGCCTGTAATATTTATACTATATTATATGAATTTAGCAGAGAGAGCTGAAAGTGAAAGTTTTATGAGTCTTCTATTGGCTAGTAATTGCTATTTTCCTTTCTTTTGCACACACTATTTACCTCTTTTTTTGTTTTGTTTTGTTTTTTTTTTTGTTTTTACTAATAAACCCCCATGAGTTTATTACAAAGTTCATATGCAGGAGGCATGACCTTACAGAGGGCTTAAAGAAGCTACCATGCAAAACACTCATTTTTGTGGGCGATTGCAGTCCATTCCATACTGAATCAGTGTATATGAATGCTATGATGGAAAAAAAGATATGCGCTCTTGTTGAGGTTGGTCTTTCTCCTCACTTTTGATTTTCTCTCAATTAGTGTGATACATTTTTTTTGTGTGAATTTCACGTTGCTCATGCTCATCACAGTAGCAACTAAACTTACCTAACAAGCTCATGTTTTTTTTTTCCCTCGTTAAGTACCCAAATATCACATAAAATATATATTGTCAACTATCTAAATGAGCTTGTTAGGTAAGTTTAGTTGCTACTTACCTACAAAGTTGAAACTCCAAGTGAATGTAATTCAAGAAACGGTTAGCAACTTCAGTACAACATTACTAGTTACCTATTTTGCCTTGGATCATTAGGAATAAGTTTGTCTTTCAACTGGTTAGTTTCTTATTATGAATAATGATAATACATTGTGGGATGATTTTATTTATTTATATTTTATTTTTTGTCTATAACAGGTTCAGTCATGTGGCTCGCTAGTGACAGAAGAACACCCATATGCAATGTTGATTCCCATTGAATTCTTTTTAATGGGGTTTGGCTTATACAGGCAACAACTACCTTTACCTGCAGCATCAAGGAATGGATCAAATCCCGCCAAACCTCCTAGTCTGACGTATTCATGCATAGCACCAGAGCTTCTCTCCCCTGAGAGCTTAGGGATCAAGCTTAAACCTATTAAAACCCGTGCAACCATTGAAATTTGACAGAGTAGAAATGCTTCTCTCCCTGCTTCACCTCGTTTAATCAGTGTTGCATATTTTGGCAAGCCACAGAAGCAGAACCGTAGCTTTGCACGTAAATAAACAACCATGTTAAGTATATAATGTCTTCATGGTAGCACATTCTTTGATTGGTTTTTGTGTTAGTAGGGAGAGGATTTTTGTGTTCAATTAGGTTTCAGTGAATGAACTCTTTCTAATCAAGTGTAGATAAAGCAGATGAGAGATATTGTAGTTCAGTCGTGATAGAGGCCTCGAATTCGAGGCCTCGAATTTGGCTCGAATGAGCTTCTTTTTTTTTTTTTTTCTTTTCTGGTTCAATCAGAGATGAAGGAGATGAAGAAGGAAGAAGGAGAAGAGAAGGGAGGAGGAGGAGGAGGAGGAGGACTGGAGGGGGCCCTATTTACAGGGGGGAGGAGGAGGCGGGGGCGAGGCAGAGGCGGGGGCTGCCGGAGACGACGATCGGGCAGAGGCGGGGGCTGCCGGAGACGACGATCGGGCGAGGCGACGCCGGGTGACGCTGCGACGAGCTGCTGCGAGGACGCCGGGCGACGATCGGGCGGTGACTGCGAGCCCTCTTCCCTCTCTTCTCTCTGTCTCTCTCTCTCGAGGCAAATTCGAGCCTCAAATTCGAGGCCTGAATCATTTTTCATTGTAGTTTGAGGGGGTAGAGAGGTATTCTTTTTGAGCTTGGCTTAAATGTTTGCACACATTGATGATGACTACTTTGTAAGTTTAAGTGTTCGTTTATAATAAAGTCCTTTTATAGAAATGAGGGGAATTCTTATATTTAGATGTGGTTTGGAAACATTCCCTCTTCACTCCACAGCAAAAATAATAATAATTGCACCTTCAGCAAATAATAATAATTATTAGGTGTGTGCTATAAAAGTCAGCGGAATGATTTATTTATTTATTTTTTTCACTTGAAAAAAATTGTCCAAAATGTCATGTCTCGAAATTTAAGTAATTAAATAAGAGAAAACTAATTAACCTAAGTTTAATTACTTAATAGAAGTCCTCTTTTTATCCCTTACTCACTTCTAACAATTGATTTATATCATATGATGACATTTAATTTTGAAGTTTTGTGATATTTTTTTACATGCCTCTTGTCTCAGACAGCTCTTACCTTTTATAATACTTCTTCTCCTGTGCTCATTTGTTTAGGGCCCACTTTCTCATGGACAGCCTGGTTTTAATTGGGCCCTGTTTACTACGACGTACTCGGCAATAGTGGGATCTCCTGTATTTACTCGGCGATGACTTACAGCCCATTGGGATTTTGTAAAGCTTTCACCCAAGAACAATCTACACATATTTCATTTTTTATTCGTCCCCACAAATTTCCAAGACCAATAGTTCATGAAGTTACAATTGGAGTTCATTTGTAAAGGAATTATTTTAATTGATTTTTTAATTTTTATAAAAAAACGTGAAAAAAAATAGGAAAATGTGATTAAATGTTTTGACTTTATGACTATTTTAATTAAAATGCTAACCGCCAAACGTGGACTATCGTCTCCATTCTCAACTTATTCCCAATCAAATAGATGGAGTGCAGGAGGAACCAGCTAGAATGATATAGGGTCTTGCTATGGTTTCATTAAGAATAAAGATTTGTGCCTCGAATTTTCGTGCCCTGAATGTCCCTAATGCCCAAAACGACGTCGTTTTGGGCATTAGCCTATTTTTTTCTTTTTTTTTCTGTCATTTTCGACCTCTGAGTTGCAGAGGAAGAAGAGGGAGAGGGAGAGGGAGAGAAAGAGAAGAGAAGGAAGAGGAGCTCGTCGCCTCCGCCACCTCCGCCCGCCGTCCTCGTCGCAGCTCGCAGCTCGTTCGTCACCTCCGCCCGCCATCGCAGCTCGCAGCTCGTCGCCTCCGCCCGCCCGATCGTGCCTCCGGCCCCCCACCTCCGCCTCCAGCCCTAATAATTGGGCCCCCTCTCCTCCTTCCTCCTCCCTCCTCTTCCTCCTCCTCCTTTCTTCCTCCTCTCTTCCTCCTCTGATTTTCTTCTTCTTCTAAAAAAAGAAAAAAAAAAAACGACGAAAACGATGTCGTTTTCGTTTCGGGACAGATTCGGGGGAGCTCATTCGAGCTCCGAATCACAACTGTTTCATTAAATGCACCATACATCCAATTATGAGTCAGTGATTTTGGTTATGAAATGTGTAGTGTTATGGTTATGAGATGCGTGGTAGTGGTTATGAAATATGTAATATTAGTATTTTTTTTTCTCAATATTTTATTATTGGCAAATTGCACCTTATCCCCTTCAAGTATCATCATTTTTTATTTTACCCCTCTCAAACTAAAAACCGAGACAATGTACTCCCTTTATTTTCTGAAAATTTTCAATCTAATCCTTATGTTTCTATTTTGTTAACAAAACAGACAAACAATGTGCATGTAAAGTGCACATATCATATTTATGACAGAAAATAGTTTTCAAAGATTGAATGTATATATGAAGAAAAAAAAAATGAAAAAATTGTATTGTAGTTAATCAGTGACATATTACCCTACCAATAATAAGGAAATCACATTCTTATTTAACAAACACCCACTAGTTTGATTTAATCTTAAATATAAGCATTATAAATAATTTACAAACATCTTTCGAAAATTTGCATGATTGGCACACAACTGAGAAGGGAAAACCTTCTCTTCTTTATTGAATTCATATGATACAAACATTACATTTAGTTACCAGTCATTTCAGCACATGATGATACATTATTTATAATTATAACATGCTTACTAATTTACAAGGGGAAGCTTCCCATAGGGAAAATTATTTATTACACACTGCCATATGAAAGACATTATTAATACTCCACACACTACTCCAAAAGATATCATGACGTATGACTGGGTCGCAGACCGCAACTTCTTAGGCCTTGGCTGTGGCTAGTGTTACTGTTGCATCCACATCTACGCGGTTTTTCATATCATTACTAGGAATAGATGTCATAGATGACTCGCAACCATTCCATTCAGATGCACTGGTGGTGCCAGACTCGCTCAACTCTTCATGGACACGATCCCAAATAGGGTCGTTGGAGTTTGGCTTATAGTGACCCGGCCCAATAATCTCAGTAAAGACCTACAAGTGTAATAAGATTTTTTTTTATTTTTTCAAAAGTTATATTCAAACATATATAAAATGGTTATGTGCATACACTTTTTGAAATTTATAATGATCATATTTTTCTTACCATGTTTTGTTTACCCTCTCATATGTCGCATTGATAACAAACATGAGTGATGAGACCCATAAAATCAATACAATATTTGACACAATATGATAAAACAAAGAAAATATGATTATCCTTACGTTATCACCATGTTTGGTTTTAATTTTTGAACTCAAATTTTTTTAAAATTGAGTTTTTTGTTTTTTGTGTTTTTTTGAGTAAATTTTTTTAATATTTTAACCAAATTTTTTACTTTTTAGATGCACTTAATTTAGATGTACCTAAAAAGTAAAATATTTGTAAAAAATCAATAAATACACAAGAATATGAATATGGACTGAATTTTTATATTTTTTATATTTAGTAAATTTTTTAAAGATTTTTTTTCACAAATATTATAGTTTTAAATGTATTTATGTTAGGTATATCTAAAAATTTAAAAAATTACTTCACATATTAAAAAAAATTAGTAAAAATAAAAAACCACAAAAAATTAAAAAAAAACTTAATGTAGTGTTTGATTTTGTTTTCAAATAATGATTTGGATAAAAAAAGAAAAAAAGAAAAAACATGTTTGGTTAACATGTTTTTAAAACACAACTTAAAATTATTTTTTCTTTCTCTTCTCTCCTTCTCTTTTTTTTTATTATTATTAATAAATTAATTAATTAATTTTTCTCTTTATTCTCTCATTTTCTCACATTCTGCACATCAATCAATTTAAAAAAAAAAAACTACAAATCAACTCAAAATTATTTTCAAAACTCATAAGTAAACACATTTTTAATTTTCAAAACTCATTTCAGCAACTTATCTTCCAAAATATAATTCAAAACTCAAAAGTCATTTTAAAAACTAAAATCAAACGGATTGTTAATTTTTCAAAAATTCTGAAATCAAGCCAGGATAAGAAAGGTATGTACCTTATTGTCCCCATTGGTTGGGTTGGACCAAGACAGCATCCAATGACAGGCTTTCCCATCCTTGTTTTTGACCCAATACACAACAGCTCCAGACGATCCAGTATTCTTTCCACAAGTTCCCTTATGCTCAAACACATCGGACTGGTCCTTTTCTATTTTGGCTGGATATGTGCTCTGTTTATCTAATTTCCCAGAAAAATCATGTTTGGTAAAATATGTTATAGTGGCCCCAGTATCATTGTGAATCTTTACAAGCGTGATGACATCATGATGACACTTCTTTTTCTGAGCTTCGGCTACAGTATTCATACTGAAACAACGCTTCAAATGGAAAAAGAGATTATTTCACAATGGCATGAACTTAAATCTACCAGATGAAAAGAATGCCTCTGAGATTCAATCAAGGCGGAACAGTCCGATTGAATGCACACATAGAAGTAAAAAAATTTATTATTGGACAAAATTCATTTTATCTCTTTATAGTTTAAGGTTGAAGCACTTTACCCACAACTCTGTTAATAGAAAGATGTGAAATTATCTTAATATCCCGCTCATCTTCTATCTCTATTTTGTTTCACTTATTTTATTTTTCTCTTACCTCTTCTACACATAATTTCTAATTTAAACAACAATAATTTGTCATAAAAATATTAATTCAATTAAATTACATATTATCCACACAAAAAAAAAAAAAAAAAAAAACTTTAAATTTCTAATTATGTATTTTAATTTTTAACTTTTTAAACCAATTTTCATTTAATTATGTTTTACACAAAACATATATATACTATCTATAATATTAATTATTCAACCTCTTCGATGAACTCTACAAATTGTAAGCATATATCTACATTTCTACATAGCAAAAACATAAAATTACCGAATAGGTTCATTAATTTAGGTGCTACCTTGATCCAAAAATACCAAAACATGAGTATTCAATTGAGCCAGTGGCAACCATGGCACAGTGAGGGACTTCAGGTATCAGGCCTGTCTCATATGTATATATATATAATTTATATAGACATTGTATATGCATTGTAAAGATAAATGGAATCAAAGAACTACTTTGGATTCATCAAACATTTTGTAAAATCAAATGAAATCATGGAATAAATTTACAGAAAGAATTTTGATTTTTTAGATCATTTGCTTTGATGGTCAAGTTGAAGAGAGATGGTGGTGGCGAGACGATCCAGAAGGAGGAGAGGGTCGGCTAGAATGGTTGGACAAAAGAGATGAGGCAACGACAATGATTTAAGATAGAAAAGGGATGGCAACTTTGGTCAGGAGGGAAGAGGAATGCTTGGTTAGGGTTTGTAACATTATTAGGGTTTTCAAGATTTGAAAAGAGACGATAAAGAAGAGGGTATAAATGTCTTCTAAAATTTTATTTCATATTATTATTATTATTTTTAATTATTATTATGCTTTTTTTTTTTTTTTGAAAAGGAGAACCACTTGCACAATTGGTGAATGCATTACACTCTCTGTTAGTTTAGATGAAAAGTGTAACAGTAGCATTTTAGTCTAAAATTATAAGGGATTGTCTACCTATTTCTAAACCATGAGGAGGTAAAATGCTCCGACCTTAAATCACAATAGAATAAAGTGAATTTTACAGTTTGTTGTATGTAGGGAGAACTAAAACTAGTAGTAAATGAATAATTCTAGGTGTTATGGAAATTTAAAGTATTGTGTTGGGTGTAGATTTAAATTGATGTATTGTAGTTATATACATAATGAATCTTATTCTCATATAGCAATTCTAAATAAAATTATGAGTAAATTGTCTGAGTATATCTATGTAGCACCACAGGTAATAAATTTATAGAAATAAACTTTGCTACGGCACATACATTCTTAATATTGTTAATTTTTTGTGCTAAGTTTGACACGATGTTTAATTATAGCTATTATTTGACAACTCACTTTGCTTCTATGCATATGGCATTTCTATTTGACATTTTGTGAGAAAAATAGAATAAATAATATTTGCACTATTAGAGGAACATTGCTAAAATATAATATTTTAATAATACTCATTGTTAAAGATAACAATAATTAATCATTTAATTGTTGAATCATTAGAGATGCTCTAACACACATTAACTTCGAAAAAATTAATGGGGAATTTAAAATCTTCCAATAAAATTTAATATAAATTTTATATTAATGATAAAAAAAAATAATTAATCTTATCAAAATGATGTAACAATAATATTTTTAAATTCATAAACTATTTTAACGAATCGTTTGATTTGAAATGGATATATATAAATTTATCATGTTATTTTGATTAAATTTTTTATATTTATATATCACTAAGGAACTTACAATTGTTTGTTATGAAAGAAATGATGTGTAAGCACTAAACAAACAAGAATATAATAATGACACAAAATATTATAACAAAATTAAAGATCACACATGGAAATAAGGTAAATTTTAATACATAATTTATACACAAAATATTTTAGAGGAAAATGCTTAAAAGAGAGAATGTTTGAAGGAGACTACTCGCCTGTTAACACAAAACACACACACTATAGACCCTACTACAAGGGTCTATATATAGACTTTACTACACGGATTCGAAATAGTGTTAAATTCGTGGATTTTATTTGAAATTGGATAAATTACATTCACACTTTCTAAATCTAATTACATCTCAACCCTGACATTCTGAAAATTATATTTTTACCCTTGTGGTTAATAATCTCATTTCACAAATCTCCTGCTTATATGAGAGGCAACGCCTCCTAGTAAAAAAATAGAGAAAATTACATTGAAAAAAAAAAAAGTAAAGCAAAGGAAAAGAAAAAAAATATATAGAAAAAGTAAAACAACGCAAGAAAAAAGAGTGCATGAGTTCAATGTCTTCATTCTGTCTAAATCAATGTTTTAAAAACTAAACCGGTGAGTGAACCGGAAAAATGATCGGGTGAACGGGTCACCGATTCAACCGTCGGGTTGAACCGGAATCGAACCGTAACGTTATAAATATATTAAAATTATATTTAAATAAAAATATAAGTAATAAAATTAAAAATTAAAAATTTTAATAATCTTAAATATTTCTCTTAATACTTTTTTTTATTAAAAAATATAAAAATATATTTAAAAATATTATTAATTTTAATTTTGGAAGAATAAATCAAATATTCAATATTCCCTTCATATAATTTTAATTCAAATAATTTGATTGAAAGAAGAGCAAAAATTTTGGAGGTATATCAAAAATTTAAGTTTCCCTCCAATAAATTTGATTGAATCCCACATAGATTTCTTGAGTTTTTTTGAAAGAATTTTTTTTCTTATAAATAGATAAAGACTTTCACAATAATTTTAATCTCTCAATGGGATTCCTCACAAGAAGAGACCCTTAAAAGAGAGTTTCCAATTAAATTTTTATTATATATATATATAATATATATATATATAAAATAAGAAAGAAAGAAAGAAAAGAAAGAATTAAAAAAAATACAAAAAATTCGTTTTATCCGTTTTATCAACCCGGTGAACCGGAACCAGGTCGACCGGTTCGGCGGTTTGACCGCCGGTTTTCCGGTTCTCTCAAAATAGGCCGGTTTTCCACTATAACCGGTTCAGTGGGTGTATCCGGACCGGAACCTCGACCGGTCGGCGGTTCAACCGGTTGAACCGGCCGGTCGGGTCCGGTTTTTAAAACCATGGTCCAAATAATTACAATGATAGAGAGTTAGTGTAATTTTGCAAATGTCAAGATATGATATGTATTACAGTCAAATTTCAAGTGGTGTAAGTGTAACTTACCCTTTGAAATTTAATATAATAAATTTTATTATAAATAAACTCTCAGAAAAATATCATAAATAAAAAGAAAGAAATGATAAAATATCATAAATTAATGGAGAATTTAAAATCTTACAATAAAATTTAATATAATATTTATATTAATGATAAAGAAAAACAATTAATTTTATCAAAATGATGTAACAATAATAGTTTTAAATTCATAAACTATTTTAACGAATTGTTTGATTTAAAATGGATATATATAAATTTATCATGTTATTTTGGTAAAATTTTTTATATTTATATATTACTAAGGTACTTACAATTGTTTGTTAGGAAAGAAATGATGTGTAAGCACTGAACAAACAAGTATATAATAATGACGCAAAATATGATAACAAAATTAAAGATCACACATAGAAATAAAGTAAATTTTAATACATAATTTATACACAAAAAATATTTTAGAGGAAAATACTTACAGAGAGAGTGTTTGAAGGAGACTACTCGCTTGTTAACACAAAACACACACACACTATAGACCCTACTACAAGGGTCTATATATAGACCTTACTACACGGATTCGAAATAGTGTTAAGTCCGTGGATTTTATTTGAAATTGGATAAATTACACTCACACCCCTTAAAGGTTAGTCTAATTACATCTCATCCGTGACGTTCTAAAAATTACATTTTTTCCCTATGATTAATAGTCTCATTTCATAAATCCCTCTGCTTATATGAAAGGCAACAACTCTTAGTAGAAAAATAAATAAAATTATATTAAACAAAAAATAAAGCAAAGAAAAAAAGAAGAAAAAAAGATGGAAGCAGTAAGTAAGAAAAGAAAGTGCATGAGTTTAATGTTTTGATTTCGTCTAAATAATTATAATGATAGGGGGTTAGTGTAATTTCCTAAACGTCAAGGTATGATATGTATTATAGTCAAATTTCAGGAGGTGTCAGTGTAAATTACCCTTTCAAATTTAATATAATAAATTTTATTATAAATAAATTCTCAAAAAAATATAATAAACAAAAAGAAAGGAAGCTTCTTCTTTTTTTTTCTTTTTTTTCTCTCTAGAATTTCCTACAAGTAGAAAGAGAGATGGCGGTGGTCTCCCCACTCTCTCTTATGTCCCTCTCCTCTCCCTTTCTCTAATCACTCTCCAAATTAACTTAGTTTGATATTAGTCTCAATAGTTCGATCATCATTGTATTATCTTTTTAACTCTCGAGTCCAAAACTGGTTTTAGATCTTTTCACAGTTCAAAAGTTGATACTGAATAACGTATTTGTTTTATATTAGGTGACCACCTCACCTTCAGTGTTTTATCTTGACTAGCAAATGTGAGATCTTTAAATTCCAAGTTAAAGGTTGCAGAACAATGGAATTTTGAATAAATTTGGGGGCGACTAGGATCTAGTATTTTTTTCTGTTTAATTTTCTTAATTTTTAGTATGTTGGTGTAATAATTCTTCATATGTGAAAGTTTGTTTTCCTTTCTTGTAAGGACATTTTCTCCTCTTCTATGGAGGTTTGAATCATTCATTCTATAAAGATTGTTTACTTTTTTTGAAATCTTGTAATACTACAGTACCGGATTAATCCAAACTTTTATCGATTTTGTAATAAAAATTTTCTTCCCTATAAAAAAATTTTAAAATAAAATTTGTTTACAAATATGCAAAATTATTATTATTTTTAAAAAAATTCGGAGAAATACTTTTCTCCCTGTCAAATTGGAATTGGGTGTGAATTAGATGGTATCATGTCAACATTTTTTTTTTTTGTCAAGTTGAAAGCTCAAGGTACCATTTGATTTTGTTTTTAAATTAACATTTGGATCAAAAAATTTAAAAATATGTGTGATTTATCAATTTTTGAAATTCTCTTTAAATATATTTTTGCTCTCTACTCTCTCATTCTCTTTTTCTTTTACTAATCATTCTAAAATTATTTTTAAAATTTATAACTAAATAAATTTTTAATTTTTAAAAGAATCTAAATATCATGAAGGATAATGTACTTATCGGGAACTCAGTTTCAAAAACCCGAGGCATCATCAAAGAAAATGAAGTGTCCCCATCTGCACAAGTAGATAGCATTGAAATCAGATTTGGGAATGTTGCTGTGTAGCCTGCGCAGCAGCAACTACTGTGCTACGAAATTGGCTCATTTTAGGATTCATTTTGATAATCCGAACCATTTACATTTTAGAATACTTCAAGTAGAATATGTCTGTAAAAATCAAATTAATTGAATATCGTTCACCTATTCATCCACTCACATTTATATTTATTTTAATACTTTAAATCACAATTATTATTTATTTTTGTAGATACAAATGTGAATGGATGTATAGATAAACGATATCCAATTAAGTTAATTTTTTGCACACATGTTTTATTTGATATATTTTAAAATATAAACAATTTAAATTATCAAAATAAATCTTAAAATGAATTTATTTCACTGCATAACAGTTATTGCTGCGCAAGCTAGGGAGTAACATCTCCAATGCCGTTGGAATCCAAACATTACAGAATTTGCTCCGACCATCCATAGCACCGAATCTTTTTGTGGGGGTGGTGGGTCTGGGGATGGCGCTAAAATTTTGGCCCTGTTGCAATTACGAAATTAGCCCTTGTTACTTTTATTTGAATGCCGTGTGTCTTAGCCATTGAGAGTGAAATGATAATTTAACTTATATGTCGACAACGGGACACGTGGATTTGAGATTCTCTTATTACGGGGGTAAGGGGTACGCAGAATTGCTCAATTTGTAGAGAATACTGTGTTAGCATCCCTTAAATTATGTTAGATTCTTTAATTTTTAGTTTTTTTTTATTATAATAATAATTTTAAATAAAATTATTACAAAGGATATCATTAATTTTGAGATACCTTATCTCACCATTAAATTTACACATCCATTACATCATGAATTAGGATTTATGAGAGCACCTACTTCTATCACCACCCATCTATTTTTTCCAAATCTGACCTTTAAAACCTTGAAAATCCTTTGACGTTAATATTCTGATGGTAACGGTGACAACTATTTGATTACCTACACTTCTCCAATAATGACAATGAGTGGAAGTTTTTATGACAACCACAACTCCATAAAACGAGAGGAGTACAATAATAAAAGTTTAGAGGATGTTCATAACTTTGATGTTGTTCTTAACTCAGAGGAGATTGACCTTATAAGGGTAAATTTCTTTAAAAAAAATGACAAAAATAATAAAACATGTTCATCATTTTTTCAGAACTGAACTCCGAACAAATGATCGAAATTCAGGAACACAGGCCCGAACATTATTTATTTGCTCGGGAACCGATGACTGCACATTTATTATTTGTTTAGAAATAGGTAACCAAATATTATTCATAGGTTCGGACCTGTTTTACCGAAAAAAACTAAACCAATTGTTATAATTTTTTTTTGCAAGAGAAGAAATTATTATGAGAAAACTAAGAAATTATGTATATATATATAGAGAGAGAGAGCGCATACCAACTGTGACAATGATGGATGAGGCAGTAGAGACAGTAATCACATTACCTTTTCTTCTTTTTCGTGGGCATTGTTAGGGTTTTTTTAGAAATGTGGTGTGCATTCAATGGATGAAATGTTTTCACAACGATAATTTTGGTATTATTTCGGGAGGAGGGAAAGAAATTTTAAGGATTTCAAAATTTATAAGTATAGATCCAAAATAATTTATGGGATGCTAATAGCACCACTCTTTATGGATTATCTTCTCATTATATATATATACATGGCAATATATATATTATATAATATAGATATTTTGATAATTCACAGCCAAAACAAAAAGTGTGTATTATATATTTAAATATAATTTTTGTGATTTTTAATTATAATTTATTATGGTGTTAGTTATGATTTGATTATGATTTATTGTGGTGTTGGTTATAATTTCGTATCATATGCCCAAATTACAATCTTTGTAATATTTGGTTATTACCTATTATGATTTTGATTATGACTCATTATACTGTTGGTTATAATTTCATTATGATAATTGTTATTTTGATTATAATTGAAGATATCTTTGTTATGTCTTTGGTTATGACCCTTAATTATAACTTGATGATACAGTTATGATGGTAGGACGGGTCGGACTGATCCGCGCTCTTCCAGCCTAATGTCCGAAGGACCAAGCCCACCAAAGAACCTGCACAAGAGTCCAATGGAGAACAGGGAGTCCCCCAGCAAACCCTCTGACGAACAAGTTAGAGAGAGAAGTAGAGTGTAGAGATGAATTAGAGAGGAAAAGCTTAACCTTCTTCTTGTCTTCAACGTTTGCTTATATCCTTTGGTAATCATTTCGTTGTCCCTTCCGACCTGTCACGTTGGCCAAAAGTCTATGCTGTAACTTACCTTGTTCAGTGTGAGGGCGTGCTATCCCACCAGAGAGGTGTTGTCGTAATAAATGCAGTGAGGGGCTGCATTAATGGCGGTGTGCAGTGGCAATAACTTTGCAGATCTTTGTCTGCTGATGTGGCTTGCCCTTTACCTGCCATGTGTCTGAATATCATTAGTCCTTCATGCCATGTTGACTTCCAGATGGTGCTGGGCCTTATCAGTTGGGTTATGTATTGGGCCCTAAGTGGTGGGCTTGAGTTGTTCATGGCGGGCTATAGTCTTTATGGGCCTACCCATGTCAGTAGTCCCCCATTCCCGAGTGCAGCTTTATTCCAACGAAGGGAATAATGAAGAAAATGAGGGTGGTGAGAGATCTGTAGGAGAGGGGCCGACCAATAAGAGTGATCGAGTGTAGGGGTCGATCAGGAGGAGAGCCGACCGCGAGAGGTAACCGAGTGGAGTGGCCGACCATGAGGAGGGCCGACCGCGAGAGGTGGCTGAGTGGAGGGACCGACCATGAGGTGGGCCGACCGTGAAGGGTAGCCGAGTAGAGTGACCGACCACGAGGTGGGCCGACCACGGAGGGGGAAGTGGCAGGGGCGGGGCTCGAGAGGCGGCGGGTCACGTGGTGACTTGAACTGGAAAAGACAGGGTAAGGGAAGGGTGCAGTGAATCATGGTTGTACACGTGGCATCATCTCGTGGTGGGGGAGATTAGGCGTTGGGCCAGAGGTGAAACGATAGGTCATAATTGGTGTTGAAAAGACAGTTTTGGCGGATGGTTGAAAAATTTTCAAACTGGCAGCAATTAATTGTGACCCATGGAATACAGGCAAGCCTTGGGCGTTTGGGATTATACGTTTTACCTACCTTTTTTCAAAAAATCAAAACATTCCAAGTGTAGACTCCTTCGTTGCAAGTGATACACCCTTGCGACATTTTTTGAACTTTCTTGCCCTCGCATCCGAGGCCATTCGCAGACACACAACAAAAATAGCCCAGGGAGAAGCTAGAACTGCCAGGGTTGATCCACTAGGGGACGATGATGCGGTGGAGTTGGCGGAACAGTACAGGACGGAGAGGCAAGTGGAGAGAGTAGGGGGGCCGGCGGGACCGCCGCGTTCGTTGACATTGATGGCGGCTCCGAAGCCAATCAACCAGGCTGAGCAAGATCACTAGCATACGAAGGCCGACAGGTCGACCGTTACTGCGAGGGAGTTGGAGGGTATGCGCAAAAAATACCAGGTTCCCGCAGAAATAGAATTGATGCTACCAACACCAACGGAGAGGCCGTCCGATGCTCGGCCGAGGGAGTTTGCCCTCTACGAGGAGGCGTTGAAGGGTGGGTTGAGGTTGCCGCTTCCGCAGGTAGTAGTGGATGTCTTAAACAGACTAGAAGTGGCACCAGGTCAACTAATGCCCAATGCGTGGAAGATTGTATTGGCCTGTGCAAGTGCGTGGCCGAAAGCGAACGAGGGGGCGGCTATGACGGTAGACGAGTTTTTTGCGTGCTACAAGGCCTCAGGCCAGCAAGAAACTTGGGTCACTTTTCAGGCGGCGGCAGGGAGGGGTCTGGTGGCGGGGTTGCCGTCATCAATTAAGGGATGGAGGCCGCGGTGGTTCTACGTATCTGCGAACGGGGGAGTGGGGGTGCGCACGGTGTGGAGAGTGCCTACCAAGTCTGTGGAGCCAAAGCTGGGGGCCGCAGCGGAGGAGAGGGTGAAAAATGTGAAGGCCTGGAGGGAGAAGGAGGGCGTCAAGTGGGACGATCTCATCCAGCCGTTCGCTTTGTTTGCCGCAGGATTGGGCCCTCTGCCGATCGGTGGAGATCTGGCACCGGAAGAACTAGAGGCAAGAAGAGAGGCGCAGGAGGCGGAAGATCGGACCATTTTTGCCAGAGCCCAAAAATTCAAGGAGGTGCAGTTAGGCCCACCACCCAAACCGGTCGCGAGGGAGAGAATCCGACCGCGCCCCAAGCCATTGGGGGAAAAAGACTTGGGCAGTTTTAAGCCACGACCGCCCCCCGTGGATCCGGTGAAGGAAAGGGCAAACAGGGAGGCGGAGGCGTTGAAGAAGAAGAAGAAAAGGACGGTTCGCCCAGAGGGGGCCTCAGGTGAGCCTGGGTTGAAGAGAGTGAGGGTTGGGGAGGAGGTTACTCCCATGGTGGAGGAGTCGACCGCAACAAGGGAGAAGGGAGTGGAGGCGACCCCAGAAAGTGTGGTTGTCCCAGACATGGAAGGGGACAAAGGCCAAGGAGGCTAGGAGGAAGGAGAGCACCTGAGTGCCATGTCTAAAGTGCCAGTGGAGAGTGGGTCAGCTGGTCCTAAGGAAGTGATAGAGCAGCAGCCAAAGGGGGGCCCTGCGCCCCAAGGAGAAGAGGCCAGGCTGGCGACTGCTATCTACCATGCTCGTGCAGTGGCTGGGCGGCTAGAGGGAGAAGAAGGCCCAGCCAGGGCGGCTGCGGATCGCCTTGTAGGGATTGTGGACGACACAACGGTGCGCTTGGTGGCCAGGCTCAACGAGGCTGAGCTGCTGAGGGGGTTGTGCTCCCCCCAAATGGAGGTAACCACCTTAGCGGGAGCTCTGCTGAGAAAGGCGGCGGCTGGGAAGACCAAGTTGGAGGAGGCGAAGGCCCAACTTGTGAGTTTGAGGAGTGAAACTGCGGGGTGGAGGCGGACCACACGGAGCATTTGTGCAAGGAGGTTGAAAGAGGCTGAAAAGGCCAAGAAGATGGAGGTACTGGCGATCGTGCAGCGTAATGTTGCCGCGCGAGCCCATGCTGAGCTACTTGCGGTCAAGTTGGAGCTAGAGGACGAACACCGCAAGGTAGTGTCGCTCGAGTTCCAGCTGGCTGACAAGCATAAGAAGCTGGGGGATGCTCAAAATGCCTGCACGGTCGCCACCGAACGGTTTGAAGAGGCTATGACCAGCAATGAAGAGCTGCGTGCCCAGCAGAACAAAGAAAAGGAGGAAGCAGACTTGAAGATTGCTGGGCTGCAGAAGGAGCTGGAAGATGAGCGTGCCAAGGCCATGGAGGAGAAGGCGAGATTGGAGAAGGAATTAGAGGAGGAAAAAACTAAGGCCGCCTCTGAAAGGGCAGCATACCCCGATCTGTGTGTCACAGCAGTGGAGCAATTCAAGGGGTCTACTGAATTTCAGATGGCAGTCGATGCTGCAGTTGCCAGCAACTTGGCAAGAGAGGAGTCTGGGGGGGCGGGCCCGTCGGGAACGACCGCTAGGGGCAGGACTGAAGTAGAAGTTATTGAGAGCTTCCAGCGGTCGGACTTCTACAAACACGAAATGGCTGAGTTCTGGGACAGTGGCTGAAAGATGTTTAAGCGGAAGGCAGAAGAACTGTTCCCAGACTTGGACCTTAGCAGTGTAAGGATTGATGAAGACGGCGTGGCCCAGACCCCCCTAGATGAGGGAGTTGAAGAAGAAGACCTTGCTTCAAGTGAGGAAGAGTGAGTGGTGTGAACAAAACCTATACTTAAAGTTTGTTTTGTGTTTTTGTGTTTTGGTTTGGTTTTTTTTTTTTTTTTTTTTGACTGTAAGGAACTTATGTACAAGTTTGTGAATAAATAAAATTTTGAGTCTTGTTTTCATGCTACTACTTTTGTTTGCACATCTGAAATGAATGAGAATGGTGACTTGTACAAGTCTTATGTATAAATCATTGTGAAGTGTAAAATGTAAGGAAAACTCAATGTAAAGTGAAGTTTAATCCTGCAAGAAAAATTCAATACAGAGTGGAGTTGAACTTGTAATAAAATTATAAGTTTGTGTTCAAATTAGGCTTGATTTGTAAGGAAAGAGTGAGAGAATAATCTGACTTGTAAAGGAGACATGTTAGAATATCAAAGATGTGGAGTTCAAAACTATGCCCAAAAATGGAGTTGTAAATCGTGTTGGAAGAGTGTTAGTGTAATAACCCTCACCACTGATTACTGATTAAGCACTGATTACTGTTAAACTGAGACTGATTATGATTGATAATTGAATTGATTGAAATACTGAAACGACTAACTGAGAACTGAGACTGATTGATTGACTGTAACTGTTTAAATGCATTTTCTACCTGTTGATTGTTAATCGATCTGTTCATGTTCTGTAATTTAAACTGCAAATTGAAGGCCTTATCGGCGGCCGAATCGGAAATGGATCAATGTTTTATGATCATTGGAATTTATGTGAATTAATGGTATATTTAATTGAAAAGTGATTTGGAATGATTAAATTAGATTAAATTAAGCTAAATTGGCAAGAGTTGGCTTATTTACCATATTACCACCTAGTGGCCCACTACCTTAATATATTGAGCTTCATTACACTTGAGCAAACATTTTCATCAGCCACATTTTCCTTGCCTTAGCCGAATTTAGAGAGAGAAGAACTTAGAAGATTGGTCTTCATCTTGTACATTGCCTAGAAATTATGAAGATTAAGGGAGTTCTTGCTTGATTAAGCTCTAGACTTGTAATTGAAGACCTAAGGTAGATCATTGGCCTTCTTTATTGCGCATTTGAGTTTATTCTTCCATGATTCATGGGTCTTTAGTGATCTAAGGCATGAATTAGTCCAATGGTGTTGAATTGAAGCTCATTCCATGCATGCATGCTTGTATTGACAAGTTTGAAGTTGTTTTCATGGCAAATCTTGCATGCATGTTCATATTCATGTTAAAGACCATGATTTCATCTTGTTCTTGAAGAAAGGAGCTCAGTTGAGCTAACATTTGAGGCTTTGAATTGATTGAATTCATGGATATTGCATGTTCATCATGTTTATGAAAATTGTTTTGAAAAGGAGGTTAATTGAACTACTCTTGGGCTTTGATTTTATAAATTGAGCTTGGAATCATGTAATATTATGAGTTTACAAGAGTTTTCCAGAAATTCAGCCCAAGAGGATCGATTTTGATGCTTTGAAACTTGGTTTTGAACTTGGAGTTCGAATCTGGATTTTCCAGATTTTGGTCGTCCGCTCGAGCGGGGGAAGTGCCGCTCGAGCGGGGTATTGTATGCTCGAGCGGAGGCTTGTGTCACACGCTCGAGCGGGGGAGTTGACGCTCGAGCGGGGACCTTTGCTTCATGTCCACTCGAGCGGGGAAAGTGACGCTCGAGCGGGGCTCTGTTTTTCTGAAAATTCTGAAAATGTTTTCTATTTGCATCTTTGCATCCTCATCCCATTCTAGGCATTCTTAGGCCTAGTCTAAGACATCTTCATGAGGATTTAGATGTAGAACACACCGAGACAATTAGGGATTAAGTTATTATCTCTCTCAACTGCGTAACTTAGTGTGTGTTCAATCTGTTAACTGTATAGGGTTGGCATTCCAAGGAGACGCTCTAGCTTACTGTAGCCCAGAACTCTGTGAGTAACAATTGTGTAAAGATGTGTTCAAAATGATTATCTTCTGAACAACTGAACTGTACTGTTTTCTGAATTGCTTACTGTTAACTGAATGAATGTATGTCCTATATTCTGAGCTGTATTGTGGCACCTTTAGTAACTACTGTTTACTATTACTGTTACTGTTACAGAAATCTCTGTCGGTTCCCTCGTTGGAATCACTACTGTTTACTGTTTGATGGCCATCAACTGACTGTTCGGTCTTTTAAGACCTACTGTCTACTGTACTGCTACTGTCACAGATATCTCTGGAGCAAAGTGCTGCACAGACCTAAGTGCTACAGTGTGAGCCACCTCTAGAATCTGTGCGAGACACCTCTTGAGTCCATACCGGGCTTTAAGCCAATCTGTGAAATCTGGAGCAAAGTGCTGCACGGACCTAAGTGCTACAGTGGGAGCCACCTCTAGAATCTGTGCGAGACACCTCTTGAGTCCATAAGAACTATACCGTTACTGTTACTGTTACTGTTACCGTTACTGTTACTATTACTGTACTGTTACCGTTACTACTACTGTACTGATATCGTACTGACACTGCTACTACCACCGTACTGTTTTGCTATCAGATGTGCTACGTACGATTACTATGATTTCTAAATGACTGATATGACATGAAGTATAAGCCACCGACTGTATAACTGATTTACCGAGGCAAACAACTGTTTAAAATACTGAAAGGACATTCTTTCTTAACCCCTTTACGCATTATGTTATTCACTGGGCTTTAGCTCACTGCTCATATATATATGTAGGTGTACAGGCACCGGACCGTTGCTAGAAGCGTCGGGGTAAACTCCAGTTTTGTCAAGCCAACCTTTGTGCCTCACTTTGAGGTTCCAGTACTGTTCAAGCTATGGCTTAGCGGTGTTTTAATCTCCCTGCCTGTCTCTGTATCTGTGATGTACTACTGTGTAGACTGAATATTTTGCACTGTACTGTATTGTTTAATAGGGATTAAGTCCCTGTACTGAATGATTGTATATATGATGCATACTGCTCTGTACTGAATGTCTATATGTATGAAAAGTCTTTTTGCATACAGACTGTCACAGCTCATTGGACATTGTTTTATTTACTGTATTGGCTTCCACCATGCCCCTGTATTCTGTATTACTGTTCTTCTGTTAAGCAGGCCTTCGGTAATCTCGGATTACTGGCCGGTTACGGTGCTAAACCCATAGGGACGGGTTTGGGTCGTGACAGTTGGTAAATAAAAGATGAGTGTGGAACTTGACTAAGTGAAGAGTGGTGTACAAACATGACCTGGAATTTTGACTAAGTGTGTCTACTAATGCCACAAGCACGAGGTTTGCATGAATGGCCTTGAACGAGCTCTGCATGCGTGCTCAGTTGGGGTAGGCTCAGCCTGGCCGAGGTTGTGTAGGCTTAGTCTGGCCGGCGCTCTTACACTCGGTCTGGCTGAGGCTTGTCATGCTCAGTCTGGCTGAAGCTGGTCACGCTCAGTCTGGCTGAAGCTGGTCACGCGCAGTCTGGCTGAGGCTTTGTATGCTCGGTTTGGCTGAGGCTTTAAGTGACTCGGTCTGGCTGGGCTCTTCATGCTCAGTCTGGCTGAGGCTTTTTGTGCTCAGTCTGGCTGAGGCTTTAAATGACTCGGTCTAGCTGAGCTCTTCATGCTCAGTCTGGCTGAGGCTTTTTGTGCTCAGTCTGGCTGAGGCTTTAAATGATCCGGTCTGGCTGAGCTCTTCATACTCAGTTTGGCTGAGGCTTTTTGTGCTCAGTCTGGCTGAGGCTTTAAATGATCCGGTCTGGCTGAGCTCTTCATGCTCTGTCTGGCTGAGGCTTTTTGTGCTCAGTCTGGCTGAGGCTTTAAATGATCCGGTCTGGCTAAGCTCTTCATGCTCAGTCTGGCTGAGGCTTTAAATGACCCGGTCTGGCCGAGCTCTCCATGCTCAGTCTGGCTGAGGCTTTAAATGACTCGGTCTGGCCGAGCTCTTCATGTGCAGTCTGGCTGAGGCTTTTTGTGCTCAGTCTGGCTGAGGCTTTTTGTGCTCAGTCTGGCTTAGGCTTTGTGTGCTCAGTCTGGCTAAGGCTTTAAATGACCCGGTCTGGCCGAGCTCTCCATGCTCAGTCTGGCTGAGGCTTTTTATGCTCAGTCTGGCTGAGGCTGGAATCAAAGCGTTATTGGAATACCATAGATAACTGAGATATAAGCTTGCTGTCATACAAAGTGTAGCCCATGGGGTCATAAATTTATACTATATGAGGAGAAAATGATAACATAGATTGTCAAAAAGAACATACAACTTTTTGGACTATACAAAAAATACAACGTTTATTGAAAATTGCGCTTCAAATGTTCAGCATTCCAAGGATGGGGGAGGTCTCGACCTTCCATGTCCTGAAGTCGGTAAGTGCCCGGACGTGGTCTAGCTTTCACAACGTAAGGTCCCTCCCACTTGGCAGCCAGTTTGCCCTCAGTCAGATTTTTAGTGGCAAGAGTTACTTCTCGTAAAACAAGGTCCCCCTCGGCGAACTCCCTTGGTCGGACTTTGCGATTGTAGTGAGCTCTCATTTTCTGTTGGTATGAGGCCCGTCTGATTGCAGTGGTTTCTCGGAGCTCTTCGATTAGGTCTAGGTCTGCCCGACGCAGCTCTTCAGTTAGCTCTGGATTCGGATGTAGAACCCTTGGGGTAGGAAGACCGACTTCTACTGGGATGACCGCCTCAGCGCCGTATGTTAAGCGAAAAGGAGTCTCCCCAGTGGAAGTTCGGGCGATAGTGCGATAGGCCCAAAGCACATTTGGTAGTTCCTCAGCCCAAAGTCCCTTAGCAGCTTCCAACTTGGTTTTGATGATCTTTAGAAGAGAACGGTTGGTGACCTCAACTTGGCCATTGGCTTGGGGGTGACCTGGGGTAGAGAAACATGGCTAGACCTGAAGCTCTGCACAGAATTTCTTGAACTTGGCATTGTCGAATTATTTGCCGTTGTCGGAGACAATGGCCTGAGGGATGCCAAATCTGTATACGATCGACTGCCAAATAAACCTGGTTGTGTTTCGCTTGGTAATGGTGGCAAGGGGTTCTGCTTTAACCCATTTGGTGAAATAATCGATGGCGACAATGGCAAATTTGGTTTAGCCTCGGCCAGTGGGCAATGGGAAAACCAGGTCGATCCCCTATTTGGTGAAGGGGTAGAGACTGCAGAGTGTGATCAATTCTGTAGGAGGGGCGTAGGGGATGTTGGCAAAACGTTGGCACTTGTCACATTTGAGCACAAAGTCTGTCGTATCTTGATTGAGAGTAGGCCAGAAATAACCAGTGTGAAGTATTTTGTGGGCTAGGGACCTGCCACCGAAATGATTGCCACATACGCCTTCATGGATTTCTCTCATCACGTAAGTCGCCTAAGCAGGATTGAGGCATCTGAGGTATGGGCGTGAAAAGCCCCTCTTGTACAAAAGACCATCGATAAGAATGTAATTGGACGACCGGGCCCTGACTTTTGCGGCCTGCTATGTGTCCTCTGCTAGTTCTCCCGTTGTTAAAAATAGAAAGATGTCGGATGCCCAGGGGATAGGTTCATTTTGGAGGAAGTGGACTTCTTGCTGGTTGGGGGTAATGGCAGGGTGGGCTAGGCAGTCGAAGCGGACACCATGGCTGAGGTCGGACTAGTCTGCAGAAACCAACTGAGCCATCTCATCCGCCTTAGAGTTTTCTGCCCGAGGGATGTGTTTGATGTGGAAGGTATTGAAGAGGCGGACAAGGGGGAGTGCTATATCCCTGTAAGCCCGCATTGTGTCCTCCTTAGCATCGAATTCCCCCGTGATTTGTCCGACAATGAGCTGGGAGTCGCTGAACACCCGAATGTGGCTGACACCAATATCCATGGCTAAGTGGAGACCTGCTATCAATGCCTCATATTCGGCCTCATTGTTACTGGCCTCGAACAAGAAACAGAGAGCATATTTGAAATAACCACCCTAAGGGGCGGTGAGGATGAGACCAGCCCCACTGCCCTCCCTGCGGGAAGATCCGTCGACATTGAGAGTCCAAGAGTGAGGGTCTTCTGGGTCGGTAGGGGTTGGTGGGTGTGGAGGGGCCGTGGTGGGGGTAGGATTAGTGAATTCTAGGATGAAATTGGCGATAGCCTGCCCCTTAATCGCTGTTCGAGGCCGGTAGGAGATGTCAAACTGGCTGAGTTCCACTGACCACTGCATGAGTCTGCCTGAGAGTTCTGGTTGCTGCATTACCTTCTTCGAGGATTGGTCAGTGAGGATCACTATGGAATGGGCTTGGAAGTAAGGACGAAGTCGTCTGGAGAAGGTGACCAAGGCCAAGGACAATTTTTCTAACAGTGGGTAATTCTGCTCCGCTCCCCTGAGAGCCCGACTGATGTAGTAGACCGGTCGTTGGACAGAGCCGTCTTCCCTGATAAGAGCTGCACTGACTGCGGTGCTTGACACGGCTAAATAGAGGAAGAGGGGTTTGCCCGTGATTGCCTGTAATAGGAGTGGGGGGTTGGCCATGCACTGTTTCAACTGCTGAAAAGCCTCTTCGGATTCGATCGTCCATTCAAAAGTTTGTCGAAGAACTTTGAAGAAGGGAAGGCACTTATCTGTTGAGCGGGAAATGAAGCAGTTAAGGGCGGCAACTTGGCCAGTGAGTCTTTGAACCTCCTTAACCATTCTGGGTGACTGCATCTCAACCAAGGCCTTGATCTTTTCAAGGTTGGCTTCAATGCCCCGCTGACTGACCATGAAACCCAAAAACTTCCCAGATCCAACGCCGAAGGCGCACTTTTTCGAGTTGAGCTTCATTTGGTACTTTCGTAGGGTGGCGAAGGTCTCTCGCAGGTCGGTCAGATGATCAACGGAGAGTTTGCTCTTGACTAGCATGTTGTCGACATATACTTCCATATTCCGACCTATCTGATGATAGAAGACAGCATTGACTAAACGTTGGTAGGTGGCCCCAGCATTTTTCAGTCCAAATGGCATCACACGGTAATGGTAGGTACCTCGATAGGTGCATCAGAATTTGGTTGTACCCAGAGAAGGCATCCATGAAGCTAAGCATTTGATGACCGGCCGTGGCGTCAACCAGCAGATCTATGCGGGGGAGAGGATAGCTGTCTTTGGGGCAAGCTCGATTGAGGTCGGAGTAGTCAACACAGAGTCGCCATTTACCATTGTTCTTACGAACCAGGACGACGTTTGACAACCATCTAAGGTAGTCCACGTTTTTGATGAATTGTGCCTCAAGGAGCTTGTCGACCTCTGCGGCAATGAGAGTGTTACGTTCCGGATGAAAGATGCGCTGCTTCTGGCGGTAAGGTCAAAAATAAGGTTCAATGCTGAAGCGGTGGTTTATGAATAAGGGGTCAATACTTGGCATGTCTGAGTGGGTCCAAGCAAAGACATCGTGGTGCTCGATCAGGAGGGCAGTAAGGTCAGCCTTTGCTTGGGGGGATAGTTGGCTGTCGATTTTGGCAGTCTTCGTCGAGTTGGCAGGGTTGATGGGAACCTCAATGAGCTCCTCCACAGGCTCCCCTCTGACCAGCTCGTTCTCATCTCGGACGTCAAGCCCTTCAATGATCATTGCCTCCTTCAGCTTGACTTCCTTGAGTAAGGCGACATAACATTCCCTGGCAACGGTCTGCTCTCTCCCCTCACTGTCCCGACCCCCAGATCGGTGGGAAACTTAATGGCAAGGTGGTAAGTTGATGTGATAGCTTGAAAAGCATTTAGGGCAGTGCGACCAAGGATGATGTTGTAGGTGGAGGGGTAGTCGACAACAAGAAAGGTGAGCAACTTCGTGGTCTGCCGCGGGTACTCGCCGATCATGATAGGAAGATCGATGGAGCCGATGGAGGTCACCCGGTCACCAGTGAAACCGACCAAAGGGGTTTGGAGAGGAGACAGACTTTACTCTCCAATCTTGAGCTGGTGAAAGCAGTTGAGGAAGATGATGTCTGAAGAACTGCCGTTGTCGATAAGAACTCCTCTGGCCTTGTAGTTGGAGAGGAGGGCAGAGATGACAAGAGGGTTATCATGAGGGCAACGGATGCCTGAGCAATCGGCATCCATGAAGGTGATAGGTTCGGTCCACTACTTGGGCTGTTTGGAGGGTCGGTCCACCGTGGCAACTGTTTTGTCTGAGCCCTACCTTATCTTTTTAAGTTCTGTTTTCTGAGCCGAGCGAGATGGTCCCCCACAAGCAAGGCTGCCTGAAATAACTTTGATTTCTCCAACAGGTGGGGCGGGGTTACCCTGTGCCCGAGGCTGTTGTGGAGGGCGATCATGGCCTTGGTTGGGTTGGGCTGGCTGCCGGGGAGGGGTGGGTCGGCGGTTGTTTCTGTTGGGCTTAGTCCTTTGCCTCTGCTGAGGGCGGGTGTCTGTAAACCGGCTAAGTCGTCCCTGACGTATTAAAGTCTCGACCTGATCCTTGAGGTTAACACACTCATCGGTGTTATGGCCGTGGTCCTGGTGAAAACGGCAATATTTGGATTGATCTTTCCGGTTGGAAGGGGTTCGCGATGGTTGGGGCCATTTGAGGGGGTAGTCCCACTGGATCTAATTGAGGACTTGTTCCATGGGAGAGTTTAGGGGGGTGTACCGCTCGAACCGACCGGGCGGTCGGACTTGGGCCGACCGATCAGTTCTGGGGGCTCGGTCAGTGTACTGAGACGTTTGGTTATTGTAGTGGGTATTTCTGGTGTCTAGATCTTTCCTCTTCTCTCTGGAGGTCGGGTTTTTGGTGATAGGATCTTGCCGGGCAGTTAGGGAATCTTCAGTATTCATGTATTTTTGGGCTTTGGATAGAAGGGTTGCCATAAAGGTCGGGGGGTTTTTAGAGAGGAAGAAAAGGAAATCAGACGACCGTAGACCGGCCATGAAAGCTGTAAGGATGACCTTGTCATCATTTTTCGCTACCTGCAAGGCTTCGGTGTTGAAGCGGGTAACGAAACTGCGCAACGACTCCCCTTCAGTCTGACGGATATTCAGGAGTTGGGTTGCTGGACGTCGCTGGCGCTGGGCTCCAATAAAATGGCTGAGAAAGGAGTCATTGAGATGCTGGAAAGTGGAGACGGAGTCTGCTGGTAACTGACTAAACCACAGCCGAGCTGACCTCTTCAGTGTCACGGGGAAAGCTCGACACATGATCTCTTCAGGGAATGCATGGAGGATCATGAGGGTTCTGTAGGTCTCCAGATGGTCGATTAGGTCCGTCGTACCGTCAAAAGAGTCGATGGTGGGCATTTTGAACTTGAGGGGTAGAGGTTTGTCCCGAATGGAGGCAACAAATGGTGAGTTTACTGTGGTAAAGGGTTTATGCTGGATGTTCTGCATGACCCCTTGGAGTTGGAGCTTCATGGCTCGGAGTTCGGCATCCCAGAGAGGGATGTTATCACCACCAGAAGGCAAAGGAGGTTGGACACTACTGGCTTCCCCTTCAGGGGTTGGTGCCAGGACCAATGGATGCGGGGGTTGGGGTGGTGGACTTATATTGGGAAGAGGAGGTTGCAAGCCTTCCAAGTTTGGTGGATAGGGCTACGGGATAGTATGGCTTGGGGCTCGTTCTTGGTTGGGCGGAATATCTGGAGGTGGTGGAGGAGGAGGCATAGGAAGGTTTCTTTGGAGTAGAGCATTTATCAGGGCTTGGTTTTGCTCAGCCATACGGCTAATGCTGTTGGTAAGCTCAATGAAATACTGTGGTGGGTTGTTTGGATTGGGGGGTTGGCTTGGTGGTCGGTAGCATTTTGGTGAGAAGCCATGGATCTAGTCGTGACCATACACTTTGATGGGTAGCAAGAAAGGGTTATTGGAACAGGGTCTCCGGCGACAGTGAACACAACTGGCGCGAGGAGCAAAGCGTTCCCACAGACGGCGCCAACTGATGATACAGTTATGATGGTAGGACGGGTCGGACTGATCCGCGCTCTTCCAGCCTAATGTCCGAAGGACCAAGCCCACCACAGAACCTGCACAAGAGTCCAACGGGAAACGGGGAGTCCCCCAGCGAACCCTCCGACGAACAAGTTAGAGAGAGAAGTAGAGTGTAGAGATGAATTAGAGATGGAAAGCTTAACCTTCTTCTTGTCTTCAGCGTTTGCTTATATCCTTTGGTAATCATTTCGTTGTCCCTTCCGACCTGTCACGTTGGCCAAAAGTCTATGTTGTAGCTTACCTTGTTCAGAGTGAGGGCGTGCTGTCCCGCCGGAGAGGTGTTGTCGTAATAAAAGCAGTGAGGGGCTGCATTAATGGCGGTGTGCAATTGCAATAACTTTGCAGATCTTTGTCTGCTGATGTGGCTTGCCCTTTACCTGCCATGTGTCTGAATATCATTGGTCCTTCATGCCACGTTGACTTCCAGATGGTGCTGGGCCTTATCAGTTGGGTTATGTATTGGGCCCTAAGTGGTGGACTTGAGTTGTTCATGGCAGGCTATAACCTTTATGGGCCTACCCATGTCATAACTCATTATGATATTAGTTATGATTCATTATGATTGTTATTTTAATGATGACCATAAAAGTCATTAGTTATACCTCAAATGATATTTATGATCTAAAGTGATTTAATTATAATACTTTGTTAACGCCACAAAATGTCATAACTAGAGAAAATGCTTGAGTATATAATGCACACCGTATAGAATCTTAACAGAAAATTGTATAAATTTTTACAAATTTATATAAATGATCTTACAAAAATATATAAGTTTAATACAAATTCAGGGAGGTGAGTTAACTTAAATATTTCTTTTGTGTGGTATATATAATGTGAACTTCAAGAATTACAAGATTATAGAGATTTGATTGGAGTGAGAGAAAGTTGATTTAATTAAAGTCAAATTTTAAAAACAAAACTAAGCTAATTGGGGTTTTCTACAAGTGGATATTTACAAAGAAAAAAATATTAGAATAAATTGTTTTTGAATGTTTTAAATATGTAGTCAATGAATTCTGAGGCAACACATACATAGACGGGGAATTTATTATAAAATTCTTTTTGTTATCTCAATTCATTTATAAGATATTTTTATATTTTGCTAAATCATATTATTTTGGATATTTGATTTATAAAATCTTAATTATCATATTTAAGATATTTAAGAATAATTTTACCTTTATAAATATTTTTTGAGCCCTTAGTAACTTAGTGATGTGAACATTCACATTAAATAAATTTGACAATGTGAATGTTCACATCATGAAATATTTACACTGTTAATGTGAATATTGATACGCACTTCACCATATTATTATTAGGGATATTTTGGTAATTATACCACTCGTAAAACTTATTGGAATATAAAAAAATAATTTAAATTGAGTGAAATATAAGTATGCGAACATGAATTTATGAAATAATGCACCAAATAGAAACGTGCAAAGAGTAATATTTATAAGGAAATTAATGTTTGAAATATTCAAAATGATTCTTCAACTTATAGAAGTGGTTAATGTCTAACTCAATGAATTTGTGGTACTTTGTAAGATAGATGTTTATATTTTCAAAATCTTTTCAATTTTATCGGCAAATATAACTAAGTGGAGTTGTAACACTTGTATATTTGATATTTTAATAACACTACAAAAAAATTGCTTTTTTGCGACGGTAAAACGCCGTCGCAAATACTCCAAACGCTGTCTCAAAAGGTTTTTTGCGACGGTAAGTGGCTTTTTGCGACGGCAAGTGGGGGGTCGCAACAAAGGGGGTTGCAAAAGGGTTTTAGCGATGGCATAATGCCGTCGCCTTTTTTTTGCGACGGCAAAATGGCTTTTTTGCGACGGAAAAATTCTGTCGCAAATAATGCGTAGAAATCTAAGTTTTTTTGAGACGGCACTGTGTTGCCGTCGCTAAAAATGTCTTTTGCGACGGTAAAAAATACCGTCGCTAAAAGTTTATTTGAGACAACACCTGAGCTGTTGCTAAAGAACTATTGGCGACAGCAATAAAACCGTCGCTAAAGGCATTACGTTTCAACCAATTCCCTATCTTTTGCGACAGTAAAAGTGCCGTCGCAAAAAATCCTAGTTCAATTTTTTTTTTGAGACGGTGTGCTGCCGTCTCCAAAAAAAAAAAAAAAATGTAATAAAATTATTAAAATGACCTGTATTAAATGAAAAATAACTTTAAAAAAAATCGATAATTACATAATAATATAAAAAGTCCAGTATATAAATAAAAATTTATCCATAATTAAAAATATGAAAATGATCTTTCATTTTTTTCTTTTTGCTGTCATACATTGTACAAGAAAGACTAAGTAGTAATATAAAGCTAACAGAAGAAAGGGCATCACTAGCATCATCTCACTAAAGTTTAGCAATAAGCACATATATCTTATTCACATCTTCATATCTGCCATGGCACAGATGATTTCAAATGAACAGAATGGAAAGATAAGGGAAAATTACAGCTCTCAACACCGCCTTCTCCAGTACTTTCACACTATGCAGATATTCTTCCTTCAAGTCATCCGGTAGCCGATTACAAACCCTGAAAAATAAGGATTATATTAAAACTAGACTAAAACAAAAAATTTAAAAGTAAAATGCGCATCCCTTGAAACCATCATTAGTCTAAATTATCAAGACACACCGACAGTTCTCCAAGTCACAAAATCATACACCTAAACACCAATCCCGCAACAGGTGACAAACATCAAATGTCTGAAATAAAAGTCACTACATTAATATGGCAATGATATGACAACAATTCAAACTAATTGGACACTAGTACATGAAATTAAATCCTACAAAACTAACCCAATTAAACATGCTTCCTGGAATACAGGATAACTACATTTGATTACCATCCATGCCATGATGAACTCAATTAAAAATCCCACAAACCTGATTCAGCTCAACTCAACGAAGTCTGGAATTTCAAATTAAATTCCACTGAAATCATATTTCAACAAATTGGATAGCTTTAATTTCCATGGAACATATTAGCACCACAAAAACCCATTTGAACTTGGGATACAACATTACTACCACTGTACTATATTAACTTTAAACATGAGATAGAACTTAATACCCTTCAACCCTTACTTGGAAAAACTGTAATCACGGTATGATGTAGTTATTGTTGTCTTCAAAATTCCGATTGAACACTCACTGAACTTCCGGACTCTCGCAATGGACAACAATACCGCAACAGTAAAATGGTTAAATGCCCGAAGATCTGATTTCACCAACCCCATAAATTCAAATATGATTTGAAAATCTACTAGTCTGTAAGGTTTTAAGACAACCTTACAAAAATATTCAACATGATCAACATGAAGAACATATAAATATACATATGGTAATATGTGAAAAATTGAAATGTAGAACAATAAATTCAGAGTTTGATACCTGAAAAGATATTCCTTCCTTCCACTCCTCTGAGGAGAAGCTGTACGTTGTAGTGATGGAAATTGATAAAGAATATTTCCCTGTATTAATTGCAAGTGAAAAGTAAAAAAAATAATATATAAAAAAAAATGGTTTCATCAGTGAAAGGCAAAGAAGGGTGTGAAAATGAAAACTGAGATTTTGGGGAAGAAGGTAAGGGCCCTTAAAGCCTGAGCTTCTTCTACCTCAAGGATTTTAAACTTACAACTATGAATTAGAGTCCAATGAATTGAAGAGCTACAAGATGTTTCATAAGAAAGATATCATCCTTAAAACTAGCTTCATATGGACTACATAAAAAATAACATTTTGGTCATTTATGCAAACTTGTCAAACAATGCTTAGAAATTAACACAGAATAGGGAATATAAGACTATGGAAAGTAACATGGAGGAGGGACAACAGGCCCTTAAGTGAGAGCTACATGTTTATAAACAACTTAAGAAAAATAGCAAACTACTGTAGCATTTTTCACAAACTCTTTGAAACTTTTAAGTATGTCTCGTTGCAAGACTAGAGTGTCCTGAAACAATTTAAAACAAAACTATCTAAAAACATAAACCCTTAATTAAGTTCTTTACAAATACAGCAATTTAACACACCTCTTCATCTACTTCTGGCTGACCATCAAACCGTAAGAGCACAGGTAATATGTATGAGTCATCAGCCTGGAAGCAACCAGAAATTTAGACAAGGATGGTCAGCACAATAAGAATTTAACTGGAGGCAGTAAATAACAAGCCAGAAAATTTTTCATTTCTTGAAAGCATGTTATTCAATGATGTAGAAAAATATGTCTACATTACCACAAAAAAAAATAAATAAATAAATGGGAAGAAGAAGAAGAAGAAGACAAAAGAAAGAAAGAAAATTGGTGGGAAGTAGACAAACACAATATATGCACACAACACAAAAACATCAAAGCATTCATAATGAAAATAATCCGGATAAAAAGAAAGATCAGTTCTTTATTGCAAGCATAACTATAAAGCTTTGAAATCAAACTTCAGAAGTTAAGACATTCCTTGAATAATAAAGGAGTTAATAAAAAAAGACTGAAAAGAGAAAAATATCAGTGACCAAAGGACTGAGAAACTAAAACAACAATCATAAATAGCTCCTTTTTTTATGTTTTTATCAGCAATAAATAGCTCCTTGTTCTAGAATTGAATAATCTAAGCTATTGCAGAGGTTCATCCATTGAATTGTAATCCGATAAAAAGATAATTTCCAGTTGTCTAAAGAATCCCATCAAACATTATTGCTAGCTAGAATTATCACAAACAAGCATTGCAAATGCAAGAGCAAAACAACAAACTAGTTTTTTTTAATGATTATCAAGCATAAAAATACCGTTTCCTTCGTAGTCTCTAAATCAAGATATGGAGCAAGTTCTTCAGCTGTGACAACACCACCGTTCGATGCTATGTATTCTCCAATTGTTCCCTTACCAAAGACATAGCTTGTAACACAAACCTTACAACTAGAACAGTACCTAGAAACTAACAAAAAACCAACTCCCAAAGACATCCAAAAGGATAGCCGAAATAAACCGACATGCTGATGTGGACAAAAAAGCAACAATACCTGTGCAACTGTTCCAAAGTAGATTGACCATCACTCATTATAATTGAGATCAAAGTGATGCTCATTCATTCTCATTTCAAACACGACATTATCACAGGATAGATCATGCACTGTACATCTCTAGTTGTGCATACCATTTAAATATAGAACTTGATATTATAGTCCATTATAACAATCAAGTTAGGCAAAAATATATGCTGTAAATGAATTTTCCTTGGTTAATCTATATCAGCAGTTAGCACCAAAGGACAAAATAAAACAACAGATCATAAAAATATAAAATTCAAAAACAAAATTAATTCAAAAAAACAAAAGACTGAAAAGTAGCGGAAGCACTGAAGATCATGGAGTTATTAACTAAACCCATGTCATTTTCGAACAAATTACCCTAAACCCTAAACTTATTTCTCAAACCAGGATGTGAAATACATTCAAAACAACTTGGGATTAGGGAAATCTGTTTCAAAATAACACGAGTTTAGTGATCAAACTCGTAGATCATACATAAATTTCTAAATCTACACATACATAACAAAGATCGGAAAATACAAATCAAAGCAAAACCATCATCAATATCTAAAATTAAAAGTAAATAAAAGAATACCTGGTGGATGTATTCACAGAAAAATGTTAGATCTGCTAATCCACCACAATCACATTCAATTCAAGACTAGTAGTATCTTGATTGCTAATTGCTTTTTTTTAAAATTAAAACTGGGTATTTTTAAAATAAAAAAAAATAAGAGAAGTCACAAGAACAGAGCAGAGAAAAGAAAACCCACTTACCAGAAAAGAACCAAAGCACCCTGTTTCAAGCCTCGTGGTTTTGATGAAGACTCCTCGTGCTAGCTAACGACAGCACAAGTGTACCTACTCAACCCACGCGTGACCTCTTCGAATTCTCGCTACTACCTCTGCTAACCCTAATTAGAGAGAGAGAGAGAGAGTGTGTGTGTGTGTTGTTTCGAAAACTTAGGGCTCTACAAACCTGAAAGGCAATGAAAAAAAAAGGGGAAAAGACGGGGAAAAAGGGAGGGGGGAAATTAAGGTTTTGTTTGGTTTAGATTTTCGGAATATTTTTAATATTTTGATTTTTGAAATATTTTTAATATTCTTAACATTTTATTTTCTAAATATTTTTAATGTTTATACAGGCCTAAAAAATTAATTGACAAAAAAATTAATTGACAGAAAATAATTGACATAGAAGTTGTTTGAAAAAAAAATGATTTGAAAAAAAAAATATTCAAAAAAATTATTTAAAAACAATTAATTGAAAAAAAAAACATTTTTATTTGAGTATTTTAAAAATAGTTTGGTTATGACTGTTGATAAAAAATACGGATATCGAGTTATAAGTTGTGTGTTTGATTATCAATTATAGGTTGAATTAAGTTTTGAAAACTCATCACCAAATAAATTTTTTTATTTCACATGTCACATCAAACTTTCAAAACTCAATTCCACATACAATTCAAAACTCAATTCAACACTCTATTAAAAAATCATAACCAAACAAATTTTTTGTAATAGAGGAGAGGGAGCGACAATAGTGGTGAAAATGGTGGATAAGAGGTGGTGGTAGTGGTGGTGATGGCAAAGGAGATTAGTAATGAAGTTGTGGTAGTGGTATAGGAGATGGAGTAGCGACGGTGGATGAGAGGTAATAGTAGTAGTAGTAGTGGTGGTAGTGGTAGTGGCAGTGGTAGTGGAGTGGTGGCGATGGTAGTAGTCATGGTAGTCGTAGAGGTGAAGTGGCGACAGTGGAAGTAATGGTGGTGGTGGAATGACGTTTGCAGTAGTGGTGAAGGTGGTAGAGGAGATGGGTGGCGAAAGAGAGAGATGAGTGAGAGACAGATAAAAGAGAGAGAGAGAGAGAAAGAAAGACAGAGTGATGAGCGAGAGAGAGACAAAGTGGTTGTTAAAAGTGCATTTTCTTGTAGTGGATCGATAAATCGAGAGGGAGCTCAGTAAATAGAGAAGACGGGAGCGAGAGAGTGAGCAACGCAAACATAGTGAGAGAGAGAGAAAAGAGAAAGAGAAAGAGAAAGGCGAACATAGTGAGGAAAAAATAGACAAATAGACAAGTAGAGAGAGAGAGAGAGAGAAGAGTGATGAGTGAGAGAGCGACAGGGAGAGAGAGATAGACAGAAAAAGAGATAGAGAGAGAAAGAGATGGAGAGATAAAAAAAGAGAGAGAAACAAGAGATGAGCGAGAGAGAGACACAGAAAAAGAGAGAGACAAAAAGAGAAGAGAAATGAGTGAGAGAGATAGAAAGATAAGAGAGAGAGCGAGAGAGAAAAGAAATGAGAGAGATAGAGATAAGAGAGATGAGCGAGATAGACAGAGAGAGAAAACAGATGAGAGAGATAGAGAGAAGAGAGACAGGCAAGAGACACAGAAAGAAAATGAGAGAGAGAAACAGACAGACATAGAAAGAAGAGTGATGAGTGAAAGAGATAAAGAGAAGAGAGAGAGATAGAGACAGAGAGACAGAGAGATGAAAAAATGAATGAAAAGAGAAATGTTATATCAAAAGAGTAAGACGACATTGTTTTTTTCAATTTTTTTTTGCGACAGAAAAATACCGTTGAATTTATTCAAACCATTTTGTGACTGTATATATATGAAGCTATCTCAAAACCACAATCACTATGCTAGGTTAGAGTTTTCCAAAAACTCTTTTGAGAAAATTATACTTTCTTGTTTTCCGTGTTATATTGTTTTTACTAAATTTTTTTAATATTTTAAGTATTTTTTTAAAATTTTTAGACACACCTAACATAAATACACCTAAAAATTAAAAAAATTGTAAAAAAAAATCTTTTAAAAATTCACTAAATACCAAAAATACAAAAAAAATAAATAAATAATTCAATACATTTTTTTGTATTTTTATGTATTTATTAATTTTTAAAAATATTTTTTCATAAATTTTTTATTTTTTAGATACATCTAAGTAAGGTACATCTAAAAAAAATATTTAAAATTTTAAAAATATTCACTAAAAAAAAAACACGAACGCCACTTTTTGCGACGGCAGAAAATGCCGTCTCAAAAAAGCAGAGTATTTGCGACGGCACCATTTGCCTTCTCAAAAAAGCAGAGCATTTGCAACGGCAAAAAATACCGTCGCAAATACTCTCATTTTTTGAGACGGCAAATGGTGCCGTCGCAAATACTCTACTTTTTTGAGACGGCATTTTCTGCCGTCGCAAAAAGTGACTTTTTGAGACGGCAAGTGTACCGTCGCAAATAGTTCCGTCTCATATATCCACTTTTCTTGTAGTGTAATATAAAAAATTATAAATTTTATTTGAGATTTTATAATTCTCAAAACAAATTTTATTAAAAACTGTCTTATAGGGACCTTAATTTTTCTTAAATTATTATTTATTATTATTACTTTATTTTTTTTTATTGCTTTATTCATTGCATAGATACTTGAGAATTTAATATGATATTTAATTAATTGGATGTGATACTTAATTATATATAATTAATTTAAATATATATGTATATATATACTTATTTATATAAAAAAATATTATATATATTGATCTTTATATAACATATTTATAAATGTTGTATTTATATAATAAAATATAATATAATAATAAATTAGGTTATAATAGTGTTGACACTAGAAAAAAAAAACAAAAAAAACAAAAGCAGAGAATGCTCTGTGTGCCACGTGGAACAGAGACTGCGGGAGAGAGAGGGGCGAGGTAGAGAGGGAAAAAAAAATAAAGTTAGGGTTTATTTTGGTAATTCTTTAAGTATTTTTTTGATCTTTAAAAAATAATTGTAAGTTTAAAACCCACTTTCCTTTATTTATATTTATTTCATTATTTTTATTTATTTATTTATATTTATTTGATGTAAGTTTGACATTGAACTTGCATGTAGATAATGGATTGATTTTATTTATTTTGGTTAGATTTGTATGCAAGGTTTAGAATTTTTATATATATTTATTTTATGGATGTAATCACACTCATGAATATATGAAATTAAAATAAACTAGGAATCCATAGATAAATTTTGTATACTCCACCATGACTCCATGAATTGTTGTTTTATTTGAGTGCTGGTGAGAAAAAAGTGTATTAAAAAAGTGAGGATTATAAGATTTATTTGAATGCCTTAGGCTCGGTATTGTCATGTTTGTTCTCATGAGTAGATGAGAAGTTGTGTATATATATATTGTTGCCTCGTTCTCAAGAGTAGACGAATACTTTGATTTACGCGCGTACGTATATACTAACCATCCAGGGAGTGTGGGTCAAACTCGGGACGATATCCCCGTGCAAGTTTGGCTTTGGAGCAGTGTTAGCTATACGGGAGGCACATGGGATATATGTGTAGGCCGGAAGTGAAGGGCTGAAGTGGTGGAGTTAAGGTACAAAAAATTAAATATGAACTTATTGATACAATTTGAATTATTTTTATTTGTACATCTCGAAAAATAGTAAACGACATCGAAAAATTATGAAATTCGGGAAGAGGCGTGTAAACGTAATTCTAGACAATTTTTGTATTTTAACATTTTACTAAAAAGATCAATTAAAACCTGTAATCAGATGATCTTGGTTACAATAGTTTTTGTTCATTTTAACAATCCAGACTTTAGATGCTGTTTTAACCCATGAAACGAGCTAATTTTCATTGATTTCACGTAAATTGAAGTAAAACATTATTCGAAACACTTTTCGTGTTTTGAACTTTTCCGAAAAAAATCATTTTAAGGAAAAAAAATTTCGTTTTTAGTTTCAGGTTTTCGTTTAATTTCCGTCTAGGTTCTTCTATCAAGTTTTTCTCTCAACCTGTTCAATTTTTACTATATTATTTCGCGATGCCTTTTAGGAAATTTGATGCTATACAACTTTTGTTTTTTGAGTTTTGATCAATTCGAACGATTTAAGCATGAAATGGTACATTTTATACTTCTTCAGCAATTTACTTATGATTAAACTACACTTAACTTTATTTTTTTGCAAAATAGTGGGTCTTACTAACTTTTTATGCAGGGCTGACCCACCATATTTTTATTTTTATTTATACTCAATTTATATTTAGTTGTATACGGGCAAGAAACTAAATGCTACCGTATCTCAGGAAATTACCTTTTCATCTCGGTGCGGGTGAAACTACTTGTCTTGTCCAGTAACAAGAATTAAACGTACTTTTGTTTGTGTCTTGTGGACACGTGAGTATCAAATTTTGTACTCATACTAGTATACTTGTATACTGATCTATTTTGTCTCTTGGCATCTCGGGTGCGTTCTGTTTGAGCACAAACGAGCTTCCTTTGCAAGATTAGTTGGGACTACGGTATTGATGAGAAATAACTGTAGTTATAGAACATGTCTCTTGGACATCTTTTATTTCCTTGAGTTTAGGGTTGATATTAATTTATTTATTTATTTATTTATTTTTCTTTATGACCTTAGTATTTTAATAATTTGGAATTGTAGTTTATTTTTTTAATTTTACATTATTTGAGCTGTTTTGACTATGTGTTGCTACTTTAATGTCGGAGGTATTGGAAAGTTATGAATTTATGATTGATGGTTTGGTTGGCTTTTTGTTTTTTTTTTTTTCTCTCTTGTAAACTTTTGAGCATTAAAATTTACTTAAATAAAATTGAAACGAAAATATTTAGATTTTATTTCACCCTTAGGATTTGGATGATGGAATATTGGTTGGGATTTAGTCCTAATTTAATATTTAATTGTTTGAATTTTAGGGTGTGGTAGTTTGGTATCAGAGCTCTAGGTTACCCTAGACTTGTGAGAGTTTAGGTGATCCTCGAATTGTGGAAATATGGGTTAGCTGGTTTAATTTGGTGGTTAAAATTATTCAAAGTATTTATGAACAATTTTTTTTTTTTTTTTTTCTTGAAGGTAATGGCTGAAAGGTATAATTTGAGAAATGTTGAACCCAGTGGCATAGGGAAAGAAACAACTGCTAACGTGGCGGCGGTAGCAGCTGCTACTGGGGCAACCAATACTATGTAGGTTAATGTGGGGGGGATGATGGCGTAGTTATTTCAGGTTGTGTAGAACAATAATCAAGGCCGGCAGAGAGATCCTTTTGCGAAAAGAAACAATGACTTTGTATAGCACTCTAGGAAATTTTTTCTCATCACTCAAGCGATGGATTGGTTACTCGAGTGGTCTTGTGAAGCTCCCAGTACTTTTACAGGCCTGAGATTCTGAAAGTTGTTGATGTTCACTCAAACGTAGGAGTGGTCGCTCGAGCGGTCTACCTTGTTTGGTCTGAACTTTTGGAAGTTCGTATTGTTCACTCAAAGTGTCCAAATTCAGCACATTTAAAAGTCACTTTTGGTCCACCTTTTCTTCATTCTCTCTTACTCCTTCTCTCTCTTCTTCCTCCTTTCCACCATTATTGTGGATTTCAAGCTTTCAACCTTGATTTTCATCTCCTCCCCTCATTTTCTACCACTTGTTCCTTATATAAAAATGAAGAGCACGCTGAGTGCTTTCCATCTATCCAAGCGAATCGCGTTTTCGTTGAAGTCGAGATTTCGGATTTCTTCCTCTACTTGCTAAAGGTAGGGATTTCTTTGCTCTCATCAATATTCTCTCATAGATAGATGGGTGGTAAATTTTTATTGCATAAAAACCTCATTTTGAGGAGATTTTTATAAAAACATGTAAATGAAGTTAGGGTTTTCAATTTATGGAAATTAAATGTCAACTTGAGATGGATGATGATAGTGTTGAATAGTTAGAATATGAATTTGTGCCCTAAGATAAAAAGCCCTAATTATTGTTAAACCCTAATTATAGCTTCTTGTTACAAAGAGGAAAGATTGTTTAATTGACCCTAAATTCTTGAAATCAAATTAATGTTAGTAATTAAATCAATAAATCTTGGACTATATATATGATAATTATTGTGTTGTGAAATTGAGTATAAAGACCTAATGATAACGTGGAGAAGCAAAGAGAGAAATGGAATACAAGAATTGTGATTGTTTCTAAAGAAAAACCTTAACGCTTATGGTGGATGTGTTGTTAGATTAAGGAGTATTGGAAATGATGAATGGTGTTCTTGGCTTTGTCAGAATTGTAATAATAAATAACCTGATGAATTATTGGATGGTGATATTGGAATAAGGGTCCGTTTCCTTGCGGCTTATGACCAGTAAAGCATGGTGCTTAATAGAGGTTCCACCTTCCTTCTAGAGTAGCGCCCGGAGAAACATGTGGCCTATTGAGATATGTAAGGTTCCGCATTCCTTCCGGCTCATGACCGATAAAACGTGGAGCTTAACAGAGGTTCAACATTCCTTTCAGAGTAGTACCTGGAAAAGCGTGTGGTGTGATGATGTGGCTTGGTAATGAAGCCGGTTTCGATTTGAAACTTTTGTGAAATAATTCTAATGAGATCAATATGTGTGTGATAGTGATGAATGGAAATTAAAAATTTAATTGTGTAAGGTTGGATGGATGGAATTGAGTTAGATCATTTTATGGGGATTACGATGGAGTGATGGCTTGTTGTGTATAATAGTTGAATGGACTGTTTCTGTATTTTGACCTCTAGTTAATGTTAACAATGAACTCTTGAGAAGAAATTTTTTTTGAAAACTATATTATAACGATACAAAGATAAATTTCTTTAAGAAAGGTTCATAGATTCTTTTATGAGAAAGGTCTTACGTATGTGTATCATATTTTGAGTATAAAAAGTCACATTATTACCTAGGGATCACTTGTTAGTATATATGATCACATGTATCTATAGATCTTATTATGGAGAATCACTGAAGATTCTTACTGGACATATTTGTCCATTCCTCGTTGTTTTACCAATTTCAGGGAAAGGATTCAGAAACATCGGTTGAAGATTCAAGAAGTTTACTTCCTTTTGTGTGAATTTGATATTTAGTGTGACATGAAATATATGTTATAATTTGGAGTTGATGAGTGTCTCCACATGTAATTATTTATTTTGGATATTTGAATGTAAACCTTGGTATGCATTATTGTTGTAATTATTCGAGAGAGAATAATATTTCTATTACTCCAATGTAATGCTTATTTGTATTTACAAATGTGTTAAATAAATAGACTTGGATTAAAGGTTTTGGTAATATTTCCGAGTAATAAAATTTGGGGTGTGACACTTTGGTTCTTTGGAAGGTCAGAAATTCTCTGGAGATAGAAGACCCACTGTAGCTAATGCTTGGGTCTAGAAATATGAGATGGTGTTTGGTCGTATGCAGCTCACCGAGGTCCAAAAACAGGAGTTGGCTACGCATCAGCTTGATGGAGCATCTCTATTTTGGTGGAGCTCGTGTAAGGAGGGTCTAGATTTAATGACTTTGACTTGGACAAATTTCAAGACCTGTTTTGATCGAAAGTTTGTTCCTACTGCTATTCAGTCTCAGCTAAGTAACGAATTTTTGAAGCTGACTCAAGAGGGTAGAACAGTGATCGAGTATGTCACCAAGTTCAATGAGTTGTCTCGTTATGCCCCTCACTTGGTTAACATGCAAGAGAAGAAGAATGAGAAGTTTATTAAGGAATTAAATCATTACTTGTCTAAGTCCTTTGTTCCCTTTGATGTTGATCCGTTTGATAAAGTTCTTGACTTGGCACTGAAGTATGAGGAAAAAGAGAAATAGTTTAAGGAAGGAAAAGCCAAGGTCGGAGAGACTTCCAGAGGGAATCATTTTCAACAGCGTAATGAAAATAGATACTGACCCTACGATCAAAGGCATAGGAGTCGGATGTTTTAGAGGCCACAACAATAGAGTAGTCAGGGCAATTTCAGACCTGAAGACAATTTCAGGTCTGTAGACACCCCATTTTTTACCTAAACACTCGATAATGAAACGTTACACTGTGCAAATTCTTTAAATCTTCAACAAAGGGAATTCACTTTTGAGCTTCAAAACCTAAACCTTACACCCCTTTTGACCAAAATCATTTTTCTTTTAGCCTGACCACCCAGAGAACTGCAGGCCAGCAGATGGCCGGCAGACCATTTTTGTTGAGCCGGTTGTACCTCCTCATGGCCAGCCAGTCATGTTTAGCATAGCAGATATTTTGACAGTTGCCAGTTGCTCCCATGCACGAGCTCTAAGACAGCTGTCCTTTTTCAGATATTTCCGACGTAAAACTTCGAAATTCTATGAATACAGGACCTACCTTCAGTATTTGGGGTTAAGAAACTTAGTGAGCAAGCCTTTTTCAAAGATATTTAAGCCTTCTCTACCCTCTTGATATAGATACACTATAGATACACCATTGAAGCTTGAATTTGAAGCTTTTGCTGAAGCTTTAAGACTAATTTCAGATACTTGAGAGTATTTGGATTGAAGTTTGTGAATCAAAAAGCTCTTCATTTTTCTCTAAAGGTTGATTTTTCAACTCTTTTCATTACTTTTTCTTTTAAACTTCTTGTTCTTCATTTCAATACTAATTTTCAGAATATTTTAGGCTTTAAAATGTGATTTAAACCTTGTTGAAGGTGGAAGGGTTAGCCACCCTTCCATAGGCTTATTCTCTAGTGTTTCTCTCTTGTTGTTCTTCATATTCTTGCTTCTTTTCTTTCAATTTCAGCACGTTATAGGTAGTTTTTGATTGAATATGAACTGTATATATGTGTTTAAAACTTATATAGATAGTTTGATTCTTGTTTTATATCTCTCTTCTAGTTCCTTCTTTGTAGCATGGAAATGGATGTTTCATCCATATTTCATGAGTAGGAAGATGAGCTTGCAACCATTTCTTCTTAGCTTTCATTTCTTGCTTTTACTTAGTCTTGTTTTGTTTTTGCTTTGAAACTACATAGCTCTTTCATCAAAATCATTAGAGACTCTAGTTCCTTTTGAAGCATAGAAATGGATGTTTCAATCCATCTTCCATAAGTAGGAAAAGGAGTCTCTTTGGTTTCCTCAATGATGAATCTTTTGTGTATAAGCTTTTCCTCCAAAAATGGCTTCCTCTAAACCTATTCTCTCTAAACTTGAGTACTCACTTGCTCTTTTTTTCCATGAGATTCAGTAGGTTTTAGCCATCACTTTGATTGTTTCTTTCATGATTAGCCATAGTTAGTTTTGTATCCATTGATTTTCATCCCATAGCTTCACTAATCATCATCTAAATACCCTTGGGATGTTTGATGATTTATGAAGCAAACCTACTCTCTCCTTGAGAATTTTCATGATAGGAGAGAGTAGGAAGAATGAACATCCTTTGGCAGCCCCTTGTTTTTGCTCTGTTCCAGTTCTGTTGTAGCAGATCCTTCCCCAGAAGTAGTGGCTGGCCGACCAGTCCTCTATACGACCGACCAATTCTCAAGGCTGGCCGACCACCATTTTTGTATAGCTGTGGTGTTTTTCAAGCAAAACAGAGCAAATCCTGAGGTCTAATACAGAGTTGTTTTCAAACTATGAATAGAGTAACTTCTGGCAGTAAGCAGAGGGGGTTTCCGGAGGATTTTCTCATACGTGTGCACACGATTCACCACCTCTCCTTTAATCCCTTTAATTTAGCCACTTTGATTTGTATTTTGTATTAAGTAGTTAGCCAATTCATTTGTGTTTGTAATTAAGTAGTTCATGCAATTAACTAGTTCATTCATTTGTATTGTAATAATTAGTGTCATTTCGGTTTGTAATAATTAGTTAATTAGGACCTTCGGACTCTCTTGTAAAGAAAGCAAATCTGTAACACTTGATATATCTCTTCCAACCCCCATTTCTTTCTCCATTTTATTTAAACGCTTACCATAATTGTATAGCATCGTGTTTTCTTTCATCATTTCCTTGACTTACATCCATTTTTGCATACATTAGGGTTCGGTTCACCATACTTGAATATCATTGTCATTTTCTACTTACTTGAATACGTGCATCATCGCATGCTTTGATTCAATCCATATGACAAATTAATAAGTCGAACCTACACTACAACAAAATTAGGTTTTTACAGCTTCACATCAACGACATATAGTAAATGCAAGCCGTGGTTTCTCACTTTTACGACTTGCTTTTTTTCGTGTCATAAATAATTTTCCAGCCACGACGTGTCTATTGCGTAGGTCCTGAATGGTAATAACAATGATTTTTTACGACTTGCAATGTTAGCCGTAAATAATAAAACTTTCTATGACGTGCATATGACATGCCATTAATACATCAACTATACACGACACGCATACACTAGCTGTTAAAAATATTGAACATTTCACGGCACACAAAAAGCTAGCCATTAAAAATTGCACTTTTCATGATGAACAAAAAGCCAGCTGTTTAAAATATTACACTTTCCACGACACGACACACAATTGTTGTCGTAAAAGTTACGACTAGAAAAAAAAAATAGTGCCAAAATGACAACTTCGAGCGCCAAACACCAAAAAATTAAAAATAAAGAGAGGCTTCCAAGGGAAAGAGTTTCAAACAGTGCTCTCTCTCTCTCTTTCTCTCTCTCTCTCTCTCTCTCTCTCTCTCTCTCTCTTCACCTCACTCTCATACTCTCTCTCATATGTCCCACCACACAACCAATTTCTAGGGTTTATACATCTTGTTGTGGCAAATCGACCCAATTGATAGTTCTGAGAAGCCATGGATGAAAAGACACCACCAGTTATTCCATTCGTTGCTCGATTTCTAATGCATCTGAGGTCGAACCCAAATCCCATTTGGATGATTCGAAGGTGAAGAAATTAGGTTCAAACACTTCAGGTTAGTGATGGTGTTTTTGCTTTTAAAACTCTGTTTGGTTGCCGAGAAAATAATGATATGTACAAGTTTAATGTTTCCTGTCTCTGGCAAAATTGAAGGATTTGGTGCTTTTGACAGATAAACATGATTTGTGGGAGACAGCCCATGATAGAAATTTGAGAAGGCAACTTTTGTCTTCTAATGAATTGGGTGCTTTGACTAAAAAGGTTTTTATCATAATTTTTCATAACTATTAGAACCGTCTTATTCCCTTGCTCTAACTTCAAAAATTCCCTCTGTTTTTGTAAACGAACACTCCTAGGAAAGTATTTCTCATTGAATGCATTCTTAAACCTTTCCCATATATAAGGGTTAGCATCATGCTCGTGTATGCGCTTCTCCATCTGCCACCAATCATTAGCTATCCCTTGTAGCATAAACGTAGCATAGGTCACCTTCTGATCATCCGTACACTCAAAAATGAGAAACAACTTTTCCATTTCTGTCAACCATTTTTCAGCCTCCAAAGGGTCTATGGCTCCGTCAAATGCCAAGGCTATCTTCTTAAACTCAGTAATGTTACAACGTGGCCTTGGTTGTGGCCCAACACCTGGCTGCATCCGCTGTTGTTGCTCCATAAGTCTAGTCAAGTTATTCCCTATGGTGGTTTGTTGTTGCACCACCCCGGCCAACGTTTGAAGCACTTGAACCATTTCAATTAGATTGGGGATTGCAGCTTGTTCTTGTTGTCCCAACTCTTGCCCCTGATTTCCTCCGACTGCTTGAGAACCACTACCATTATTAGTCACGTTCCCTCGACGATTGTTACTACCAGTCCGTCGATTCATTTGACCCTGACTTGTGTTCCTAGCCATATTTGCCAATGTCTACTCATGTTCCATCGCAACCTAAATGCATCAATAATAAAACCTCATCTTAATCTATTCTCAAGCTCCTATAAAATAAATAAAATTAACATTATATCAAATTATAAGCGTTCCCAATCCTACATCTACCCAATCTCACCACTATTCTATACCAGCCTTTAAAATTACAACCTGGCTCTGATACCACTAAATTGTCACGTCCCAAGCTCTATGACAACGCCGCACACTCATTTAAGTGAGCATGCAAGGCTAAGAGTCCAACACATAACCAACAATGTAAAATACTCCAATTAAATCCTTAATTATCATAATGCTAAAATCCATAAAAATTGATTATTCTTATCATATGAAATTATCCACCAAGTCCACTAATAAAATCCATTAACAAAACAAATAATCCAAGTACTTAAATCATAGTCCTACTCTCGACACTCCCACATGTAAAAAAAAATCCGGCGCAGCTCTACTCTTCAGAATCTGAAAAAAAATAAAATAAGGGTAAACTAGACAGCCTAGTAAATAACCAACCATCACTGCCAGCTGGATCAAGTATATCAAAAAGAAGTAAATAAATAGTCGATAACCAATAAATATAATTTTTGATACAAATCAATAAATGACACGATTATTTGTAAGATGGTTTCATAGCTGAAAATAAACAGTGTAGCAATAAATTTTAATTAAAAGTCAATGGGGTAACTCGATGAAATTTCGTTATCCAAAATTGATAGATCAATATTCAGATGGTTCAATGATCGATTCACAAAACCCAAGTCTTAATGACTACGGTCACTTAGCCCGTGACAAGGCCCAAAACCACACATAGGCTGGTGGTAAAGCCCCAAAAGAAACTAGTTTCTGTGCCAATAAATAACCCCCATTGGCTAGGGTCCAAATCATAGTCAGACTAGAGTGATGTTCAAAATTCACACAATACACAAATTTTAAATAAAACATTCGATATTTTCAGAATAAACGTTTAGTATAATTTTCAGAATAGTTTCACCAAATATTCAAATAATTTTCATAATAATATTCGATGTTGTTTTATACTTGACCCATATTTTATTTTAAGAGAACAGGAAAGCTACGAATAAATATTTATGATTTTAAACGATTCGATAGGATTAAAAATAAACCAACAGTGATAGAGGGTTACTTACCTCAAACGCTTAAAATAATATTCCAATACTAACTCTAAACACCCAGCTCCACCACTTCAATCACACAAACCTAATAAAATATTATACCACATAAACAATTATTATTGATCACCATGATGCATCTATCATTCTTTTCTTTATAATATAATAATCTAATAATATAGTCTACAAGTAAAATCCAAAACCCCAAACCCCAAAATACAGCTTCCTCAATCTTCAAGACTTCATCTATTCTATTGTTATTTTTTTTTTACATATATAAACCCATGGTTGTTAGAAGTCAAAGCCAATAGAATTGCTTATCACATATCAGACCCAAACACGCACACCCAAACCACATACCAGATACTCGTAGACAGGAATAGTTAGGAGTACCATAAAAAAATCTTACCTCCAAGAGATGATTAGATCAAAATCACCAATCTATGAATCTTCTTTCTTTCTTTTCTTTTCTTCTTCTTCTTTTTCTCTGTTTTTTTTTTTTTCTACTCCTAAATCTGCCGCAGCAGCCACAACATCCAATACCTCTATTTGTTTGTGCTTATATGTTTCCAAGACCTAAAGCCCAAGTGGGCTTATAACCCAATCTCTCAAAATTACAAACTTAACCATCTAAGTAATAAAAATTATGAAGCCACCTCATAACTAATTCCTTGATAGTACTAAATGACCCATATAAATTAATTTAACTATTACTTTATCCAAAAATAATTCTACACATAAAAATTTGGATTTTAAAACTAGACATTGTATTTATTGGTACAATTACTGCTAGATTTTCGTATTGCACTATTGTTCTATCAGGACAAATTAAACATTCTTAATTGTTCCTTGTCTGATTTTGTTCTAAAATATTCATTTGGTATTATTTGACATTTCAATGTGACGTAGAGACAAGCATTAAACATCATTATTTATTCTTTCCTCAAGAGATTTTGCTCTAAACTATTGATTCTACCAATCTACTTGATATTTGAATGCGACATAGAGACACGCCTAGATAGATTTTTTCTTAAGAATCTTATTATTTCTTTTCTAACTTTTTCTTTTTCGGGGGACAATGACAGTCTAATTTCTCTAGAAAAAGCAATACGTACTTTCAAACTCAACTATTTTATTAGTAAGAGTTGTTGCATAAATATTGTGCACCATGACTGCAATTTGTAGGTAAAAGGTGGTCATGTATCTCTTGCCCAACTTGCGGAAGAATGGCTTCTAAGCTCTTGTAAGATTCTTCAAATTCCATATTCTAGGAAAGCTTATATTAAGGCATTAAAAGAAGTCGAGCAATTTCTTTAGGCTGGTTCAGGAATGGATTTGGTGGGGTTCAAGTCTTTCATGTAACTCCTGGGCATGTTCTTAGTAGTTATTGTGCCTGAATAATTTATATTTGTCCACTTATTGATCTAGGTGTGAGACGTGACAAAGAACTTGGTTGACGCTCAGAATGAGACTAAAGGTGTTAAAGATTGTCTTTGTAAATTGGAAAAATGGTCATGTCATCGCAGCTGTGATACAGAAAAGTGCAGTGGGAGCATGTTGACAATTTACTTGGCTTGATCCAGTGCCTTGTAATGAGCCGGCACTTCTCAAATTAAAGGTGCAATATGAGATGTGGTTTTTGTTTCTCATGTGCTTGTGTTGAGTTTACAAATCTAACTCTTACAGCTGTTTGATCTTTTGTGTATAGGATTATGAAAATAAAGCTAGAGCTTTGAGCCAGGAAATTAATTCTACCCTTTCAACGTGCTCAAAAGTTTCTGTAAATAATTTCTCACACTTGATGCACTTTTTTTGAACTTGTTTTTTCTAATTACGAGGAACTAGTTTTTTTGCTAATTAGAAAAGATTATTTGGCCACCATTGTATTTATTATTATTATTTTTTCCTTTTTGTTCTGTTTGGTCAATTTTGTTCTAATCTTTGATTATGTTTTCTACAGATTGCTAATTGGGAAATGTTATACACCAAAGTTTGTGACTTGCCAATATATATCAATGAAAGTGAGAAGTTAGGACAGAGGTTATCTTCTGCAAAGGTACATCTTTATAATAGTGTGGCTGTACTATCTTTAAAAAGATTTTGTTTTCCCTCAGATCAATTTACATAATCTTTTGCTCGTCTTTGCATATTGGACTTGACATTTTGAATGCAACTATAAATCATTTTTCTAGTCAATCTAAACAAAATTTTCTTGAAAATAGTGCAAGTAAATAGCACATTAAAATAGATGTTTTATTGTTTAAATTCCTACAATTCAAGCTTTTGTAAATGTTGTTTTGTCTTGATATATGGCTAGCTTTTAGATAGAATGATATTTCACAAAGTTTTTAAAAAATTAATTAAAACTCACTTAAAACTTGTAGGTGCCAAGCAAAGGTGCAAGGGACAAGAAGCATTCTCATGAAAAAAACCCAGGTAAACTTGCACATTTCTCATGCTTGTGCTCTTGGTTCCTTCTTTTTTTTTTTTTGCCCCCTTTGTTAAGCTTCTGTCAATTTTACATATGGATCCCATATCCATGCTTATGGTCTAATATGATCTTTCTGTTGATGTTGTTTCAAGTTTGGTTGCTCTAAGAAGGGAAGTTTCTGAAGACGAAATCCAAGCTGTTAGGAATTATCTAATATAAAGATATGTATGGCATAAGCCAAGTGTTAATGTAATTGAATCAACCCATGATGGTGCACTCGCAAGAAGATATTTGAGTAAATTTTGTACTGTTTAGAACTTAAAGATAGGTTTTTTTTTTTTTTAGGAGGGGGGGATGATTTAGAACTTTTTGGACGGTTTTGAAGTTGAGGACAATTTTTCATGTTTAGAACATAGTTTTTGGATGGTTTGTAATGTACAGACAATTTTTGTGATGTTCGAAACTTATAAATAGTTTTTTTAATGCTTGAAATAATATTTTGGTGGTTGATTGATACTTATATATATATATATATTTGTGAAATTTGTTTGTATTGTTTTTTTAGATTGTACAGAACTGGTGAAATAGAACCTGTTGAAAAAAAAAAAAAAAAAAGTAAACATTTTCTATGACGGGCAGAATAGGCCGTTGTGTTAAATATTTAATGACTAGCAATGAGTGTCATGGTTTGTCTATTGAATTAACGGCGTGTAAAAGTAGTTGTAGAAAAATTAAACATGATGTATAAGATACACTATTAAAAGTTTTAACACCATGCTATGGCATATCGTTGAAAGTGAATGACTTTCCATGACTGGTCATAATATGACATTACCTTACACGTCGTAGAATCATATTCACAGCGTGCATTTTGCGCCGTAAAAATCCTTTTTGTTGTAGTGCTAGTAGTTGCATTATGTATGTGTTGCATTAGTCATGTACAATGTTAGGGTCATGCATTTTTTTTCTAATTGTTTTCTTTTATTTGGCTTGCCCCGGAGTACTAGGTGAGCATTTTTTGCTTTAGCATAGCATGTGTGTGATTGTTTTCATGTTGAGCATACTACCATAAGGCTACTGTAATAACCCACATTCATATCTTAGTCATGTTCATGTGCATTTGCATGATTTCATCTTGTTAAGCTTGGATTTGCAGACTTTGACTCGTTTTTCCTAAGTAAAGGTCCATGTCTTGTTTTGTGCTTATGTGATTTTCCTAAGTGTTGTATGCATGCTTTGTTCCTTCCTTGCTATCTCAAGCCTAGGTCATGTCAAGCCTAGGTCATGCCAAGCCTAGGTCATGCCAAGCCTAGGTCATGTCAAGCCTAGGTCATGCCAAGCCTAGGTCATGTCAAGCCTAGGTCATGCCAAGCCTAGGTCATGTTAAGCCTAAGTCATTCCAAGCCGAGGTCATCTTAAGCCTAGGACCATCTTGGAACCATTTTGGCTGACCTGCACCATCACCTAGGCATATTGGCCGAGATGTTATCATCTAGGCATCCTAGATCCTTAATCCTTGCACCTAGTGATCTTGTACTGGGACTGGAATGACCTAGACCGAGGTGTGGCACATCTAGGCCGAGGTGTGGCACAGCTTGGCCAAGTGTTATCCTTCCTAGCCGAGGTCATTGAGACCTTACTTGCCGAAGCCTATGTCCTTAGCCGAGATCATTACTTGCCGGAGTGCCTTGCCGTCTAGCTTGTTGAGTACGCTTTGTCATAGCCTTGTCTTATCATTCAGTCACCTTTTTGAGGAGAACCAACCAGCCATTGCCACGTGTCCGAGCAGAGTGTTAAGTCAGCCAGCAGAGAGAGAAACGCGTCATTTGTTATATCTTTGTTCTAAAGAGGAGAGAGAAGCTCTAGGAGAGGAAGAGGAGTTCTTGAGGGAGAGTAGATTTCCAAGCTTGATCCCTAGAGATCGAACCGTTAGATCCGTGTTCTAAGGTTAGATTCTTGATCTGCTCATGTTGTTCTTTATGATCATGTTATTGCATTGCATGATTGAATACGATTTGTAAGCCATGCATTGATTTAAAGTTCGGTTTTAGAAAGAGAAAGTAGTATTCATGTGTTCTTCAAGAAAAGTCATGTTTTGATCCAAGAGTTTGCACCAAGATCCATGTTTTCATGTTTGTTTTCATATGATCTTCAAGTATGGGTACCCAGGTCCATGTTTTCGAACTCATAGCATGAAATCCCAGATTTTGTAATAACAAGTTATGATTTTAGCATTCATGTTCTTCATGTTCTTCATGTTCATGTTCTTGATGTTCTTCAAGGAGGAAACCCAGATTTCCAGACTTCTTTTCCCTAGATGTGATCACCGAGATCACTCTTGCCTAGATCACACACCTAGGCCAAGCATCGTATCTCACCTTGGCCTATCTTGCATGATCACTTGCACCTTAGTCTATCTTGCATGCACACCTAGGCTAACCACTGCACACCTAGGCCGACATGGTACACCCTTGCCGGCACCTTGTAACACCTCGGCAGGCAGCTGCACCCCGAAGCCTAGGTAACCACACCTCAGCCAAGAGGTGTGGGACCTCGGCCAAGACCTCCTGAGTTCACTCAGCTAGGTCATTTTTGCCTAGATCATTTCTGTGCATCCATTCCAAGACCTGGTTGGTACCCAGCATGTTTCCCTAGATGTTTTCCAGCATGTTTTCCCTAGATGTTTTCCAACATGTTTTCCCTAGATGTTTGCCAGCATGTTTTCCCTAGATGTTTTCCAGCATGTTTTCCCTAGATCATTTGCATTCATGTGAAGCTTATTTTTAAGAGTGCATTTAGTAGACTTTGCCATGTGTTTGTAGGACTTGGACCTTTGCCTTGATCCCGACGTCCCAAGAACTATGTGAGTGGTATTTTTAATAAAGCTATGTTATAATGTTTTGATAAGCTTTGCTTTGCTTTGTTTTGAAAAGTATTTGTTAAGCATGAATGATTATCCCTATTTTGTGTATCAAGTATTAGCTTTGTTTTGGATGACATTCTTGGAAAGTCCTCCCATGCTAGGGGACTCTAAGCCCAAGTAGCATCGTCCTTTCGTGCTAGGGGACGTTAAGCCCAAGTAGCATCGTCCTTTCGTGCTAGGGGACGTTAAGCCCATGTAGCATCCATGTTTGAAAAGTCTCGGCCACCGACGGTCTATGAACGGGTGGATTGTTTGTCCGGAATGTCATCACCCCAAGTATATGTTGATGTTTTAACATCCAAGAATGCTTTGAAAGTTTTGATTGATGAACTTGCTTCATCCCATGTTTTAACACAAGTTATGCCAAGTACATGTTTTGAACAAGCTATGATATGTGTATTATTTTGACAAGATTTCGAGAATCATTCATTTAACCCTTTATTACTTGTACCATTCACTGAGTATCCAAACTCACCCTCTCTATGTATATATGTAGGTGTTTAGCATGAAGGCGGTGACGCCGAGATGTGTGTTTTGCAAGATGTTTTGGAATGCATGTTATGTCGGCAATCTTGAAGCTTATGTATTTTGAACATGTCGGCTTGAGAAGCCTTTTATCAAGATGTAATATGTATTTTATTATATTTGTATTCCAGTTGTAAAGCTATGTAAAGATGTATGTCGTTTCATTTGATCTATGCACTACTCTTATGGACTACTTAGATCTATATATATTGCTTCCGCACATGTAAGCCCCATATATTATACTCTGATTGTGTGTGAACTTTGAAAATTGGCCTTCGGTAATCTCGGATTACTGGCCATCACGGCACTATTCTATTAGGGGCGGAATGGGGTCGTGACAACTACGTGCTTATTTGAAATAAACTATTTGAATGTCTATGGATGAAAACTATTTCACTTGCATTGGAGATGATTTTGATCAAATGTACTTACGAGCTCATTTTTTTTTCCTTTGAGTCGTGTGCATTCAAAACCCCTTTCAAAAATCACATAAAATCAAAAGCATTTCCAAAATGAGCAAAATAGTCTATACTTGTGTGCCTCATATAGTAATGTTAGCGTAATAAATCAGAATAAGAACATATAATGTCTACAAAATTCACATCATGATTAGTAGAAGCCGATCTTTGATCGGGTGAAGAGGGTGCTCAATTCATGACCTTCCCCTCTCATACGTAGGTTCCCGAACAAAGACAACTTTGGTTATGATAGACAAGTGGCCTTTGGCACGAGTCACGGGTTTCCTAAATTCTCAAAATTTTAGGTGGCCACTCTGAAATCTGGCAATGCAATTCATTTTTGGCATTTCTTGTGATTAACGCATCTTTCTAAAGATTTGCCGAACTTGGACTTTCATTCTTTCTTTTTCTGATTCACATTGCACTTGCGAAACCAGATTCAAAACCACAGGAGTCCGAACTATAGGGTGATCATATCCGAGGAGACTAACCTCCTCTGAGGATCACGAAAAACCAACTCTAGTTTTTGGCAACTCTACTGGGAATTTAGAGAACTTGACTTGAACTTCATGATGTGAAAATTTTCTCTGCATATATATATTCTTTGCATTTCATTTGCATGGTGCTCTTAAGTCACTGTGTTTACCATTTGATATCTTGGACGGCTTGCCGGAGGCTTGCCAAAAGCTTTCCAAAAGGCTAGTCGGATGTAGGCAATGTCACGTTAGGAACACAACCCCTGGATCTGGGTTACCGCTGTACCACTTGATCCTCCTTTCACTTTTCGATGTTAGGTGTGAGAGGTATATTAGGTAACCTTATTGAGGTACCCTTTTGACCAATTGACCTAGTGCATATAGTAAAGCTCCAGTGACCATTCAAATTAGGACAGGATACTCTCCCACATTCAGGATGTTGTGATACCACTTGTTTGAAGTAGTGAAACTCTAGATCATTCTAAAGCTAGGACTAGGTAACCTTACCCCTCATCGGAGTGTTTTTGCTCTCTTTACCTGCTATGTGCTATGCATTGGATTTATGCCGGGGTTCTTAGATTCAGATTAATGGTACAGTTATATTAGTTTGTGGGGCAGAATTCAGTTTCATTAGTAGGGAGTACGATCATTCAGCTATGATCATATTTGTTGAAAATTGGGCTGAGGTGCTGTCTAATTTTGATTATTGCTTTTCTTTTCTTTATTTCTTTTGCTAGGTAGTCTTGAAATCATAGCTTCAGAAAGACCTGATATCCCCTAAGTTTTGTGGACTAGCATCAGTAGGCTTTGCAAAATCCGAGATCTAGTTGAAGGCCAGCCAGTGTTAGTCTCTTTCCCGCCAGTTGTTCGAAAAAGAAGAACCAGGCAATTACCACCAGTACAGAGCACTTATCAGTCACCTGTTTGTTCCCACCCGCTCAATTCACCAACAGTTGACTCTCCCAGATTTGTAATGACACAAAGTGCGAAAGAGGTTACGGCTATGATGACAGCCTTTCAACAGGCCATGGATACACTAAACTAGAGGATAGCTCTGCAAGATCAGACCATTGCTAAAATGCAACGCCCATTTGGGGCATCAGCATCTACCACACATCCAGTCCCGGCTACCCAGGCGAACCTTGATCCACCTCCACTAGCTGAAAGTCTCCAATTCCGGATCCCAAGAGGTGTTAGCTCAAGCTCAAGTTTTCAAGCCTTTGGCATAGCCTCAAGGGGGACTTCTTCATTTCGACATTAATGGCATCGATCCTGGCATGATAAAAATCTCCAAGCTGGAGAAAATGCTTAAGAAAGCTTAAGGCTTCAACTCCATCCCGGACATTGAAGGCTGTTATACTGAGGCTTCTATAAGATTGCCAGGGAAGTTCAAAATGCTGCACATCGACAGGTTTGACAGAAGTGGAGATCCGATCATCCAGGTTTGTCTCTTGTCAAATTGCTTGAAACCAATGGGCTTGACAAGGGCTCAGAAATTGTCATTATTCAGAAGGACTTTATCAGAAGTGGCAGCCACCTAGTATGCCAAACTGGAGGATTCAACCAAGCAGAACTAGGAAGAACTATATGAGGGATTTGTTAATCAGTATTCCTACAATACTCAGATGGAGGTGACAATCAATGAACTAAAGGCAACCTCTCAAAATCCTAGGGAACCCTTTATCGATTTCTTTTCTAGATGGAGGACAAAGGCAGCTAGAATGAAAAATAGACCCTCAGAAAGAGAACGGGTCTGATTGGTAGTTCAGAACCTTGAACCAAACATGTTACAAAGGATGATAGTCGCGCCACTATCTACTTTCGTTGCTTTGCATAAATTGGGGGTTCAAATCGAGAGCGCGTTCAAAAAGGGGATCATTCAAAGAACAAGTGAATCGGCAAAGAGGTCGTTTACTAGGGGTACCAATGCTAGCAATAGCACTATTCCTAGGCCTGCCAAAATTAGTATCGTCACCACCACAACCAAAATAGCTTATTCATTTGTTGGTACAACCTCACAAACCACCAGCCTAGCACGAACCCAATTTAGAACCTCCACCCCACTTCCTATAGGTCTAACCCATGCTCTCAAAGTCCTAATAGAAAAAGGACATCTTAAGCCCCTTGACCCTCGACGTCTCCCTGATCCACTTCTAGCCAAACATGACCTTACGGAATACTGTATCTTCCACCAACAGCATGGTCACACCACTAACCGTTGCTTTTATCTTTGCCATGAGATTTAGGATCTCATTGACAATAAGATCATAAGTCCACCCCCAAAGCCAAATGTGACCACCAATCTACTCCTCGTCCATAACCAAGTCCTTCCACCTAGAAATATCAACCTCATCCATATACTACCACCCACCTACAACCCCAACATATATATCACCCCTTCTCATTTGCCTAAACCCGAGGTGGTTATACCAGGAGGCACAGATTTATGTATAATAGATATAACACCCAAAACCCAACCGAAGCCTGTGGTGACGGCAGTTGAAGAGAACAGAGAATCACTGAAATGAGGGTTGTCTGCTACCTAGATTATGGAAAAAGAACCATCACCCATAGAAGAATATGATCTCAGTCAATACATTGTGGCTTCTGATCAACCGAAGCCGACAATCATGCTTGTCACGACCCAAACCCACCCCTATGGGTTTAGCACCGTAACCGGCCAGTAATCCGAGATTACCGAAGGCCTGCTTAACAGTAATACAGTAATACCGAGTACAGGGGCATGGCGGAAGCCAAAACAGTAAATAAATAATGTCCAATAAGCTGTGACAGTCTGAATGCAAAAAGACTTTTCATACTTATATACAGTCAGTGACAAAACAGTATGCACAATATTTACAATCATTCAGAACAGGGACCTAATCCCTATTAAACGGTACAGTAACAGTCTATACAGATTACAAAACAGATACAGAGACAGACGGGGGAAATTAAATCACCCCTAAGCCAAAGCTTGACAGGCTCGGAACCACGCAGTGAGGAACAGTAGTTGGCTTGACAAAACTGGAGTTTACCCCGACGCTTCTAGCCACGGTCCGGTGCCTGAACACCTACATATATATATGAGCAGTGAGCTAAAGCCCAATAAATAACATAGTGCGTAAAGAGGTTATGAATGAATGTCCTTACAGTAATGAAAACAGTTCATTAAATCAGTATTTCAGTCATTCAGTCATAGCAGTCATATGTGGTACATCCATTAGCATAGCAGTACAGTAAGTAGTAGGTCTTAAAAGACCGAACAGTCAATGATGGCCATCATAACAGTAAACAGAAGTCCCAAGATAGGAACTGACAGAGATCTCTGTAACAGTAGCAGTAACAGTAAACAATAGTTGCTATGGATGCCATAATACAATTCAGAATAGAGGACATCCATTCATTCAGTTAACAGTGTCATTTCGGAAAGTAGTACAGTTCAGTATTCAGAAGATATTCATATTTGAACATATCTTTACAACATTGTTACTCACAGAGTTCTGGGCTACAATTAGGCTAGAGCGCGTCCTCAGATGCCAACCCTACACAGTTACAAATTAAACACACACTAAGCTACACAGTTGGGAAAATAATAACTTAATCCCTAATCTGCCTCGGTGTGGTTCTACATCTATATCCTCATTAAGATGCCTTAAACTAGGCCTAAGAATGCCTAGGATGGGAAGAGGATGCAAAGATGCACTTTAAAAGCATTTTCAGAATTTTCAGAAAACAGGGGTCCCGCTCAAGCGTAGGTTACTCCGCTCGAGCGGACATGCAGACAAAGGTTCCCACTCGAGCGTAACTTTCCACGCTCGAGCGGACTGCAAAACATGACGAAAGTACTAGATGCTCAAAAATCACACTCGATGGGCGCTCGATAGCAGCTCGAGCGTAAGACACAATGTCCCGCTCAAGCGTCCAATACCCCGCTCGAGCGGACTGTAAAACAGTGCAAAGTACTGGGAGCACGAATTTCACGCTCGAGCGCCAGCCACCCCGCTCGAGCGTGAGTTCAAAATCTAGAATTTCCAGATTCGAACTTCAAGCTCAAAACCAGGTTCAAATATATCAAATCCAACCTCTTTGGGCTAATTTTCTGGAAAACATTTCAAAACTCATAATGTTACAAGATTCAAAGCTCAATTGTAAAACCAAAGCCCCAAAGGAAGATCAATTCCACATGATTTTCAAACCAAATTCATGAACAAGATGAACATGGAACATGCATGAATTTAAACATCTCAAAGCTTCAATTGTTTGCTCAATTGAGCCAATTCTTTTTAAAACATAATGAAATCATGGACTATACCAATAATATGAACATGCATGTACCAAATTCCATGATAACAACTTTAAACTCATCAATATAGGCATGCATGCATGGAATGAGCTTCAATTTAACATACTAGAACCAATTCATGACCTAGCTCTTCAATATGACATGAACCATGCAAGGATCAACTTAAAGACACAATTAAGAGGTTGAATTCCTTACCTAAGGTCCTCAATTACAAATATAGAAGCTCAATTGCACAAATCTTCTACAATTCCTTCAAGTCTCCAAGGAAAACTATCAAGAACAACTCAATTCTCTCACACTCTCCCTCTCTTCTCTCTTGGTCGGCTATAACAAGGAATTTGGCTGAACAAATGTTTTGTAATGCATATGGATGAGTCTCAAAGTGTCAAGTGAGTGGCCCACTAGTGGTGGCAAAATGGTGTAATGCAACTTGTGTAATTTACTTATTTTAATCTAATTTAATCGTACCAAATCACATTTTAACTGAATATACCATAAAATCACATTAATTCTAATGATGATAAAACACTAACCAATTTCGGGTTCGGCCGCTGATAAGGCCTTCAATTCGCAATTTAAACATAAAAACATGAACAGATAATCGAACAGGCAACAGATAGAAATGCAATTAAACAGATATACTCAATCAATTCAGTTTCAGATTTCAATCGGTCAGTTCAGTATTTCAATCAGGTCAATTACCAATCAAAATCAGTCTCAATTTAGCAGTAATCAGTGGTTAACCAGTAATCAGTAGTGAGGGTCGTTACAATGCTACCTGACTCACTCTTCATCAATTCTATTAGAGAGAATGGGCTAGAACAAGGTCTAGATGACCTGACGGAGATGGATGAGGATATAGAGAACCTCTATTTCTTTAAGGAACAAAATGTGGGAAATGTACAAATCGGATGGTGGGATCTGAGCAAGCCTGAAACTAGCCATGGGTGGTTTAAGCAGTGAAGAGAAATCTAAAATAGAGGAACAGACAAAAGAGAAGACGGTCAAGAGTGAAGGAAAGAAGACCGAAGGAAAAGGTCCGAAATAAGGAGAAATTGATGATGGAAACAGTAAGTCTGAGGACATGACCATCGCCGAGAAGGAACAAATGCTAGAACAGTTTCAAAAAGAGATAGTGGAGGAAATACAGAGATCAAAACTAGCCCAGGAGAAAATGAAAGGAAAATGAGAAAAAACTCCTTCTGATAATTGACATGTTTCATCTTTCCAATCGGGGAATGATTCTCACAGCATTCGCATGATCTGAGCGGACCCAGACAGTTATCTGACGATGATTAAGGAAGAATGATGGAAGGATAATAATCTAAGCTTCGTTGACACTGAAGATTAATGGGGAATGGTGGAAGGGACATGGTACGCAAAAGAGATTAACCACATGACAAGAAGTGGTCACTATTTCAAACCCCCATCTCTAGACCAAAGAGAACCCTCTGGTAAAGATGCCGAGAAGATGAAAGATAATGAGATAGAGAAAGACCTAGTATTAAGACAACTCAAAATGATCCAGACATATATTTTAATTTTGGGGTTGCTGATGGCTTCCCGAGAACATAGACAAGCATTGCTAGAGGCACTGAACAAAGCCAAATTGCCTATGGATACCACACCCGACCAACTGGTATCTTTGGTCACATCTGAAGATGTTACCCTACTGTTGTCTTTTACAGACAAAGAGTTGCCACCCCAGGGGACCAATCATAACAAACCTCTGTACGTGACCTTGGAAAGCCGAAAGAAGTGGATCCCAGTAGTGTTGGTGGACACCGGCTTGGTAATCAATGTATGTCGGGTGAGGACTGCTTATGCTATAAGCTTGAAGCCAACTGACTTCACGCCTACAACTCAAGCCTTCGAAGCTTATGACAACACTAGCCGCAATGTTATAGGAACCTTTAAGAGCCAGATACTGGTTGGTCCATCTGAACATGAGGTTGAATTCCATATTATGGACGTGCCAGCAACCTTCAATCTGATGTTGGGTAGACTTTAGCTGCACCAAATGAAGGCAGTTTCTTCAACGGTACATCAACTGGTGAAGTATCCGTTCAAGAGAAGGATTACAACTATTTATGGCAATTCTTCAATCCACCCTCCCCCGGGAACCACCACACCCTTGTTGGAAATATTGCATGGAGAAGAGGATGTGTTCCTCTCAGGATTCACATTAGCAGAAGCACGGTTAGTACAGACAATCATGGCAGAAGATGGGGGACACTATGTGAGCGCCTAGTCCATATATATGATGAACATAAGGACATCTTCCTAGATCGGGATTGGGTAAAAATAGGAGACAGGGAAATACTGTTGTCAAATAAGTGAGCCATAACCCCCATGCTTTCGGGTTAGGATATGAACTGACTAGAGAAGATTAGAAGAGGAAGGGAGATAACGTGAATGAGAGAATTAAGGCAAAGAAAGCAGGGAGGCAATTTGAGTTGGTCCATAAATCGATTAGAGGGACCCTAAACAGACGTTTTGTCCATCAAGGAAAAGACTTCCCTTTATGTGAATTCCTAGAGCCGTGGATCGAACAAGAAACAAATAAGAGATACCCTAGGTTTGAGATTTTCTTCAATCACCAGTTGTCAGATAGCGAAGAGGAATGGATTGGTTCGAGTATTGATGTAGGGAAGAAAAAAGGTGCAAGCTCGGAGAGCGATGAAAAGGAACTATTGGGGATGACACTGGCTGACCTCTTGGCGAATTCCAATGTCGGGGCTGAGCCTACTAACTTGGGGGATAGTGTTACTATATCTATGATCGGGGATGAACTAACAATGGATTGCACCAATCTTATTCTTAACGCAATCGAGGCTCCATGCTTAGTTTGGTAATTCAAAAGGGGCTCCATTGAAAGTTCTTATTCGGATAGTGAGTCTGAGTCTGATTCCACTAAGTCTGTCGAGTCAGAATCAGATTCAAGTCAGTCTAGTAAGTTCGAGTCTAGCACTTCCGAGGGTGGTAACTCGGATGCCAAGGTGTAGCTCGGCTTTTTCGTGCCCTCTTTCGGAAGCTTGAAAGAAGCCCTACAGTTCGGACTCCCGTGGTTCTAAATCTAATCTCACAAGTGTAATGTGAAATTGATAAACACCAAAGAGTCCAAATCCGGCAAATTGTTTGGAAAATTGATTTTGAGATCAAAAATGCCAAAATTGGACTGCTTTGCCAGATACAGAGTCGCCACCTAAATATTTTATTTTGGAGAAATTTAGGAAACCCATGACTCGTGTCAAAGGCCACGTGTTCGTCATCACCAAAGTTCCCTCAGATCGAGAACTTGGGTACGAGAGGAAAAGATCATGAATTGAGCACCCCCGCTCGCCCGATCAAAGATCGGCCTCTACTAATCATGATATGATTTTTTATCAACATTATGTGCTCTTGTTCCAGTTATTAGGCTAGTATTGCTATTTGATAAGCACAAGCAAGTATAGACTAGTTTGCCCGAATTAGAACAACTCAATTTTGTGTTTGTTTTGCGAAAAGGGTTTGATTTTGCCACCTCAAGTGGGCTTAAAGTTTACGAATTTGCCACTCAACAAAGTGGGCTTAAAACGTACACTTATTGAATTATTCCAATTCAAACAACAAGCCTTCATCCACAGACATTCAAGTAGTTTAGCAAGTAAGCATTTAGCGTCATGGCAAGCATGCTAGTCATGGCAATCACTCACATTCATGCAAGTATGCTAAAGCACTAAAAACTCACCTAGTACTTATGAAAAAGATGTGAGTTAGAAAAATATGCATGATTCCTTACTATGTTAAATGTCTAACGCAACACATGTAACCTGCATTTACTAGGCTCGGCCACTTACATGGCATATGATTCAATTTGATAACATGTGGTTAAACGTGTATTCAAAGAAGTATTGAAATGACAATGCAGTTTGAATGATGCGCCAAGCCTCAATGCATGCAATACGAGATGAATGGATGCAAGCATAAGGTATGCTAATTGAAACATGTCCCTAATCTAACCATCAAAAGCGGGTAAATAAAAGGGAGAAAGACGTGGGGTTGGAAGACATACACATTATTACATTATGCTCTCACAAAGGAGAGTCCGAATGAATAAAGCTAACTAGCTAACTAAGCTAAACTAATTAAGCTAATCAAAGCTAAACTAATTAAGATAAGCTAATTATTATTACAAAACTTGAACGAATAATTAACTAACTATCTAAGCTAATTAATTATTACAACACAAACTAATTTAATTAATCTAAACTAATTAAATAAGTAAACTAATTAGCTACAACTAATTAAGCTAATTTAAATATTACAACATAAACTAATTAGCTACAACTAATTAATTTAAAACAAATAAATAATTAATTCCTAATTAAACTAATTAACTAGCTAACTAGTCCCAGGAAGCGAGGAAGGCCCATGCATGCTCAGTTTCCACCTGAAGAATATCCGCTATCTGCCCCCGAAAGCCTCTGTTTGCATAACCCTTGCACTATTTCCTTCTCCAGATCAATTCTGCCATGCTTCACAAGCACACTGCCCAAAATTCACTGGTGGCCGGCAGGCCAAAAGTGGTGGCTGGCCGGCCACCACTGAGGGGTTGCCGTCCAACACTGATGGCCTGCCGGCCAGTAACAGTGGCCGGCTGACCACTGATGACTCATCCTTTTTTGCTGCAACAGAAAGTAAACAGGGCAAAGAGAGGGTATTCTCACAGGTTGTTTGTACTGTGTATCTCTCCTTATCATCAAAACATCTCAAAGAAGTGATACACTTGGTTCCAAAACCATCAATCAAGCAATTTCATTGCATGATGGCCAAAAAACCAAGGTGTACAAGTTAATAAATGCACAAATAAGACTCAACAACCATCACCCTATCATGCATGATCAAGGGCAATGGAGACCTTGGAAACTTGGCACATTTCATCACTTTGAGTATGAAATGCCCCAATTTCCCTTGTGTTCAATTAACGTTCGATTGAACACATCAAAAAAAATAACCAAAATTTTTATCTTTGCTCACTTTTAGTTTCAACTTTACTCATTTTAAATTATCAACCATTCATCAACCAATTAAGTCCATTGGTGGTAAGTCCTCTAAAGAGACAGAAATGTCAAACAAGAGGTAGTTTAAGGCAAGAAAGAGGTGTCATGCCGTTGGTAATGAACCCCCAAAAGAGGATTAAACCATTAAGCAATAAACCTCAATCTCAAGCTTAAACTATCCTAAGGTTGAAACAACCCTCAAAGTAAATGAAGAGTGAAGAAATTAGGGAGGTTGCAGAGATTATAAGTGCTGAAATGAAGTGAGAAAAGCACTAAAACATGCAATCAACTCAAACAAGTGGTGCCTAAAAGCCTAAAACACCAAGCTTGTGAGGACTATTACACTAGAGGCATGCAAAACAAGGTTCAAATGCAATAAACAACCAAAAACAAAGTTAAAAGAGTCTAAAATAGAGCCTAAAACATGCTGAAATTAAGCTACAAAAGGCTAGAAAATTAAGCTAACACATGGAGCTAACTAGGCTAGCAAACAAGACATAAGGAAGGGAGGCTAACCCCTCCAATTTTGGACTTCAAAACATGATTTTTCCCACTAAAAATATTCTGAAATTCAGTGCTAAAAATCCCAAGAAAAGATAGTTGAAAGTGGGAAACAAAGGTGAAAAAGCCTTAGAAGCAAGGAATAAAGAAGAGTGAGATACCCCCCTTAACCTTAAATGGCCTAAAACACCAATTTCAACCCACAAAAACAGTGGAAATAGATAGAAAAACAAGTATACAAAGCAAGCCTAAAAAGCAAGTAGTATACCTCTTGAAGCAAAGAACAATTTTAGGCACTAACTCAGGCTAAAACAACCTTCAAGAGCTCCAAGAAGGCTTCAAGAAACCTCAGCTCAAAAATGATCAACTTTGGTTAAAGAAATATATGCAAAAGTGTAGTGTAACTAGGCAAGTGTGTACAAATTTGCAAGAGAGAGAGAGAGAAATGTAGAGAGAGAGATTTTTGTTACAAAATTTCTAACCCTAAAAAATGGAGGAGGAGACCCCATATATATAGAAAAACAAGCATTTGGCTGAGAAATATCCATCCATACACGTGTATGGAGATGAGACCAATTGTGCCAATAGTTGGAACAGTTGTCAACAAAATATCTGCAAAGACACTGGTGGCCAGCAGGCCACTAGTGATGGCCGGCAGGCCACTTGGATGGCCGGCAGTCTCAATTGGTGGCCGGCAGCCACCAGGGGTTACAGGCTTGAAAGTTCTGGTCCAAAACAGGGCACAGAATGGATGGGGTTTAAAGGCTCAAAGACAGGGCATTTCTCCGAGGACTTCGGGCACTAAAGCGAGCATAAATAGTCACAATCATCGAGTGCACAAGCGATAACGTCCAAGTCTTGGGGATGGTCAAAAATGGGGTGTCTACACAAGGTCCTGTCCAGGTCGTCCTTTCATTCTCCTTTGAGTCTATTGTAACCGAGGACCTTGATCTTGTGAATGAAAATGCAGTGGACTTTGCTTACTTCTCTGTGCCTTTAGTTTGTTGTACTAAAAGTGATTTTCAAAATTTTGATGAAAACGAAGAAGGAGCAATTCCTCGGGCTTTGAAAAACTTGATTGACCAAGACGAGGAAAGGTGTGCTAAACCCTTATTGAACAAGATCATTTCAATTAACATGGGTACTAAGAATGATCCTCGCTTAGTTCAGACTGGTTCCACATTGTCTTCAGAGGAACGCGAGCGTTTGATCGCTTTATTAAAAGATTTCAAAGATGTTTTTGCGTGGTCCTATAAAGACATGCCTGGAATTGATCCTGAGATTGTACAGCACAGGATCTCTCTCGACCCTGAGGCCCGACCAGTTAAGCAGAAGCTTCGCAGGGTTCGTCCAAACTGGCATTGAATATCAAAGAGGAAGTCACCAAGCAGATCAATGTAGGGTTCTTGATAGTATTTGAATATCTGACTTGGTTGGCCAATATCTTTGCGTCGACTTCAGGGATTTGAACAAGGCTAGTCCCAAGAATGACTTCCCATTGCCACACATTGATGAGTTAGTGGACTTTACTGCAGGGCATGCGTTGTTATCATTCATGAATGGGTTTTTAGGGTACAATCAGATTATTATGGCACCAGAGGACAGAGAAAATACTGCGTTCACCACTCCATAGGGTACCTACTGCTATAGAGTGATGCCATTTGGATTGAAGAATGCTAAGGCGACCTACCAGAGAATGGCAACCACAATACTAAACAACATGATCCACAAGGAAGTTGAGGTGTATGTGGATGATATGATTGTGAAATCCAAAGAGCGAAAAGACCATTACGCCGCATTGAAAAAGTTCTTCAGGCGTATCAGGGAGTATAGGTTGAGGCTAAATCCACAAAAATGCACCTTTGGGGTGACTACAGGGAAGATGTTGGGATTCCTGATTACAAAAGGGGAATTGAAGTCGATCCATCTAAAATCAAGGCCATCTTAGAAGTGCCACCACCAAGGACTGAAAATGAGGTGCGTGGCTTTTTAGGAAAAGTGCAATTCATAAGACGGTTTATCTCCAAATTAACCTTGACTTGTAAACCACTATTTGGTCTCTTGAAAGAGAGAAAGAAATTCCAATGGGACGATCGATGTCATTTCGCCTTTGATAAGTTAAGCATATCTTCAGAATCCACCTGTGTTGTCACCGCCAGAACCAGGGAAGCCACTGATCTTGTATTTATTAGTAACAGAGTCAACCATGGGATGTATGCTAGCACAAGAGTCGGAAGCAAAGGCAGAAAAGGCCATTTACTATCTAAGTAAAAAGATACTGGATTATGAGACTCGTTACACTCCTTTAGAGAAGGCTTGTTTAGCTTTGGTTTGGGTCACAAGGAAGTTAAGACACTATTTATTAGCCCACTCTGTAATTCTGGTTTTGAGATTGGATTTCATTAAATATCTCTTATAGAAACCAGCATTTACGGGTAGGCTAACTCATTGGTTGCTCCTTCTCTCCGAATTCGACCTCAAGTATGCCACTCGCAAATCAGTCAAAGGAAGGGCTGTAGCAAAATTCCTAGCGGGCCACCCAGTGGAAGGAGGGGAAGATGTGGAGTACCTATTCCCAGATAAAGAGATCCTGCAGGTAGAAAATGAGACGTGGACAATGTACTTTGATGGAGCGACTAACCAATACGGTTATGGAATAGGCGTGTTGCTTATAGCACCCGATGATTCCCATATACCCCTAGCTTTCAAACTCCATTTCAAAGTATCTAACAACGAAGCAGAATATGAGGCGTGTATTGCTAGATTAGAAGCTACCCTAGAACTAGGAGCAATAAGGTTGGACGTAATCGAAAATTCGAACTTGGTTGTTTCTCATGCCAATGGAGATTAAAAGGTCAAAGAAGAGAAAATGAAAGTTTATCACCAGACCCTGGACATTCTGATTCCAAGGTTCAAAAAACTGACATTTACATACTTATTAAGAGAGAACAATCAGTTTGCTGATGCACTGGCAACTTTATCCTCTATGGCAGACATACCGATTGGGGTTAAGATATGTTCGATCATTATTAAATAGAAGTATGTGCCTGCACATGAAACAATAGCTGCAATAGAGGAGGTTCAGGACAAGAACCTTTGGTATCATGACATTTGGAGTTTTCTGGAGAAAGACATGTATCCGTAAAGGGCAAACGCATAAACGGGGAATACGGCGTCTAGCTGTCCAGTTCATCATCTGTGGAAGCAAGTTGTACAAAAGAGGGCATCTGGGAATGCACAAACTATGTGTAGAAGAGAAAGAGTCGAAGTGTATCATGGAAGCTATTCACGGAAGAGAATGTGAAGCACACATGAATGGTGTAATGCTAGCCGGGAAGATCCTCAGGCAAGATTATTATTGGTTAACCATGGAGAATGATTGTATCAACTTTGTTTGGCGATGTCATAAGTGTCACATTCATGCTAATCGCATGAACATTCCGCCGTCAAAGCTCTACAATATGACTTCGCCATGGTCTTTCTCAATCTGGAAGATTATTATTGGTTAACCATGGAGAACGATTGTATCAACTTTGTTTGGCGATGTCATAAGTGTCACATTCATGCTAATCGCATGAACATTCCGCCGTCAAAGCTCTACAATATGACTTCGCCATGGTCTTTCTCAATCTGGGGCATAAACGTCATCGGAGCAGTCTCACCAAAGATTAAGGATAACATTGGTTTGTATTCTACCAATTCAAAAAAATTATATATGAGAACACAAAATAATCTTTACACACCATCAGCTAGAAATATATAAACACTATATTTCTCTATCATCCTTCAATGCTCAGCATATTCAAGATTATAATCTAACACACTACACTCATGATATCATTTATTATCAATTAACTCACCTTATTCTTGTAGTGGCCTAGGTTAGAAAACTCGACCCTTTTTATTTTTCGTTGGGACATGTAGTCGTCCTAAGTGACTTTGACTAGTCTAGGTGGTTTAGACTATCATAATGGGCTCAAAATAATGGTGAAGGAAGATTCTTGATTAAATGAATCCCTCACATTGAGGCAAAGAAAATACTAACAATAATAATCTTTCATATTCTATATATAATATTTTATATATACTACAAAATAATATATATCTAATAATTGATATTCTATATATATATAATAAAAATCTATAAGGGTAAAATAATCCACATAATAATTTTAATATGGGAAAAAGGGCATATTGAAGTCTAAATATATGGTACTTGATGAAACATTAAAAAAAAATTATGAACTTATTGAGCTATAAGTCTACTAAATTAGATTTATAAATAAATCTCCCAATATATTTGATATTGCCAAATGTTAACAAGTGTTTAAGATATTAATATCAAATATGAATAAAAAATAATTTAAAATGTGTGAAGAGGTTGAAAAAATTATAAAATCAATGAATTGTGTCTCATGTTAGGAGGATCTTTTATATTTGTTGCAATTGTGAAGTTTTGGATAGATAATTATTCCTGATGAAAAAAATATATATGAAGGTTTAAAATGGAATAGTTTAAGTTGTTGAGAAAAAGTGTACAAAAAATTATTGTAACTATGCTTAATATAAATAAAATTTTTAAAAAAAATGTATTAAATTAAAATTAGATATGCTATTGCAACAACAAAAGCATTTTCAATTTTTTTTTTTTTTTTTTTTTTGGTTAAAATAGCATTAAGGCATCGTTTGGGAATAGGTTATTTTAATAACTTTTTGACTTTTTTACGAAAAGATATGTAGAAAAGTAGAGAGTGATATGATAATTTATAGTGACTTTTTGACTTTTTAGATAAAATATGTAGTTAATAAATGAGGCCTAAGAGATCAAATAAGTTAAAATAATTAATAAGATAAAATGTCATATCAAATTCATAATTATTTTACTTTTTTAACTTACTAAAATAGGCAAAAATAAAAAGAGTCTCCCATAATAGCCAACTTCCCAAATGAGACCATTAATGCACTGCCAAATTTGCCATAAGTTACTTCCATACTTCTCGTCATATTTCTTAATATCTTGGGTAAATCACACTGACACCTTTTAAGATTTATACTTAATACAAATTCTTTCTTCGTATTCTGAAAATTACAACTCCCTCTCTAATATTTAAAGCCACATTACAAATTACTCCTACCTTAATTGACTAGTCAATTAGTGGGTTTTGTTAATGTTAGTTGATATTTTTTTGTAAATACCAATTTTATCCTTTCTTTATTTCCCTCCTCTGTGTAATTTTTTTTTTTTTTTTTTCATAGAAACAACAATCAATCATCATTCTCTCCTTGCTCCACATCACCACCATGCATTACCTGTTGGATTTATTTTCTAGTGTGGCCCAATAGCCTACATATTTTCTACATGTTTTAATTTATTTGGACTCCACAAATAGATAAAGCCAATATTTGAGATCAAGTTCAGTAATTAGAATTTTAATATAATCACTCTTCTAAGATAAGAAGGAAACCTTGATGGATTAGGAATTCTTCTGATAGAGTTTATCTGGCCCTCTTCTCTCCTCTATATAAGGATGGGTGACTCCCCTTTCATATCATAAGTATTTTTCCATCACTTTAAGTTTTATAGTCATCCTAATTAAGAGAGACAGAAAGAAGAAGGTGAGCCAAGAATTAAAGGTTCAATTCTAAGGGGTATTTTCTCAACTTCTCTAATTTTATGGCTGACAAAGGTATGTTCGTTTTATTCTTGAGTTGTATTGAATTCAAGATCCTGTTAAGTTTAATTCCGCATTATTATTATGGTTACATGTATCATTATATCTTACATGTGGTATCAGAGCATCAGTTTTGTGAATCAATACACCTTGGAATAATAATATATTTATGAACATATTATTTGGGATGCAAAGTTTTGGTTTAAATAATTGTATTAATTTTTAAAGCAGTTATTATAATTTTACGTGGCTAAAACTTAAAAGATTAAAAATTGGGTCAGTTTATAATATGATTTAAACGTAGCCTAGTTTTATAAAGCCTTGCATTGTGGTTATGCATGCTTCGTTTTTTTTTTACGTCTCAATTTTATGTATATATGCATGCCTTGTTTTTCACGTCTCAATTAAATGTGAATATGCATGTTTTGATTTATTATTAATTTTAAACAATAATAATTATTATGATCATCATAATTATAGTAAAGTGCATAGATTAAAAGCAATCTTAGAATTTTGTTGCATCGTTGGGTCTATTAAATAAATATATTTATTTGATTGTATCATACTAGAGGGTTATGTTTTTGCCTTGTTTAATTATGCACTTATTGTCTATTATTGTTGATATTTATATTTTCATGATTTAAATTTGATATCATGATATAATTTTATGACATTGAATATTAAAATATTAAAGTGGTTAATTTATTTAGGTGTAATTCTTGTCAACCATTATATATGATATTCATGATTGTCATATTGCATATATACATATATATATATATATATTCATGTTCGTCCAGAGTTATTATTATTATTATATTGGTAATTGCAATCACATAAAAGAAATTTTGAAAATCATAATATAGTGATTTCATGAAAATTGTGATTGAATTAATGATAATTAAATAACTCAAATTATTGAATAGAGAATATTATTGGTTAGTTTCGTATTCATAAGGTTTACTAATTTAGTAGCTGCCAAAGTGGCCTAGATTTGTAAAACTTATGAATATAAAACTACATAAAAGAATTATTAAAAAAGGTAACATTAAGGTCGATAATATTCTCAATTGCAGTTATAATTAGGAGATTGAGACTAGCCCAAAGAAGAGTCACTTTCAAATAATTATAAACTGGGTAGGATAATGTAACTCATGTAATTTGACAGATTAGAATTGAATACCCAAAGGTAACATGACTAGCTGGAAAATTGCATAAATTACTTTAGACCTACATAAGTGATTCTTGATGAGTGGAAAATAGATATACCTAAGTTTTGCCCAAAGGAAAGACTTATGTGATATCAATAGTTCATCATAATTCTCAAAGCTTTAATATGTATATTGTTTATGCCTTTTTCCGTGTTACTTATGAGATCTTGTGTTAATACCTTTTAAGATCTGTCAAAAAGATACTTGCTATCTAAGGTGGTTGGACTTAGAAGGGAGGCTATATTGACTCCTCCGACCTTCCTAGGATCTTACTTGGTTATTGACCAAAGGACTCTTTAGTGACATTACCCTAACGCTTAAAGTAAAATTTGGTTAAAGGCTGTTGAAGATCGACAAGCCACTTGCTGGCACTATTATGGCTGAATTGACAACAATGAAATATAATGGCCACCGAGGAGTTTAGGATCACATCCTCAATATGGCGACAAGGTTGCAAAGCTTAAAACTTTAGGGATGCAGGTTGATGAAACTTTCCTCGTGTAATTTATTCTCAACTCACTTCCATCACAGTTCGGTGCATTCAAAAATTCACTATAACACCAATAAAGATAAGTGGAGTTTGAATGAGCTAACTAATATGTGTGTTCAGGAGGAAGTGAGGTTGAGGGAGGAAGGACGTCAAACTGCATTGGCTGTAACTCATGGAGCTATAAAGAAAAAGATGGGTAAGTTTATAAAAATCAAAGAAAAATTCACCAAAAAGAAGGAATGAACCTGGGGAAGAAAATCAGGCTCAGAATGGTTTCACTGTCAAGTGCTACTTTTGTGGTAAGAAGGGACATGTGAAGAAAGACTATAGCAAGCGAAAGGCTTGGTTCGAAAAGAAATATAAGAAATTTTCTTTTGTTTGTTATGAATCAAATCTTGCTGAAGTACCTTCTAATATGTGGTGGATTGACTCTGGGGCCACGACCCATGACATGCAGGGATACCTCTCAATCAGGAAACTGAAGGAAAGTGAAAGATTTGTCTATATGGGGAACCGTCTCAAAGCTGAAGTCGTAGTTGTAGGAACCTATCGACTGATCTTAGAGACGGGTCATCAGATGGATCTAGAAGACACTTTTTATGTTCCTTCAATTTCTAAGAATTTAGTTTCGTTATCCAAATTAGATCGTGTTGGATATTCAGTTTTATTTAATTGTGGAAAACTCAATTTAATGTTTTTGATTCTGGTAATTTATGTGATGGTTTATATAAAATTACCTTAAATCATGAGTTTGCACAATCATTAGTAACTCTGCATTCGAATATTGGTTTAAAACGTGGTCTAATTAATGAAAAATCCTCAATCTTGTGGCATAGACGGTTGGGGCGTATCTCTAGAAATAGAATTGAAACATTGGTGAAGAATGGGATTTTGGAAAACCTAGACTTCATTGATTTTCAGATATGTGTGGATTGCATTAAAGAAAAGCAAACCAAACACACCAAGAAAGGTGCCACAAGAAGTAATGAGCTTCTTGAGATAAATCATACAGATACTTACAGGCCACTCAACATCTCTTGCCTTAGTGGTGAAAAATATTTTATCACATTTATAGACGACTTCTCACGTTATGGATATGAGTATCTAATTCATGAAAAGTCTCAGGCTGTTGACATCCTTGAGGTGTACATAACTGAAGTCGAGAGACAATTAGATAGAAAGGTTAAAATAGTGAGATCAGACAAGGGTGGTGAGTATTATGATAAATATGATGAGTCAGGCCAAAATCCTGGCCCATTTGCCAAATTCTTAGAAAAGAAAGGCATTCGTGCTCAGTATACAATGCCTGGTACGCCACAGCAAAATGGAGTTACTAAAAGGCGTAATCGTACACTTAAAGATATGGTTAGGAGTATGTTAAGTTACTCAATTGTACCTATTTCAATGTGGGGTGAAGCTTTAAAAACTGCAATGTATATCTTAAATAGGGTTCCTAGTAAGGCGGTCCCAACAACTTCTTTGAGTTGTGGACTGGTAGGAAACCTAGTTTGAGACAGTTACATATTTGGGGTTGTCCAACAGAGGCAAGAATCTTCAACCCACAAGTGAAAAAGTTGGACTCAAGAACTATATATGGATATTTCATTGGTTATCCAGACAAGTCTAAAGGGTACAAATTTTATTGTCCTAATCACAGTACGAGGATAGTGGAGACTGGTAATGCTAGATTCCTAGAGAATGGTGAAATTAGTGGGAGTGAGAAAACACGAGTGGTGAATTTCGAGAAAATTAGGGTGGATGTCCCAACATTTGACCCTTATCAAAACAAAAATAAAAATTGTTGTACCTCAGACTTTTCCACAGGCTGAGGAAAACGAACAACATAATGAAAATCCTTCACCACCTCATGTTTCACCACTTCATGAAGATACCACCATTGAAAATATTGTAGAACCACCACAATCGGCAGTTCTGAGAAGATCTCAGAGGGAAAGAAAGCACTGCCATTCCAGATGATTACATGGTGTATCTACAGGAATCTGATTTTGATATTGGGATTAACAAAGATCCAGTCTCATTTTCACAAGCCATGAATAGTGATGATTCTTCTAAATGGGTCAATGCTATAAATGAAGAGTTAAAATCTATGGAACAGAATAGTGTTTGGGATCTCGTCGAATTGCCTAATAACTGCAAAAAGGTCGGGTATAAATGGGTCTTCAAGACCAAACGTGACGCAAAAGGCAATATCGAACGATTTAAAGCCAAATTTGTTACCAAGGGTTTTACTCAAAAAGAAGGCATAGACTATACAGAGACCTTCTCTCCAGTATCTAAGAAGGACTCGCTTAGAATCATCCTAGCATTGGTAGCTCATTATGACTTAGAGTTGCATCAAATGGATGTGAAAACTGCTTTTTAAATGAGAATTTGGATGAAGAAATTTATATGGAGCAGCTAGAAGAATTTGCAAAGAAAGGTAAAGAACATTTAGCTTGCAAATTAAAGAAATCCATATATGGCCTTAAACAAGTTTCTAGACAATGGCATTTAAGTTTTAATGATACCATTACCTCTTTCGGATTTAAGGAAAATGCAGTTGATTAGTGCATATATCTGAAGGTTAGTGGGAGCAAGTTCATTATGTTGGTGCTATATGTGGTTGACATTTTGTTAGCTAATAATGACCTTGGCTTATTGCATGAAACCAAGGAATATCTCTCCAAGAACATTAAAATAGTCGACATAGGTGAGGCAAACTATGTTATTGGCATAGAGATCTTTAGGGATCGATCTCGAGGATTGCTAGGACTATCTCAGAAAGGATATATTGATCGTGTTTTTGAGAGATTCAATATGCAGTTTTGTTCAGCCGGTGATGCACCCATCATGAAGGGTGATAAATTAAGTGAAAAACAGTGTCCAAGGAATGACTTGAAAAGAAAAAACAAATGAAGGACATTCCATATGCTTTGAGGCTACAAATCATGCTTTATGGTTGCGAAATTTCATCTCAGGACTTGGTGTTGTTGACTCAATTGCCAGGCCGCTGAAGATATATTGTGACAATACCGCAACAGTTTTCTTCTCTAAGAATGGAAAGTACTCTAGTGGTTCCAAACACATGGAAGTAAAGTACTTAGTTGTTAGAGAAAGAGTCCAGAAACAACAAGTGTTTAAGCACATCTCTTATGATTGTTGATCCATTCACAAAGGGATTGCCACCAAAGACATACAAAGAGCATGTTATCAGGATGGATCTTTTAAGCAACCCTTGATGTGTATGGTTAATTTTGAGTGCTTATTTTTATTTGACACTATTTGCGCAATAATAATTTTGTTTCTGTTTTTCCTGTTTATAAAAGTGTGTGTACACATTAAATAGAATATTGATAAACAAGAAATGTCTTAACAAGACAAATTACAGGGGCCTTTCAGGCAAATAATTATATATCCCGATAAAGGACTGGGTTGGTGAAGGTTATCAATGGTGTAGTGCATAGAAGGAAATATGACATAAATGTTATATAACCGCTATGACTCACATTGGTGATCTGAAGTAATCACAGTATTATAGTTTCTAATATATCTGAACTTATTGGCTATTTTTTTAAATTCGTGATCACGTGTCAAAGTTTTTAGTGTGGAATCCAATGAGTCAAAATTTTTATAAGTTGCATATTTTTGAAAAAAAAAAAAAAAAAACTCATAATTGCATCATAATCGGCTTAATGGGCCAAGTGGGAGAATGTTGGATTTATTTTCTAGTGTGGCCCAATAGCCTACATATTTTCTACATGTTTTAATTTATTTGGACTCCACAAATAGATAAAGCCAATATTTAAGATCAAGTTCAGTAATTAGAATTTTAATATAATCACTCTTCTAAGATAAGAAGGAAACCTTGATGGATTAGGAATTCTTCTGATAGAGTTTATCTGGCCCTCTTCTCTCCTCTATATAAGGATGGGTGACTCCCCTTTCATATCATAAGTATTTTTCCATCACTTTAAGTTTTATAGTCATCCTAATTAAGAGAGACAGAGAGAAGAAGGTGAGCCAAGAATTAAAGGTTCAATTCTAAGGGGTATTTTCTCAACTTCTCTAATTTTATGGCTGACAAAGGTATGTTCGTTTTATTCTTGAGTTGTATTGAATTCAAGATCCTGTTAAGTTTAATTCCGCATTATTATTATGGTTACATGTATCATTATATCTTACATTACCACATCACCACCTAACAAATCAAAGTAGGCTTTCATGTTCAGAGAAAATTGCTTCTTTGAAACAATTAATCAAAAATGTAATGTGCATAAGATTTTTGGTGAAATAAAATAACTCAGTGCAAAACAACTAATGCAAGATCCCAAAAGAAAATGGTAAAATCAACACCCAGTCAACAAAACGTAGGCACCTCAAGTAACAACAAATAAAAGAGCACTGAAATTTCAATATGAATGAGATGGGTTATGGAGGACGGTCTGAGAGGGAGATGACGGATGAGAAAGAGAAAGAAGTGAGAGTCCTATGGAAAGAAAAGTTTGTCATTAGGTGAGATAATTTGGTAATTTTCCCTTTAAGTGTGAGGGTATTAAAGTAAATTTTTGTTTTTTTGTTAACCCAGTGAAATTTACATTAACAAGGGGTTCAATATAATTTTTGAAAGGTGGAGGAGGAATATGTATCAAACTCAAACCTCAAGGGACTATCAGTGTAATTTATCCTAATATTTTTCTTGTGAGTCTCAATTTGAATTCACACATATGATTTAAATTGTCTATCTCGTAAGAGCATCTCCAATGCACTAGGCATATAATGCTTGTTAGGTAAAACGCTTAGTATGACTCACTTTTTTCAACTCCAATGCACTAGGCATGTAATTAGGCATTTTAGCTCAACTCACATTCACTAGCTACATGTAGCTAGCCTTCAAGGCTAGGCAAAATGTATTTAATCATTACGATTATTTCCCTCCATCTTTGTTGCTAATGTGGCATTTTATAAAATTAATAGTATTTTGATGAATAGCTAAATTAAAGAGCATGGTTGGAGCAGAAACATGAAACAGTTGATAGGTAAAATAAAATGTATACTTTATAGTAATGTTTAGATAGGTAAAATGCCTATTTCCGTTGGAGATGCTCTAAGTCCCCACAATAAATGTCATTCATGCAAAAAATTAATTTCATCGGACAATTATAAACATAAGAACTAATAGCATTCTATTTTATAAAATAAATAATTTAAGTTCATAATCATATTTGCTATAAAATTGAGCTTATTTTTCAAAAAATTAAATTTTTTTGTTTTCCGTAATTTTTATTTTTAGTCAAAAATTTTAATATTTTAAGAATTTTTTTATTTTTTAGATCCACCTAACTTAGATATACTTGAAAAGTATAATATTTATGAAAAGAATCTTTAAAAACTCATCAAATACAATATATATATAATACAAAAAAAATAGTACATTTTCGTATTCTTGTGTATTTATGAATATTTTTAAATATTTTTTCACAAATATTGTAATTTTTATCTACATCTAAGTTATGTGCATCTAAAAAGTAAAAAAATTACTTAAAATATTAAAAAAATTCATTAAAAATAAAAAATTTAATTTTCAGAAAATCAATCAAAACCAAACAAGGTAATTGCGATTTTGTTCATGTGTTTATAATTGTTCTATAGAGCTGATTTTTTGCATGAACGTTTTTTATTACAATGCCTACAAGATAGACAGTTTGGATTATTGGTGCAGCTTCAAATTAGAGCCCATAAGAGCATCTCCAACTATTGTTGCTATAATGCCATTGCTATTGCTATAATTTGATAGGGCTGAGCAAAGAATCCGTGAAATCCGTAATCCGATCCAGTCCAGTCCAGTCCAATCCGATAGGTTTAGATTAATTTTTTGAATCCGCGGTTCGGTTTCGGATTAAAGAATTAAAAATCCGTAATCCACGGATTGGTTCTGGATTAAACTCCATGGTTCCGGATTGGAACCGATCCGGACCGTATGCAAATATTCTATATTTTTATTATACATTATCCCCCATACATAGTATCGTCTCTTATTATATATAAAATCTAAACTCAAACCTAAAACTGTATAATATCTTCTTTTATTACTTTCGTTTGTTAGTTTTTAGTTTTAATTTGTAATGGTCTAAATACTTATGGTGAAATCAGTTTTCTTATAGTTGTTTAAATTCTAGAACAGTATGTCGCTATTATAGAAAAACATGTTGCTATTGTGGAACTAATATAACGCTATGTTTATATTTTTATGAAATTAAAGTGTTATATATATATACATATTTTTGTTATTTAATTATGTGAATCCGTGGTCCTAAACCGATCCAATCCGTATTTAAATGGATTGGTTCGGATTGGTTCCATGATTTAAACGGATTGGATTGGTTCCAATTTTTCAAGAACCGTAGATAACGGATTGGTCCTGATTTTACCCCAATCCGGTTCAATCCGGACCATGCTCACCCCTATAATTTGGCAATGAATAGTGCTATTTTGCCAAATTATAACAATGGTGCTCCAATGGACATTTGTTATTTTGGCAAATCTAAACCAACTTTTCCTCCAAATTTGTAAGTGTTGTTTGTATATAGCTTTTTTTTTTGTGATTTTATTTTTGACACAAGCTGGTGTTTGTTTTTATTTTTATTTTTTAGCCAAACAGAGCACAACGACTCTCTTTGGTTTCATCACCACCGTCCACCTGTTTGTTGTTATTTTTGTTTTTCTTTTTTTTTAGCCAAACAGAGCACAATGGCTCTATTTGGTTTCATTAACACCGTCCACGTGTCTCCTCTCTCTCTCTCTCACTCTCAGTCTTTGTCTCTCTCTATTTGGTTTCATCATCACCTCATCCCTCTCAGTCTCCGTCTCTCTCTCTCTCTCACACTCTCAGATATCATATCTTCTCCCTCCATCACCGAAAGTCTCTCTCTCTCTCTGCTCTCCGTCTCTCTCTCTTCTCTGTCCATCACCAGTCTCTCTCTCTGCTCTCCGTCTTTCTCTTCTCCGTCCATCACCTCCGTCGCTCTCTACTCTCCGTCTGTCTCTACCCCCCTCACCTTTGTCTTTATCTCACTCTTCTCTCTCCATATCTTTTCTCTATCCATCTAATCAGTCGTTCTCTCTCTCTCTCTCTCTCTCCCCCCTAAAACCCAGATCTGACTCTCTCTTACTCCTACAACCCGCCGCCGTCTACCAATCGTCGCCGCTAGATCTGCCTCCAAAAGCCTCAATTCCCTCTGAATCAATCATTCATATCTCCAAATCTCACAAACCCACCTCCAAATCTATCCCTCTCCCTCTCCCTCTCCCTCTCCCTCTCCCTCTCCCTTTCACTGTCGTCTACCCCCATCCCTCTATTTCTCTCACTGTATCATCTGTATCAAAAAACACAAAGAAGATCACGTATCTGTATCATCTGTAGAATCATCTATATCAAAGAACACAAAGAAGATCATATGTCTCTTTTCTTCGTCTCACTGTCAGGTATTTTTTTTTTCACTTCGTTGTGTTCATTTTCTAATTTATTTATTTTTTTTAATTTTGTTTGCTTCAAATTGGTGAAACTGAAATTTGGAAAATTGAAAATTTGGTGATTCTATGTTTGGTATGTTGAAATTTGGTGATTCTATGTTTGGTATGTTAAAATTTGGAAAGTTGGAATATATTTTTCCATCTCTGGTAATAATTTCTCCAAATATCTATTGTAATGGCAAATTTTTTGTTCCACTGCGCTTTTTTTATATATATATTATTGTTCCATCTCTGGTATATTATTGTTCCATTGTATTTATTTCTTCCATGAAAATTTTGAAGCCAAATTCTATTTATTTGGATGATGTGGCAAGTTTGGCAATTGCCAAATTTGAGAGATGAAATGGCATTTGCCAAATTTGGCAGGGGTTATAGCAGCCTATTGGAGCAATATTTTTTAAAACTCTTGTTAAATTTTGGCAATGGCAGCTGAAATAGTTTGCCATTGGAGATGCTCTAAGAAGAATATTGAGATGTATAAAGAGATGAAAGCATGGAGAAAAGTTAATCCCACCAAAAGTATAGAAGTTTGGAAAAATGGTATATCATATCACCTTATTATGTGTTTTTGTGTTGTATGTTACATATTGTTGTGAAAAATGTTACGTAATTTTTTTTGATGAAGTTACGATTATTTGTTATTCTAAAATGAAATTACATATTTTGTGATAATATTGTATGTTTTTGTAGTGATGCTATACATTTTTTTAGTCAAACATTTTCTAACATAAAAAATGTATAATATTACCACAAAATATATAACATAAAATACATAATTTTATTTCTGAACTTCATTTCTTAACTACAATTTATCATAACTTTACCAAATAAAATACGTAACATATACTACAAAAATATATAACATATACCATAAAAATATGTAGCAATTAGTGCATATGATATACACATTTTGAGGGGTACCATAGCATTAGTTTACAAGAAGTGTTAAGAGACCCATATTCACAAATTTACTCACAATAATATGGCAAGAGAGTTGGACTCTATGCCCAAGCCCTAACTTGCAATGCAGAGAAGATGACATGGGAGAAGGAAGATCCACTAGAAATTCTATGTGAATCTTGGGCTTCTTTGTTTTTAAGAAGATCGTCAACAAGAGACCCAATGTTGTTGGGGTCCTTTTCAGAAGTGGGAGCTTTCTTTGTAGCCATGGCAGCAAGAAAATTAGGGCTTTTGAAATTTTGAATGGAATGGAAAGAAGCTGTAGTAAAGAAAGGAAAGAAGAGAAATTGAAAGAAAATTGCAAAGCGTTGGTGATATAACTTCTCTAAGAAGTCTTGGCGGCAGGTCTTGGTGGCAAGGATTTAAAATTCAAAAAGGGAGTTGTCAACTTCCTAGCAGCAGTTGTGACAGAATGGGCAGCGACGCTATAAGGACGAACGTCAAACGTCCCTTGATGCCTATCGTTTCAAATATACGTATAAAAGAGGTGCAAGGATCAAGGCAAGAAGATGGGGGAAATCTAATTTTAATTTAAATATGAAAAATGCTTGGGAATCCCTTCTTTGGAGACCTTTACAATGAGTTATGTTAGAAATTTCAAATATTTTACCAAATATTCTACCAAACCTCTCACATAGGTGTGGGACCCACACATGTGGATTTGTGTGAATTCCATTCCATGTGAGATATTTGATAAAATATTTGGTAGAATATTTAGGATACATAGCATTTCTGCTTTACAACTATTGATGTATGTATGGGACCCACTCATGTATGTTTGGGGCTCATACCATCAATGGTTGAGATCCAAAATGGGTTATAGAGTCCTAAAAAAATGGTCTCAATCATTGTTGTTCAAATATATACTTAATATCTATATGAATACCTACACTTGTAAACTACCAATAGGTCCTAATAGTTATATTTAATTTTCATCGAATCCTATTGAAAATAAGTTTTGGTAAAATTGTCGTTAAAAATATTTTTTTTGTGACAATTTTTTACATACGTCGCTAAAAATTGACAATTCGTAACTTTTTTTTGTCATGATTTTTATAAATTGTCACTAAAACTTATAATTAGTGACATTTTTTTATGACAAATTTTTCCCATAAGACCTATTAGATAATAAGTCCACTTATTAGGACCTACACGTAAATACTCTTATTTGTACCCTTTTTGGCAAAATGCCATGTGGCAAGAAGGATGACAGGGCACTGCTCAACAGGTCGGGTGTCGGGGCAAGAATGGCCTAGAATCTAGGTGGCAGTAGTTGACTTAGTATTTGTTTTTTATTAAATAAATAATATATATGGATAAAGAAAGATCTCAACCATTTTTTACGACGTAGGAAGTGGTTGAGGCCCACGTCCTAGGAAGAAAGAAGTGATTGAAATCATCCCTTATTAAAGTGTGGACGGTTAACGCCATGTTTGGGAGAAATAGTGCACACGTTGAAAATCAAAACAACCAAGTGGGCCATGAAAGCTATAAAGTGGAAAGATTATCGTTGGTCAAAGTGGTTGCTAGATTTAAGGCTCAAGCCAAAGATCACGGGGACAGGTGACAGAAATTGATGTTGCCACGTACTTGCAATTAGAGCAAAAATGATAGGCCATTAGCATTAAAAAAGGACTCCAAGCACACCCTTTGCAAGGGTCGAGCACCAAAAGCTCAATCTAGAGTTCATTTACACACCTTTTTTAGCAATTGTCTTTTACTTAAACAGCTCAATTCTTGCAGTTAGTTGTTTACTTAGGTTAGCCTTAGTTTGCCTATTCAAATTGTACTCCATTCCAGTTAATGAAAGTTCAAAACTATTTTCTTTGCACCTAGTAAATTTGTTACAAGTCCTCTTCATTGGGATAAGATCCAAACTAGTGACTGTTTCTCTTAGCCATACACAGTCAAGTCTTGTGGAAGTTAGAAATTCCAAACCATAATTCTAACTTTGGACCAAGTTTTTTTTTTTTATCGGCAAATGTTAGTTGTTAGTTGTTAGATGTTAGATTAGTACCTATGGGAGAAAATCTTTCCACCCTTGGCAAAGCACCTAAGTGTTTGCACTTCCTTAATTCAACCTTCCTAAGGGAAATTAAACCCATGACCTCCTTGGGACTAAGCCCTGAGAAAAGCATGGTGGAACTTTGAACCAAGTTCATTAGTCTTTGACACGCTCGCATTTACAACATTAGCCTAAGATATTCACCCTTAGTTTCTGAGACGCAAACAAATCCTTACAATTTTTTTAAAATTTTACTTTGGTCCCTCTAATTTTATGCGTAGTATTTTTCCATTTAAAATGTTTACGACACATAATGAAAAAATCACATTACAACGAAATTGAAAGTGCAAGAATCCAATTATTCAAATTAAAACTATAGAAACTGAATTTTTTTTTTTTTTTTTTTTTGGTACACTACGAGCCGAAGCCAAAAATACAGAATAACTCTACAAGAGGAGCCAAGCCCCCATAAATCACTTTCTAAAGCTGTAGCCAAAACAAAGGGTGCAGCTACTAAACATGTCCTGGTATCAGCCATATTAAGGGCCCCTTTTGCAAGCAGATCAGCACAGACATTGGCTTCCCGCCAGATACGTTGGAGGGTATACTCGCAGCTCCTATCCATTAGATCCTAGATTTCTTGTAAAAGATTATACTGAGGGTGCAGTGGGTTGGGTTTGGCCAAAACCGAAATTGCTTCCACCGAGTCCGATTCAATGATGACCCGATGGTGTCCTGCACTCTAAGCCATCTGCAAACCTTGCCAGATACCCCATAATTCAGCAGTCACCACAGATGCATGGCCCACCTGTTGCTTGAATCCACACATTCACCGTCCTTGATCATTACGAATTAGTCCACCACATGCAGCCTTACCAGTGCGCCGACATACTGCACCATCAACATTGACCTTTACCCAGCCCAAAGGAGGGTGCTGTCATTTAACGTGGATGGTAGGTGCATCCTTCCCGTGCAACTTCGTTTCAGAATGAAACTGAAATTCCTGAACTCAACCATGAATATGCTCCACGGGTTGAAAAGGCTCCTGAAAAGCACTGTCATGCAGTTGTTGGTTACGCCAAAACCATAAGGATGAGATAGTAGCCATGAAAGTTAGGGCCCAATTACTGTTGAAAACAGCAACCCAATGAGGATTGCCCAGATTCATGTCAATCCAAACAGATAAAGGAAGGGAAAAGAAATGCAACCAATGTGAAGGAGGAATAAGCTCAGACCAAACTCGTTTCGATTGCGAGCAATCTTGAAGAGCATGAAGTGAGGTCTCAGCATGGTGTAGACAGACAAGACAAGATGAATCAACACTCAAATGTCTTTGATGCTTCATGGCATTGGTTAAGAGACGGTCTCTCCGTGCTAGCCAAGTAAAGTGCTTCCATCGATTAGGCCCCACAGTATGCCAGATCTGCTGCCAGCCCCCTGTATAAGCAGCCCTTGGAGGAACTTGCTGCTGACAAGAATGGTAGGCTGACTTAGTGGAAAAGATTCCATTGAGAGAGTGCTTCCAACTTAAAAGGCCAGGATTGTCTGCAACCTATCGAACCATTATCGCACGCAAAGCATCAAGTCTTCTCTAGATAACCAACAAGCCAATCTCAGCCAATCCCAACCAGTGCCATCCGTTCAATAGTCGCAAATTTTGAGAAGCAATTCATGTGTTGGGAGGGGAGAGAGGACACGCTGTTGAAGAGAGGAGTTACCCAACCACAAATCCGTCCAGAAATTTATTGTTCGGTCATTCCCAACACACCAATGGGAACCATCTTTTAATACAGAAGCACTCTTAGTGATACTAGGCCAGGTGTAGGATGAGTAAGTGGGGCAAGGATCCCACAGTTTTCTTCCAACTGGTAAATATTTGGTGCGGAGAGCACTAGCCCAGGGTGCAGATTCATGTAACACACGCCAACCCAACTTGGCAAACATGGTATTGTTTACATCTCTCATCTGTCAAAGGCCCAAACCCCCATCCCCTTTTGGTTGGCACACATCTCCTCAAGCCACAAGAGACATGCGCTGCTGCGTTTGATCACCACCCCAAAGAAAACGACGGTGATATTTGTCAATAGTTGAGCACACTGAACTAGGAAGATGAGTAGATTGCATAGCATAAGCAGGTATGGAGGAAGTGACTGATTGGATGAGAGTAGCTCGTCCAGCTAAAGATAGTTGACGAGCTTTCCATCCCACTAATCTGTCCCGAACTCGATCAAGGATGTAGTTATATGTGGTTTTGGAGACCCGATTGTGTAAGATAGGGACACCCAAATATTTACCCAAATTTAAAGCAATAGGTATGCCACCTTCCATACTCAGATGCTGCCCAGTTCGTCTAGGAACACTTGGAGGGAAAAATATTCTAGATTTCTAAAAATTTACTCGCTGGCCCGACGATGCACAAAAGGATTGCATGATGTGCTTAATGACCGACATTTGCCTACTAGAAGCCTCCCCAAATAGAAACATGTCATTCGCAAAAAAGAGATGTGAAAAGCTAGGCCCTTGTCGAGAGATTTTAACTGGTTTCCATTGCCGCTGGATGACTGCCTCAGAGATGCTCCGCCCCAATTTTTCAAGGCAGAAGAGAAAAAGATAAGGTGAGAGAGGGTCCCCTTGACGTAGGCCTCTAGAGGGTTGGAAATAAGGAGTGACCTCACCATTCCAAAGAATTGCAAGTTGTGTCGTAGACACACATTGTAGAATTAGTGAGGTCCATGAAATAGGGAACCGCATTTCATTTAGCACCTGTTCTAAGAAACTCCATTCTATTCGGTCATATGCCTTTTCCAGATCGATTTTAATGGCCATGGTTCCATGGGTACTCTTAGACCTTTTCATGGAGTGTAACAGCTCTTGAACTAGAACAATATTGTCAGTGGCTTGCCATCCCGGAATGAAGCTACCCTATAAGGGGCTAATCAATCTAGTTAATAAGGACCGCACTCTAAGTACCAGAACTTTGGAGAGTATCCGCATAGTAACATTACTGAGAGAAATGGGTCAGACGTGAAGGGTGATCAATCTTGGAGATAAGCATGATCAAGGTTTTATTCAAATCCACAGGAATTTGACCTGACTGGAAAATATCCTAAATCACAGTGGTGAGAGAAGGCCCACAAACATCCCAAAAGCGTTGGTAGAAGAAAGGTTGAATCCCATCCGGCCCAGGGGCCTTAAAAAGGCCTAAAGAAAAAACTGCATTTTTTACCTCCATCATGTTGATAGGGCGCGCTAAAGCAATCACCTCTTGTGATGTTAAGCAAGGCAATGACTGAAGTAATGTAGAAACAGGATCCACAACTTCAGTCATAAACAGCTTCTGAAAGTGTTGAACAACTCTAGCCTGAAGCTCAATCTGGTTAGTACACCAAGTATCATCATCATTTTTTAAAGCCATGATCCTATTGCGTCTGTGCCGAATAAGTGTCAAAGTATGAAAGAAACGAGTGTTGGCATCACCAAACATGAGCCAGTTGGATCTTGATTTCTGGTACCAAAGCACTTCCTCTTGCAACAACAATTTATTATACTCAATGGTGAGGTGAGATTCAAGCTGCTCAAGGAAAGGATTGGACGTCGAACTCAAAGCTTGTTAGATACCATGCAGTCTTGCTAAAACACGCTTTTATTCCAAAAAATATTCCCAAACACCTCCCTGTTCCAAGTAGTAGATGTAGCCACGAACCTGTCAATTGTAAGAGGCAAGTCTTTCTCAGTAAAGTTCCATGATTGTTGAACAAGGGTTTCAAACGTAGGGTGGGTTAACCATGCAGCCTCCATTCGAAATGGACGTCACAAAGGGTGAGGGACAACCCCAATAGGCGAGATAAGCAGTGGACAGTGGTCAGAATTAATCCTGGGAAGGTGTTGAACCCAAGCTCCACGAAAGAGGGTGTGCCATGTGTAATAACCCTCACCTTGTTTTAAGTCATGCTCATATGCATTCATATGATTTGGTCTTGTTAAGCTCGTATTTTACAGGCCTTGATTTGTTTTCTCTAAGTGTTGCTTTCATGATTTGTTTCTTGCTTGGTGTCTTAAGCCTAGGTCACACCCTTAAACCTCTTATACTTAAGACCATCTTGGAACCACCTTGGTTGACCTCCACTTTCACCCTGGCATATTGGCCGAGATGTGTATCATCTAGGCCAAGATGTCATCATCTAGGCAACCAACATCCTTGATCCTTGCACCTAGTGATCTTGTTCCTGGACTGGTATGACCTAGACCGAGGTGTGGCACATTTGGGCCGAGGTGTGGCACAGCTAGGCCGAGTGTTATCCTTCCTAGCCGAGATCACTAAGACCTTACTTGCCGAAGCCTATGTCTTGATCCGAGGTCATTGCCTCGTCAGAGTGCCCTTGTCACCTTACTTGTTGTACACTCTTAGTCATGCTCTTGTCTTGTCAGTCAGTCACCTTTTGAGGAAAACCTAATCCGGTAGTGCCACGTGTCCCAGCAGAGGGTTAAGTCAGCCGGCAGGGAGAGAAAACATATCATCTTGTCATGTCCTTGTCTTTGAAGAGAGAGAAGCTCTAGGAAGAGGAAAAGAAGTTTAGAGTGAGAGAGCTAAATTCCAAGCTTGATCTTCACACCTTGAACCGTTAGATCCGTGTATTGAGGTTAGATTCTTGGTCTACTCTTGTTGTTCCTTACGTTATTCGATCGCATTGCATGATCTAGAATGATTCATGAGCCATGCATTGATTTGAAGTTGGTTTTAGAAAGAGAAAATGATGTTCATATGTTCTTGAAGAAAAGCTTTGTTTTGATTCGAAAGTCTATAACAAGTTCCATGTTTTGTGCTTGTTTCAAGAAGAACTTCAACTATGCGTACCCAGGTCCATGTTTGTGAACTCATATCATGAAAACTCAGGTTGCATTTGGTAGAGTTTTGTAAATGTGATTTGAGAATATGAGTTGTATTTTGAGTTTGTGAGTTGTGGAATTATGATTTGAGTGTAGAAAATTTGTTTGGTTATGGTTTTTAAATAGAGTGTTGAATTGTGTTTTGAAGATGTATGTTGAATTAAGTTTTGAAAGTTTAATGTGACATGTGAAATAAGAAAATTTGTTTGGTGATGTGTTTTGAAAATAGTTTTCAAAACTTAATTCAATCAATAATTATAATCAAACACACAACTCATATATCGATATCCGTATTTTTATCAACAATAATTACCAAACTATTTTTAAAATACTGAAATTAAAAATTGATTTCTTTTCAATTAATTTTTTTTCAGTAATTTTTTTGAATAATTTTTTTTTCAAATAATTTTTTCATTTTAAAATAAATCTATGTCAATTATTTTGTGTCAATTAATTTTTCTATCAATTCATTTTTTAGGCCTGTACAAACATCTTGTACAATATGTTTTTTATTTTTTTCTAAAATTTTGTTAAAGTCAACAACTTTTGAAAATTCGGATGCAGAGATAGAAACCTGCAAATTTATCAGTATACAGCTGTAATTAAATTAAAAAATTAAATTGGAAAAAAAAATAATAGATAAGAAATGAAAAGTAAATAAAAAATAAATAAATAACGACCCTGTAAACCTTCTGAACCTCAGCCTTTCTATAAAATCTGAATCCCCATTCCTTTAACCACACCATCTTCACCATCTCCTTCCAACACCTTCAGCAACTCCATCAGAGAACAACATTAATTAAATTCAGTGTATCCGTGTAAAGGAAGAATTCACATACAGGTTAGTTTTCATCCCAGTTCATATTAGCTTCACATTTCATATTAGCTTCAGAGTGTAGGAAGGGGAAGTGTAGTCGAAGGTGTAGTTGAAGATCAGCACAGGACAACCCGGAGGTCATCCTGCCGATCATCCGGCCGGTCATCCCATCCTAGACACCAATTCGCACTCAGTACAAGCTGAAGCTTTTCAAATCAAAAGAGAAAGAAGGCAGAAACGTTGAAAGTGGAAAACTGAAGTACAAACTGCCAAACGGGTTTTCAAACTATAGTTTGAATTATATCGCGAAATTGTATATTGAACGTGCTATCCAAACGTGAAGCGGGAGTTCACGTGTTGAAACTTAATTTGAAAACACAAACAAACAGAGCCTCAGATTTTGAATAAAGAAATTATGATTTTAACATTCATGTTCTTCAAAGGAAACCCAGATTTTCCCAGACTTCATTTCCTTGAGTATGGTCATCGGGATCACACCTCGACCAAGAGGTGTGGGACCTCGGCCAAGACCTGGTGGGTATCCAACATGTTTTCCCGAAATGAAAAACAGTGATTTAACTCCCAGCACCTGTTTTACTTTGTCTTGACTTGGTTTTTGGAAAGAAATGTCGGGATCATTTCATTCATGTAAAGCTTGTTTTAAGGATGCATTGCACAACCATCTTTGAGCATTCCTTCTTGTTTTCTTGAAATGCATTCAATGAGATTTATTATATACTTGTAGGCCTTGGATCCTTGCTTGTAATCCCGACACCCGAAGAGCTTTATGTGTGGTATTTTTAATAAAGCTATGTTCTAACATTTTGATAAAAGCTTTGCTTGATTCATTTTGGAAAAGTGTTTGTTCGAGTATGAATGATTATCCCTAGTTTTGTATCAAGCATTATCTTGTTTTGATGACATTCTTGGAAAGTCCTTAGTGCTAGGGGACTATAATGCAATTAGTACCCTTGTTTGAGATATCTCCCTTGCCACCGACGGCCTTGTGCGGATGGGTTTGTCTAATCGATTCCGGGTCGATTATTCCCTTATTTTGTCAGGAATGTCATCCCTTGTATTATAATGATGCTAGTAAGCATCCCTTGAAGCTTTGAAAGACTTGATAGATAAACTTGGTTCATCCCTTGATTTTGTACAAGCTATGATATGTATTGTTTTAATAAAGATCTCGGATATCATTCATTCAAACCTTTATTACTAATATCATTCACTAAGTATCCAAGCTCACCCTCTCCTTATATATATGTAGGTGACGAGCAAGAAGGCGGTGACGCCTAGATGTGTTTTGCAAGATGTTTTGGATTCATGTTTTTGCTAGCATCTTGAAGATTATGCTTTTTAGCTTTGTATTACATGTCTTTTGTATATTTCGGCTTGAGAAGCCTTTTGATCAAGATGTAAAATGTACCTTATTTATTTATATCCAGGTTGTAAACCATGTTAAGATGTATGTCATTTCATTTGATCTATGCACAGCTCTTATGGACTACTTAGATTTAAATTTATTGCTTCCGCACAGGTAAGCCCCATATGTATACTCTGATTATGTGTGAATTTTTGTAAGTTGGCCTTTGGTAATCTCGGATTACTGGCCATCACGGTACCATTCTACTAGGGGCGGAATGGGGTTGTGACACCATGGGTCATTACAGAGAGCTTGATCAAGTCTTTCTTTAATATTCGCTAGTCCATGACGGCCATTGGTCCAAGTGAATTTGGGTCCTAAAAACCCGAAGTCAATCAAATTACATTCATCCATGACTTGAACAAAACGCGAGAGGCACCGTTGGGTGGAAGGTGCACCTCCTTGTTTCTCAGAATTGGAACTTATTTCGTTGAAATCACCCTCAACAAGCCAGGAAAGGGGGAGACCATGAGCAACATCCACAAGATAATTCCATAATTCTGAACGAGAAATAGAGTTCGGACAAGCATACAAAGCTGTGAAAAGCCAATCTACTTCATTCTTTCTCTGAATAATGACACTAAGAGCTTGGGGATGGGGGGGTAGAACATCCACTTCCACTAAATCGTTTCGCCAAAATAGCCAAATACCACCAGCAAAACCCGTGGCTTCAACTACTGCCATATCTGAAAAACGAGTTCGGCGAATTATTCGTTGAGCTTTATTGCTTGTAACTCGAGTTTCAAGTATAACCAAAATAACAGGGTCATGAGACCTAGCAAATTCGTAGATCGTCCTGAACGTAGCATCATTGCCAGCTCCCCCACAATTCCAAACAAGGATCTTCATAGAGGTGACCAAAAAAGAAGGGCCAAAACCCAGATTAAATGTCCATCTCAGCTGACCCAGGTTGGTCAACCCGTGTTGCCATAGCTGCTGCAACAGACCCATTATCTTCAAGAACCGGGTAAGAAGCATCACGATTTTGCACTATTCCCTCATCGGAATACGGTCGACAGCTTTCACCATCCGCTGGGTCGCAGCGATGGGAAAGTAAGAAGTGGTTAAAGTGGGGCAAACCGTCCGATGGTCGACCAGGAACTGAAGTGACCATCTGATCAAAAGGAAGGGAAGGAATGGGAGGGATGGGAGGTAGGGAGGCAGGTTGACCAGCCAAGGAGTGTCCATCCTGGCTCTCTCTCTCTTGGTGCTTAAACCTCCTGCCATGAAGGAGCGAAGGGGGGAAAAATCTTGTAAGGATGTAGATGGATTGAAGGGAGCTGAATTTGGGGTATGGTTTGGGCGGTTGGGGGCTCTATCTGGATGATAGGCAACCTGCAAATGGGGGTTATGTATTTTACGACGTGGGCTTTGAGGGAGAGGCTTTTTGGAGTGGACTTGAAAGGGTAGAGAGATGGGTCGAGAGGCTTGCCCAGTGGAGGGCCCAACATTGGAGTCACAACCCAAAGAAAAAGGGCCCAATCCTATTGTATCCAAAGAAGACGTTGGCCCAACTTTATCAAGGAAGTCAGTTCCATGGTCATCCACTAGTGCTGAGAAACGATTACCCATACTACCATGTGACACTACAGCTTTACCCTTTTGTACGTTTGAATATGCATTAGCTGGACCAGCTGTCCTTCCCCTACCATTACCAGTGACTGGGGGATTATCCATTTTGGCAGAGTTTGTACGACGCGTGCGACTGACTGTACCTCGAGAACGTGATTGTGCTAGCATCCACGGTCCAAATTTATGCCCTGAACCAACACCGATGCGCAAAGAGTCAACAGTCGGTGCCCCTGGCACAGTATCATTCCCAGTTTTCGTCATCATAGTTGGCATTAGCGATGGGCACCCCTCTTGCTTGTGTCCATATTTCCCACATTCAAAGCAGATAAGGTGTAAACCTTCATATTCAACAGCAAATTCCACATTGTTAATACCTACATTGGAGACCAGAGCATTCTTGAGGTTAAGCTCGACACAAACCCTAGCAAATCTCCCTCGTGATGCATCCGCTGTAAGCTTATCCGTTTTGATAGCTCGACCAACTAAATTACCTAACCTTAGTAAAAGGTTTTCATTAAAATATTCAATCGGCACACTTGGAAATCGAATCCAAACCGTGGTAGACGGTAGTTCATTGGCAACTAGATGAAAGTCCGGGCGCCATTTACTGACTGTTAAATAATGCCCAAGAATAACCCATGGTCCATCCAACAGAACATGAAGATAATCTGCCTTACATGCAAAACGAACCAAGTAATAGCCCTCATCTACATCAATTATATCAATAAATTGTTGAAGCCGCCAAATCTGTTTCATCCTCTGGGCCAATAGACGGTATCCGACAACACGCCCTAGAACTTTAACAATGAGCGCCTTACGCCATGGAGCTCGAAGGGTTGACAGTTCTTTAGATGGGACTGTGATTCTGGGGCAATCAGGGACCAGCAGAGTGTTATCAGCCTCGAGGAGAGTAGGTTCCTCATCATCACTGTCGCCCTAGTACCAAAGCTTGGTATTGTCGACAGTGAGGGCCTCCATGAAAGACGAACCAGGCAACCCGGAGTGGGTGTGAGATAGCTCACGAGCTTCTCCAAAGTCCATGCCGAAGAGACCACCTTCATCGTCCTCAATCTCCTCCAAGTACCCATCCTCCCGTCGGCGTTTGATTTTCTTAGTGCTTCGCCGGAGCAAATCTGTTTCCTGAGCGAAGATAGTTTCGCTGGCTCTTTCTCTCTCTAGCTCCATCTATCCTTTCTTCTGTCAGTACTCCTATAGAAACTAAATTGACATTTCACTTAATCTACAAAAACTTATGACGTAATTTATGTGCTAGTTAAAATACCTAATAAAAATGCACTAGGTATAGGATTAAATATTTCGCATCAACTCACATTCACTAACTAAATGTAATTAGCTTTCAAAGGCTAGCCAAAACTTATTTGACCCTTATAATTCCTTCCCTTTATTATAATGTGGGTGTTTGGGAAGTGAATTTTTTTGTATGTTTTTTTAATTGTAGGATATTATTGGAGAAAAAAAAATTTGTGTTTAGGAAGATAGTTAGGTTTTTTTGTGATTGGATGTGTTGTTTGTGAGAGAAAAAATGAAATAATTATGAGGTTTGATGTGATATTTTGTTTGAATTGATTTTTTTTGATTTTGTAAAACATTTGTCTTGTAGTGAAAAAAATCAAAAAAAAAACCTAAAAGCTAAGTTGCCAAACACCACCAATATTCTCTCTTCATCATTGTTGATGTGACAATTCATAAACTAAGCAATATTTAGATGAATAACTAAAATAAGGAAAATGTTTGAGGCCTCGACAAAGTCGAGGCTCGAATGCCTCGAGAGAGAGAGAGACAGAGACAGAGAGCCTCGAGAGAGAGAGAGACAGACAGACAGAGAGAAGAGAGGGCTCGCAGTCGCCGGTCGCCGCCCGATCGTCGCCCGACGTCCTCGTCAGACCGTCGTCCTTGTCAGACCGTCGATCGTCGCAGGGAGGGAGGAGCTTCAGACCGTCACCAGATTCGTTCGTCGCCGTCGCCGCAGCTCACCGTCTGCCTCGCCTCCGCCGCTGCTCCTCGCCTCCCACCGCCATTTTGATGGCCCCCTCCAGTTCCTCCTCCCTCCTCCCTCCTCCCCCCCCCCCCCCTCCTCCTCCTCCTCCCCCTCCTTTCTTCCTCCCTTTTCTCTTCTTCTCCCCTTCTCCTTCTCTGCAACAAACAGAGGGAAAAAAAAAAAAAAAAAAATTCGACACCAAAACGACGTCGTTTTGGTGTCGAGGCAAATTCGAGGCAAAGATTTCGAGACCTCTATCACGACTGCTAAAATAAAAAAGAGAGTTAGTAAAAACATGAAAATAAATAGGCAAAATAAAATATGAAAAATGTTTGAAGGCCATAAAATCAGTGACTCAAATGGCTCGAAACTGTCAAAACGACGTCGTTTTGCGTCGTTTTGCGCCTAAAACGACGTCGTTTTTGACAGTTTCGAGCCATTCGAGCCACTGAATTTCAGACCACTAACCACTGCTGATAAAATATATATATATATACATTAATAGTAATTTTTAGATAAGTAAAGTATCTAATAGCATTAGAGATGCTCTTGTACAACGCTCATCTAAAGTTTTATATGACCAATAAATTGCGTTTCTACTGCTCACATAATTTACATTTAACAATAAAAAGTAAAAGAAAAGAGTAAGTGATGGATTTCTAAAAATTTAAAATTTTAAAAAAAAATTTAAAAAAAAAAAAAAAAACCATATCCTATTCCAAGTTCATAGCCCTTTTTGTTGTTTTCCTGAACATTTTCAGAATTCCTTTTACATTTACGCTGTGTTTGGTTGAGGGATTTGGGAAGAAATTTGGAAGGGGAAAGGAAAAGGGACGAGATGTGTGAAAGTAGCTGAAATGTAAGTATATTTTATTCACATTTCACTTATATTTTCCATTTCCCTTTCTAAATCCCTCCTCAAATCCCCAAACCAAACACAGCACTAACGCTCTGTTTAGATAGCACATGATATGATACCATAAATTTTAGCAGACAAATTCCACGGAATCAACAACAAATATATTATCTCGAATTTGGCTAGAGGGCAATAAAAACTAAAACACATGTTTATTATTTCGCATTCAAAGAAATACATCCTCATATTAGGAACTGAAAAAAAAACAATATAGAGTACGACAAAAAACCAGAAATTGACCGAACTGTAGCTAGGCCCCCTTTGAATTCGGAGTAAGGGGGCAATAATTAAAAGCTCCAATCAAAAGGGAAGAGTAGTTATGATGAAAGTTTTAAGCTTCTCAAGGTCGAACTAAGCAAAGAAAGCTTGCCGGGAGCTGTGTGCTTGTAGTCTTTCTCCAATGCTGTCACTGCCAGAGATTGCAACTCTGACTTCTCTTTGTCATCCTTGTTACGTCCTTTTGTCAGCTGTCCGATGCCAAACGTACACTAAATAACAGGAATAGGACTTTGTTTCAGTCATACAACTTGGCAACCATAAAACAAATATATATATACAGAGAGAGAGAGAGAGAGAGAGAGAGAGAGAGTGCTCACCAAGCAAACACCATAAAGTGCTCTGGTGTTCTTGCCACCGGTCAAGTCTATTGCAGATGCATAATATTTCTTAGCTGTCTGAAGGTTTTCCAGTCCACCAAGTGTGTAAAGCACCTGTTCAAGCCAAAGAATGCAAAAGATTCAATTCAATTGATATCATTAAGAGTTCGGCTTTCCTTAAAGTTTAGAACTTGAGAGAACTTGATAACATGCAACAAGCGTGGTTTAAAAAAAAAAAAAGGCAGGAGAGCTCTGTGTGCCAAAAAATAAGAAGAGACCTATGTAGATCAAAAAAACAATAATAATAATCACCCAGTCACATCTGACAGCACTTTGATGGTTCACCCAAGCAGCAGATTTAGACTATGTAGTGTAAAACCAGAAGAAGAGAAAAATAATCAAGAAGAAGAAATCGAGGACCACAATCCCAAAGTATCACTCAATATCAATGTCAATAATCAATATTATTCATCAAAATCTAATTAATGTCACCAAAAATAGAATATACAACTAATTTATTAAATTTTAAAAATAAAATAAAATCAAAAAAAATTTTAAAAAAAAACTTTAAAAGGAAACATAAATAAAATAGAATAAAATCCCTATTTTCTTTAATTGGTTGTCATCCAATGCCTTTCCGATCTCCATCACTAGTTACTTGCAAATGTAAATCTTCAGTTTGACAGCCCCGTCCAAGCCAACTAGAACCCAAAAACAATTTAATCTTCAGTTTTAATATTGTATCCCAGTTTTGGCAATTTTTGACAGCCCCATCAAAGCCAACTAGAACCCAAAAACAATTTAATCTTCAGTTTTAATATTGTATCCCAGTTTGGGCAATTTTTGACAGCCCCGTCCAAGCCAACTAGAACCCAAAAACAATTTTTACCAAGTGAAAAATTCATTAGCGAAAAGAACCTTGAAGGGGCGAACTCTGTCCACTCAAAAAGCCAGGTTCAAAAAAGCACATAATTTCAAATGGCCAATTGCGCTCTGTTTGTTTTGGCGGAAAACATTTTTTAACGAAAAACATTTTCTAAAGAACTTTTTACTATATTTGGTTGCATTCTTGAAACTAATGCAGTAATAGTTGCGTTAATGGTGGTAGTAGTAGCCGCGGCGGGGTGGAGGTGGAGGCGGCGGCGGCGGCGGCAGCAACAGTAGTGGTGTGGTGGTGGTGGTGGTAGTGATGGGGTGGAGGTTGTGGTGGTGATGCTGTGGTGGCGGTGGCGGTGGCGGTGGCGGGTGGCGGTGGAGGTGGAGGTGGAGTTGGAGTTGGTAGCAGCAATAGCGGTGATGGTGGTGGTGGTGGTGGCGGCGGCGGCGGCGGCAGTGACGGCAATGGTAAAACCTTAGTTCAGAAAATGTTTTCCACCTTTTAAAAGTGAAAAATATTTTCCGCCCAAATAGGCTTATTTTCTATTTATCATGGAAAATGTTTTCAGTTGACTTTTGTTTTTCATTGCACTAAACACCAAAAAATGCAAAAAACATTTTCTGAAAAATATTTTCCGCCAAAACAAACGGAGGCTATGAAGCACTGACACGTTCTTAGGGCTTGCATACGAGTGTCGGACACGCGGTGGACGTGTCCGACACTCTCTAATGTGTCCTCTTTTTTTTTTTTGAATTTTTGCAGTCGAAGACGCCATGGACACGCTGTGACACTTTCCAGACACGCCTGAGGTGGATCGAAGCCCTAACTGTTGGAGAGAAAGAGAGAGAGAGGGAGGAGAGGAGACAGAGAAAGAGAAATAGGGACAAAGAAAGAGATCAAGGGAGGAGAGAAGACAGAGATCGAAGGAGGAGAAGAGAGGAGACAGAGAAAGAGACAGAGACAGAGACAGAGAAAGAGATCGAGGGAGGAGAGGAAAGGAGAGGAGCCCTAACCTGTTCAGATCAATTGAAGAAGCTGAGGTATTCGTCTGCTCTCTTCTTCTTCACCTCGTCCTCTTCGTCTTCTGTCTCCATCTTCTTCTCCTTCTTCTTCTCCTCCCTTTTCTTCGACTTCTCCTGTTCTCTCTCTCTCTCTGATTTCACTTTCCCTCCTTTTGCCGATTCACTTTCCCCTCTTTTTTATTTCACCCGTTTCTCTCTCTCTCTCTCTCTCTCTCTCTCTCTCTTTTTCTATTTCTCTCCTTTATTTTCTTCCCTCTCTTTTTTTTTTCTTTTTTCTTTTTTTTTATCCTTATTTTTGTTAAACCTAAAATTCATAAAATAAATTATTTTTATTTAAAAAAACTCATTTTTTATTAAAAAAAATTTAAAAATATGTTTATTAATTTTATTATTATTGTAATTGTATAAAAATTAATGATTTTCTTTTTATTTTAGACATAATAAATAAATAAAATTATATATATTAAACGTGTCCCCAGCGTGTCATGTCCTCCATTTTTTCAAAATTTGTGTGACCCTGTGTCCGTGTCGTGTCCCGTGTCCGTGCTTCATAGAACGGAAGTGGAAACATTGGATTCCAACATCTCAATCTACGTCCAATTAATAATTAATTTTACAAGCCCGTCACTTGAAACTCCATTGAAAACCTTTCTAATGTCTAATTCCAAAACCAGTCGGTAAGAGGTTCCAAACTCTAAAAGAACTTTTTATTTCTATTTTATCACCCTTGATAGAAAGTAGCAACAGCTATCAACATAGGTAAATTGGAAAGCCCTTTAACCAGTCAGGGAAGATGAGCTAGTTATACGGGTAATGTACAGTGAGGTTTACACACAGGTTTCCAGTCAAAAACTTGATCAGTCTTAGAACCATCAAACAACGAAGTTCAAGGAATGAAGAAACACGAGGCCAGGCCAAATGCAGATTCATTGTCGATTTCTAGACAAGAATGATCGCCAAGAAAATCTGACAGGGCCGATCTTTTCACAACTCTTTGAGGAATGTATTGAAAGGAAAATTCGATTAATGCCAAAGCCCATTTGCCAATTCGGCCTCTCATATAGGCCGAGAAAGCAAATCATTAATGAGACCAGTTTTGCAAACCAAGTAAACTAAAACAAGAAGCATATAATGCCTCAATTTTATTGTAGAAAAATACAAAGCACGACATAATTTCTCGATTGGATTGTATCTACATTCAACAAGAGTTAGAAGCCGGCTGAGATAATAAACTGCCTGGTCCTTTTCACTGTCATTATCCTGAGCTAATAGACTCCCAATAGAATTCTCATATGCAAAAAATGTAAAGCTTCAAAGTTTTATTCTTAATAGGAGGAGCTTCGAAGCTTTATTCCTAATAGAATTCTTCTGACCCATCATAGTTTGGTCTTTTGAGCCCAAAAGATTTGTTCCATAAAAAATCTTTCTTCAAACTTAGCTTTTAATTCAATCCTTTCATTCCTCAAGTTTCCATCCAAACCATCCCTCACCTCAATAATATCCAGCTCTTCTATTCTTTGGGTAAGCTCCTTTTTCCTCTTGCTCAGGCCACCAAAAACCTCTCTATTCCACTCCTTCAATCTCTCCATCATTTTCAATTTCCTCATGAATTTGAAACCCTCCATCCTTGACATCTACAACCTGTCCACCAATCCTCAAAATTGTCTTTAAAAGAATGATGCCTCTGACCACATTTTATAAACCTGAAAGATGATGGTCCCCATTTAAACAAACACTCAATCACAACAGGACAATGATTAGAAATGATTCATAGAAGTACACCCCCTGCCTTGTGTTTGGGAAAATCTCATCCCATCCTAGTGAAAACAAGAAACAATCCAACATACAACAGACCACCCTCTCGAAAAGATTGAACAAGTGAATCCAACATTAAGAAAACAAGGATCAATCAAACCACAATCTCTAATAAAGAAGTCAAAATCCCTCTCCTCTGTTAACTGAGGTCCCATTGAGCTTTTATGATAGAAACATAACCACATTAAAATCTCCCCCCATACACCAATTGGAATAACACTACCCATATAGACCTACAGGCTGCTCCCACCACTCCTGCCTTCTCCCAAAACTATTAGGACTGTATACCCCAAATAACCAGCACTCATTATCAATATTCCTACACCTAACTGACCATTGTTTGGTGGTGTCGATGGTCTTTCTATTCACATTTTCCAATTCTTTATTGATCTTGTCATTGGCTTGGTCCCTTTATCGTCAATTGGATCATACAAATCCTTGTAGTAAAGAATGTCCTCCATTTTAGGTTTCCAAACCAAATAATTCGGACGTGTGAATTTAACCATGGTGTTGGGACTTCTATCCATCTTAAACACAATAGAATCAAGATGTCTGATATTGTGTGGGTGCAGCCTATAATAGCATTTATTGCATGCATAAGGAAGTGCAAGAGATGGCCGACGCTCATTCTTTATTATCTGAATAAATTATTGAAAAGATGCATGCATGACTGGATATTTCAAAGCAAGTAATTGCAAGAGCAAGGTCAATGGACTCATTTAAATGCATCATGAGCTTAGAACTCCAAATAAGAGTAATTACCTTGCTTGGTAATTCGAATGGTCAAACATGCATAGAAGCATTTAGATGTTTCATTCAGCACCTACAAAAAGGTGGTACTCATAGTGTTTTGGGTAGAGAGAAAATATAGTAAAAGACTTTGAACGATGGTTTTTTTAGAGGCTTCAAATGAAACATTACTCTTTAAATGCTAGTCACAGAGAACTATAGCCTTCATTTTTAGTGTTCCACTGTGGGTTCAACCACACCAAAGGAGACTTTGTGCGAGTTGTGCTGTTGAAAGTGAAGTTATTGTATTCAGTCAAGTGAGGTAATTTACCGTCTCCCTTGTATTCTGTGTTTGATTATAGTGGATTCATAGGAGCCTGGGCCGTGAATGTAGGCAATTGCTGAATCACATAAATTCTTGGCGTTTCTTTTGTGGTTGCTCTCTCTCTCTCTCTCTCATTTAGTCTTGTCTATGTATTCTTCTTATTATTCATTTGGCTTTGGCATTATATTATTGGTTATTTTTCGCAAACTTCTCTTTGGCCCAACAATAAGAATTTCCTAGAATAGGATGGTGTTTGTTGGCAATCTATAAGGTCGTCTAACATGTTATGTTAAATAAAAACAATCACCCAACAAGATAACCGTGAGCCACAACTTTATATCCCATACTCTCACACACCAATTTACTCAAACATGTTGCTGACTTCTTCGAGCCAGATACCCAATCAGATATTCAGCTTTTGAAAAAGATACTACATTACTACAGGGGGAGCCACATGAAAAACACTAGTCCCACTTCTTGGATCCAGCCCAATCAGGACAGTCTTATTTGCTTCAACAAGAGCTCGGTTAAAGCTTACAACATCATCATCTTATGATATGTTTTAGAATGTTAATGACTTCTAATCCTCAGTCAATCGAGAAAGAAAGAAAGAAAAAGAAAAAAAAAAAAATCAGAGTTGATTCTGAAGGAAATGAAGCAATTTTCCTTGGATAGGTAAAACCAACCACTTGTCCAGACAAATTTCAGAGAAATAGGAAACAAGCCAGCTGTGTAGATTTGAGCATGTTTAGTCATACACCATCTACATCCTTCAAGAATGCTCTTTGGCCTAATAAATTTAAAATTGTGGCAGTGATCACCAAGATTTTGATTCCAATAACAATCCAGAATGTACCACTTTCTTGTCAATAGCATTCTGTGAGACAAGCTAAATCATACCTAATGCAACTTATGTAAAATGATGTCCCATGAAAAGTTCTCACTAGGGCTTGTACTGGATAGTGTTTTGTGCTTTAACCCTAAGAGGAAAACAAGAAGGAAACTCCTTATCCATGACATATGTCTCTACAACTATTACTTTTCCCGGGGAAACAGATGGATTTCCAAAAAAAATAAAAAGCCCTAAAATAAATTCCACTTACATCGGCATAGGCTAGGTGATACAGTGGATTTGTTGGTTGAGATAAGATTAGCTCTTCATAGCAGAAAGCCGCTTGCTTGTACCTAGTTAAATCATAAAAGGAAAAGAAAAAAGAGAACACATAGCACAAGCTAAGGTAATCTATAAATTCTCCAAACAGTAGAGAAATACTCAATATTTAATTACTTGTTTTCCTGTAAAATACAAACTACAAGTATCTCACATTTGTAGAGAGACATATATTTCAGCAAGTTCCCTCCAGGCATCATGATCTGCCATAAATCTGGAAATAAAAAATAAAAAAAATCAAACCATGCAACCACACAAGTTAGAACATTGATAAAATTGAAAACGTATGCTTTTGAGATCTTCCTCACATTTCCAGATATTTATTTAGCCATTCAATGGCCCCTGAAAGATTGCCTTGGGCCTTTGCCATAGCTGCCCTCCTCTTGTGAATTACCTGAATTAGAATAATGAAAAAGAGTTGACATGTAAGACATAGGGTTAGTTTTTCTATCTCCACTAGTAAGGACAGAATCCCTTTTCTTGAAAAGGAAGAAGTTGAACCATTCGATTAAAAATGAATGTCAGTTCGTGAAGAACCTGTATAGGAACTTACTTGATCCAGTGGATTATCCTCCAAAAGGCTTGAGTAAGCTTTTTCTGCCTCCGCCCACAATCCCTTAGCTTCAAGCAGCATTGCTTCTAACTGACCTGTAATTATGCCAAACTAGTACTATAAACCATGGCAATTCAAAAAAAAAAAAAATGCATTTTCTAATCCAGGCTGCCACACCCTTTTGTCACTAAGAACTATTATGTCAACTGCATTCACAATATTAAAGGAGGATCTTTTAAGAGTCTTGAACAAGTATTTCAATAATATATCCAGCAATTCTATGAACAAATATATCAATTGATGTAGGACAGCGCTGAATTTTGAAAGCAGAGAGTAATTTAGGGTTTAAAGGGTTAAATTGAAGGCTAGTAGGTAGGGGAAGGGATAAGGGTTGATTTGGGGGTGATTGAAAGGAGTTTTGAGGTTGAAAAGTGCACTTTGAGAGGGCTGTGAATAGTAATTCGAGAATAGTAAATTGAAACAAAAAGAAGAAGAAAGAAGAGAAGAAGATAGGTCTAGGTATCGCACCTAGATTTCGTAGGCATCACACCTAGGGTTAGGGTCGCATCACACAAACCAAAAGAGGCTTCAAAGCTCTCAAAATTCTCTAAAATATCAACTCTATTAAAATATAAGCATTACATGGCTTTATATAGAACTAGGAGACTTCCTAAACCAATTGTGAAAACAATAAATAAATAAATAAATAAAAGAACCATGATTGGTGGCTCGAATTTCATCTTGCCCCGAATGGCTTGAATTTTGGCTTGCCGATCGACCAGCCGGTCATCTGGCCAGTCGTGCGGCAAGAAGGTTGATAGCCACGATCGACAAGGTGACAACCGCAATAAACAAGTGTTGCACCGTTCGTCTGGATGGTCGCTCAGCCAGTCGTCCGGCAAGCACAAATTCGGGCCATTCAGGCAAGCTCAATCCGAGCTACCAAGAATTATTCAAAAAAGAAACTACTAAAATATCTTTGACTTCTAAAATTAATTTAAGACTAAGCAAGAAACAAATACAAAAACTAATTAAATAACTTGACCCACAAGGCGACCCTCGCTTTGGACTCTAGCCTTTACTTGAGTAATAACTAGATCTTCTTGAGGCGCTTTTGCATCATCAATAAGTGCCTCATTATCCTTCAAAATTTAGTCATCTTTCATCTTAGGAAAATTCTGAACATATTCATTGGCATGCAATTTCAATTGTGCACGGTTTTCATCCCTAAGAACAATATTTGGTTTTGGTGCATCTTCTTGTGGCTTTTCATCATCTTCTTGTGGCACCTTAGCCCTTTGTTTAGGAGTTTTTGTTGGTTTCTCTTGTTAGACAGTCTTTCCATTTTGCACAGGCTTCAAAACTATAGATTTGCCCATAAATTTTACAAAAAACTCAAATTGTATAACTATTTCAATAGCATCTTCGAGATCTTCCAAATATGCATGAGACATCTCTGTTTTAATTCCAAATCTCAATCCACTTTTGAAACGAGTAATAGTCATCCGTTCACTTTTGACAACTCTAGACTTGATAAATAACTCCTTAAATTTTCTTGCATAATCAATCACATGCATATTACCTTACTCAAGAGCATACAATTGATCAAGAAAATCATCTTGAAGATCCCTTAGACGAATATCTTCTCTAAGAAGCGCTTTACCTTCTTCCCAAGTCAATCCACTTGTATTGGATCTCCCACAATGTGAAAATATCATGGCGAAACCTTAAGCTCTAATACCAAACTGATGCAGAACAGTGCTGAATTTTGAAAACAGAGCAAGTAATTTAGGGTTTAAAGGGTTAAATTGAAGGCTAATAGGTAGGGGAAGGGATTAGGGTTGATTTGGGAGTGATTGGAAGGAGTTTTGAGGTTGAAAAGTGCACTTTTAAAGGGCTGTGAATAGTAATCCGAGAATAGTAAATTGAAACAGAAAAGAAGAAGGAAGAAGAAAAGAAGATAGGTCTATGTATCACACCTAGAGTTAGGGTTGCAACACACAAACCTAAAGAGGCTTCAAAGCTCTCAAAATTCTCTAAAATATCAACTCTATTAAAATATAAGCATTACATGCCTTTATATAGAACTAGGAGACTTTCTAACCAACTATAACCAAAAACGAAAACTACTAAAATATCTTTGACTTCTAAAACTAATTTAAGACTAAACAAGAAACAAAAACAAAGACTAATTAACTAATTTGACCTACAAGACGACTCATGGGCGACCCATATTCGGAAATTCTACAAATTACCAAAATACCCCTAAGCATAAAATCCTAGAAAACATAAATATAATTACAAAATAAGACAAATAATAGTAGAAACATAATTATAGAAGATTTCTATCAGTTTCTCTATGAAATCATGCCAATGTCTAAATATTATCACTTCTTTAAATTTAACCTTCCTTAAGCTTCTTATATTCTGCGTCATCAATCTAACTAGTAGTTGATGTATAGTTCAAATAGAAACTACCCTTATTGATCCAATAGGCAACACTACGTCCTTATCAAGGGGATCAGTCCACTATCAACTGATACATCCTGCGATTGAGTGACAAACTTCACCACAACAAGAAGTCACATAGAGCTCTAAAGGATTTTGAAAACCATCTCTCTCTCTCTATATATATATTTACCCCAAAAAAAGTGGGCACAGTACTACAGGACTTAACCAAGAAAGTACTATGTCCTGAATTACTGACCACGAACCTAGTACTTTCTCAGTTAAGTCCTGTAAGCTATCTTCTAATTCATACAATTGATGCAATGACCACCTATAATGTCTTAACTGATGAGGTAGAAACAACCAACAGGATGCAAGGTTGTACCACAAAAAGAACAAAATAAACAAACTTTTGTGAGGATGGATACAATCGTCACAAGGATAAGATATTCTATCCAAATTTCCAAAGGAGAGAACTGGTTGTGCTGTGGATTTGAATGGTTCCACTCTGTCTTGCAGAAAATCCGGAGTAACATAATTGAAGGAATTAAGTAAATGAGTCATAGCCTCATAGGCTACACAAGGAAAAAACTGCAACATATCTTTTATATTTCATTGTAGACAACTTGGTGATTGTGGATTACCCCATTTTAGATCATTATTATAGGTACATGCATTCCTGATCCATGCAGCCTATCCACATCATTACGATGCTAGACCTCACCAACACAAGGCAACTGCCTAGAACACCACGTGGAGCAATGAGTTGTCGCCACATGTCCATCTAAAAAGCCCAAACACACCCATTCTTTGGCCAAGCATGCCCCCACCCTATGCTGTGACCTAATTAGGGTTTCCTTGGACTCAGAAAAGTGGCTCTCTAGTCGAGTAACTTATCCTCCTCAACTTATAAGACCTCATAAAGCACCTACAAAACCTATGAAGCACGGACACAGACACAGGACACGACACGGACACGTGGACACGCAAATTTTTAAAAAATGGGGGACACGACACATTGGAGACACGCTCAATATATATAATTTTTTTTATTTATTATGTAAAATTAAAAAAAAAATTATTTTATTTATTTATTTTACTTTAATATCAAATATCATTCCCAAATTAATTTTTTTTGTACAAATAAAAATAATTTATTTTATATGTTAATGCTTAGCAAACAAGAATATTAAAAAATATAGAAAAAAGTAAAAGAGGGGAAAAAAAGGTTTTTTTATTACTAAAAACAAAAAAGGTACACACACACACACACACAAAAAAAAGAAGAAAAAGAAGAAATAAAGAATAAAAGAGGGAGAGAGACAGTAACACGAAGAAGGGAGAGAGTCTAACAAAAAAGGAGAGAGAGTGTCGAACAAGGGAGACGAACAGAGAGAGAGAGACGAAAGAAGCGATACATAGAGAGCACCGAACAGAGGAAGAGAGAGAGTCAAAGAAGATGAACAAGTTTGCCAATGAATAAAGAGCACCGAACAGACGGAGAGAGAGAGAGTAAAAAACACACAGATTGGAAGAACATACGTCGATCTAGCCTCGATCTAGGGCTTCAACAGGTTTTTCACCCTTTCTCTTTCTCTTTCTCTTTCTCTTTCTCTTTCTCTTTCTCTGGCTCTCTCTCTATCTTCGATGGGTTAGGGTTTCTTTCTCTGTCTCCTGGGTTAGGGTTTCTCTCTGTCTTCAACGTGTCCAAAAGTGTCCAAAAGAGTGTCTGGCTACAAAAATTCCAAAAAAAAAAAAGAGGGCACGTTAGGTAGAGTGTCCGACACCCATACGTTGCCTCCGGAGAAGTGTCGTGCTTCATAGAACAAGACTCTCATTGTAACTTGTGCTCAAAGAAAGACCTAGGGTTAGTACCTTGGTCATGGTTCGTGGGGTGAACCTAAGCACACACAGAAGCCACAACCTTAAAACGCTCCCAATCTTATTAATCAATTCCAAATAATACCATGCCAAACACTCTTACTTATAAGCTAATAACCCTAACAGAAAAAAGTAAACTAAAATCCCTAATAAAATAAAAAAACCAAATATTAATAAGACTCATAATTAAAAAATAAATATAAATACTAAAGACATCAAATTATAAAATTGTAAATCAAGCCTCCATGCCAAACTTGTTGCACGCATGCATGAATATTGAACTCCATGTTCCACATCATCCTCCCCGACTGAGAAAAAAACTCAACCTCGAGTTCCCTTTTAAATATTGAATTCATCCATGCTAGTGAGTCAAATACTTCAATTATGCTAACTTCTTTATTTTCTTCAAAATCCAATTAATCTTGGTTTTCAAGTTGTTGACGACGTCCACCAGACATGAATTGAACACGCCAAGAAAATCCTCAACACCAATCAAATCAACTTTGTCTAACTTGATCAAAGCATTGGTTGCTTCATAGGTCAATAGGAAGCTCTTCTTTTGGTAAAACCCTTTTTGGTGTAGGATGTGATTGCCCTTCAATTATGACTGCTTGGTCTTCAATACCTTCTGAATTTTCTGTCAAATACACATCACATTTCTCATGCTTGGGAACTTCTTGATCAGGATTTTTCATTTGATCCTCACAATCCCTTTGCAGAATTCCTAAAATATCCCCTAAAAAGTGAGCCAATAATTTGTCCAAAGTCACTAGTATGTGACTCATCTACACTTCCTATGCTCTCTCAAGGGACCTACTCCTCGACCAATCTTGGAGAGAGGATTCCATATGAAGACATCTCTAAGCCATAATGAGCGATAGATGCAGAGTCATACATCAGTTAGCCGTTGCAGCATCTATGAGCACTCCAGCACCTAATACAGATGACCTCTGCATCTATGTTACATGGACTTGGGTACAGGTGTCGGGTGCGGGTATATATCTACAGGTCGGACTCATTAAATCTTAAATTTAAGGGTACGCGGACTCGGAAAAAAAATATCATATTTTTATATTTTTAATCTAATATGTGAGATAAAATAGTACTATATGTAACTTACAGTGTCAAAACGACATTTATAGTAATTATACAATAATATGCACAAATAATAATTGTGTTAAATACAATTATATAAGAAGTATCCATTGAAAAGTATCTGACACATATCTCATACCCTTGTCTGAGTGTCGGGTGTCCGACACGAGTATTTGATCTATTTTGAAGAGTCCGTGTAACATAGCTCTGCATCTCATTGTAGGCCAAAAGTTGGCAGCCACCTATCCCCAAGTCTAATCAGAGCACACAAATAGGCTCCATTTGACTGCCCCTCTGGACTGACTCTTCTATAGAGAAAAGACCTCCACTGGTCCTTTTTTTTTTTGATAACTCAGGTATCCCCAACCCTCCGATTTTTAGGGAAGCCAGGACTACTCCTGAGGTGCAATATAAGAAGAAAGATCACTTCACCCATGCACTAACTATTGTCCGACGTTCGCTAGACCCAATATTGAGCATCCAAAGCCTCCAAGTATATCTAAAAAAAATTATCAATGCATGTTGTCATGACCAACCCTTCTTTAAATAGAAGGCCTCCTCCCCTATTTAATAAGAAGAGAGATCATTCTGCCCAGGTACTAACTATTGTTCACTAGACCTAAGTCCTCTACTGCCCTTCTGCTCTCACCCAGCCCTTCTCCAGTGATCTTGAGCCACATTGGAAACCACCATGACTTCCCAAAACGATTCACAACTTGCTGATCCTCCAATTTGACCATAGTTATTAAAGTGTGTAAAAAATATAAGACACAATGACTTGACTTATTTTCCAACGCAAAACCAAAGCTTTCAGGTACATCTGAAAAAACTTATCATGGAACTTTTTTGCATTATGTATTTGAACTCAAAAAACTGAAATTACACATAAATTACAAGAAGGTGAAGAGTGTTACTCTGTTCTGCGCAATGCACATTTCTAGGGAGAGAACTTGACACTTAATTGAAGGAGTAGCTAACATTGTTCACAAAATCAAAGGCCTATAAATCTCTCCCTTGATGATGCTTTGAGTTTTCTAGTTGTTCCTTCTTAGAGACGGACAGGCTTCATGGTATGTGCCACATGTACATGGGATGCACCTCAATTGGTGACTTTTTAAGTTTTTAATTAATCCTTACATATACTACTTATGAAAAGAATAGAGGGGGAAAAAAACAAAATAAATTAAGTCTAAAGTTCGAAAGGGCCCTAATAAATATCTTATATGAATCACTAAAATATCATTTTATAACATAACCATTAACCACTTTAATTCTCATCCCATTTATTTCTATAGCCTCAAATTTCAAGATCTCAAATCATATATATAGGCCTCATCCACCCATGGCATGGTGTTTGTGCATGTGACTACATATTGACACAACTTATGTCAGTTGACCACCTTTTGGGGCAATGTGGTCTCATTCCAGGCATTTGTTTAGAAAATACCACCATTTTGCAGCAATGCCACTGTCGCTAGAGTGACTGCAGGCAGAAGAGGTACCCAGAATAATGAAAATGATGTTAGTATTGAGCATATTGTTTTTCTGAGATATTTCACTGGCCAGGATATTTTGACATAAAATATGGGCTATGAATTTAAGTCATGTCACTCAAAAACGACCAACTTATTTTTGACATAAAATATGGGCCATGAATTTAAGTCATGTCACTCAAAAACGACCAACATAAGTAAGCGTGCAAAGGCTACCTATTCCAATAATAATAATAATAATAATAATAAACAAATAAATGAATTTCAATGCCATTATATAGCAATAAGTTAGTTGAACTCACCAACCCTCTTGCTCTCAGGGAATTTCTTTTGTAAAACCTTTATGCAGTCCTGCATACGAATTCATGGTATAAATTGCATCAACTTCATGTTCAACTGATTGAATACCAAATATAACTGCCAGTCCAAATATGCATACATAGATGCAATGCCAGATACATAGTTCAAGGCATGATGAAAGAAGCTACATGCATTTGCTTTTATTTGACAGGTAATTATTTGACAAATAAGAAAAATCACCAGGACTTCCAAGGGGCCACAACATATGTATACACATTGTGTCAAAGTGAGCAAGAAGACCATACATCCACTCAGTCTCATTACATGAAAATGTAACAAAACTAAAATAAATAATCCACAAAGATAAAGCATCACCCTTACAGCCCAAAAACAATTACAAGAAGAACATCCAAATGCTTCAACTTCCCCATTGTGTATACTCCCCCTCTAATGAGACCTCCCACACTGATCTACCTATAACTCCATACCCTCTTCTCCAACTATTCAAATTTCAACCACCCATCTAACCAAAACCCAGTGAGACCTGAATAGTGAAAAGAGAAGGGACCACTTCCTCACTCCCCAGCAGTAGAATAAAAGAAACTAACCAACATGTCATGTTCACAAGATAATACCAATACAAAGACAATTATATCCAGAACAGAGTCCAGCAATTGATAGCGTCTACTGCAACATGTGAAAAAGCAATGGATACTGTTCTAAATTGGAGTAATGTACCCCCATACCTTACAAGTTTTAGCCCAATAAATATGAACTCCTCACCAATCTGACATGATCTGATGCATAGGCGGTTAATCTATAAGCATGTGTTAATGAAATGGTTTTGGGAGTGAAAAACAGTATTTATCAAAAGAACTATTTTAACTACATGTAAATAGCATGTCTACTGTGATATCTCAATTAAAAGTTAATAGGACAGATGAAGAAGCTATAACTTGCGGAAAAGGATGCAGGATGGACAACTGAATTTCTATTAAGTAAAAAGGTTCCACCATTTACGTATAGGAGAAAGCAACATGGCCTACTCTGTTCGCTGACAACATAAATTTCAATGTAAAAACCAAGTAGAGGAAAACAGTAAGCAATCATGAGCATTGCATACAAACTATGCTGAATCCTGTATCAGATTTTCATTTGGCTCAGTAAAAAGAGAAAGGAAAGAATAAAAAACACAAAAAGGAAGGAGAATTTCCAAGCTCAAGCCAAGCCCCAAAATTCTTGCTCAGGCTAATTTATTGTACTCAAGAGGCACACGAGCTCAAGGTTGCTTTGGGTACATGCCCTACAGTTCGAAAACTTATATCTTACTAATTGTTAAATACTCAATTCTTAAGTTAAAAATTTGGAAACTTATAGTGATAAAAGAATAAGTCATTCTGGCAAATCAAAATGTGGCATCACCTCGAATTTTAAGTCAGATTTCCAAATAATTCTTAAGATTCATTTAAATTTTACTGGAAAGAAAATGAAAACTGAGTATTGCCCTCAAGTTCCTCCCCCGTGAAGTGGCAAACAACCTTGTCTCATCTCTTTTTTGTTCACACGCATTTTCCTCCAATCTCACTGCAGCACGTGAGACCCACTACTACTAAAATTTTCAAGGGATTCCATTTCCAAGCTCGGCCAAGCTTCAGTGTCAATCAACACTCTACTTGGCATATTCCAAACATTACCTATCTTGAGTTCTAAACTCCTCTTCATCATGATGTGCCTCAGCTGCGATTTGCATCCCAATCCCTCCAAGATGGTGGCCCCACACATTCAAGGGTTCCAAAGTTAACCACAAGAACAATCACCTTCGCAATCTCATAGATCCTCTTTGTCAATAGAGGGATTGTTAACAACCACCAAAACACCTAGCTCCATTGTCAGAGCCTCAGCATTTGAGTCTCTTCTCTTGACTCGTCCAGTTTAGAATGAAAGTAGCTATAAAGCCCCTACTACCTAGTTTGTTTGATTCGAAAGGCAAACATTGTTGGCAAATTCAACCATTTCTTACAGTTGAATTTCATTCAATCCTCAATGCAAGCTAGCTCTTGCTTGTGTTTAGTGAGAAGGCTACCTAAAATAGATGTGAATATACCCCTAGTTGTGATTTCTTCCTTGGGATATGTGAACCAAGTCTCCGGTAAACAATGTTAATCGTGATTCTCGGAGGTGAGCGGATCAACGAAAGGCTATTTCTAGCGCATCCTCAGTAGCCACCTTAGTTAATTTGCTTTTCTTCTTGGAAGATCTGTTGATCATGGTTCATGGAAGATGATCATCTATGTGTCTCTCCAAATGGGTTTCCTCTCTAAGTATACCCACAATCTTCCTTCCATGCATCAACCAATGAAAATTGCTTATTTGTAAGTTGGATATTGAGAAAGCCTACAACCATGTAATTGGAAACTCCTAATGTAATGTTTAGGAGAGAATGGGATTCAAGCGAAAATTGAAGGGTTGAATCCAATTATGTATTTCTTTTGTCAAGCTCTCAATATTAGCTAGTGGATTCCCGCTTCACTTTTTCTAGACATCAAGAGGCTCGCATTAGGGAACCCTAGTATCCTTTGTTGTTCATCTTGATTATGGAGGTGTTTAACAGAACAATTGAGAAGGCAATTTATTGGGCATTGGAACAAAATTAGCTGAATTGATGGATTTTTATTATTGATATCCCATTTACTTCATATTGATGATACTAATATATTTTTGGAGGCAGAGGAGCAACAATTGAATATCTTCGTTGTGTGCTTTTGTGTTTTGAGGTTGTTTCGAAGCTGGAAGCATGAAGTAAATTTGGAGAAATCGGAAGCATGAAGTAAATTTGGAGAAATCGGACCATATTCCTATTGGTGATGTGCCAAACGTGGGGGATTAAGTTGATATCCTTGGATGCAAAGTGGAGTCTTTGCCTTTTTCATACTTGGTTCTTCTCAAGAGGAAGGGTATTTGGGATTTGATTATTGAGAGATTTCATAGGCAATTTGGGAAATGAAAGAAACATTGGGCTTGTTTGGTTTGTGTTTCAGAAACATGTTTTGGAAAAAAAAAGTACGAAAACATGTTTGGTTTGGTGTTTTGGGAAATTTGTTTTGGAAAATTGTTTTGAGAGAGAGTTTTGGAAAAAGTGATTGATTTGATGTGTGTGTGAGAGAGATTTGTTTGGAAAATTTGTTTGGTTTGTGTGTTTTGGGAAATTTTTTTGGGAAAATTTGTTTGGTAGAGAAAATTTCTGAAATTTGTTTGTAGAGAAAATTTCTGAAATTTTTTTCAGAAACACTAACCAAACAAGCCCATTATTTGTCCAAAGGTGGGAGATTAACCTTGATTAAAAGCACCTTGTCCGACTTCCCTAACTAGCTCATGTTGCTCACTATCACAGCCTCGGCAAATCAACATGATTTCCTTTAGGGTGGGGTAAGGGATGAGTTCAAATGCCACCAAGTGGATTCGGATATTGTGCGTTCTCCATTGAGAGGAGGGCTGGATTCAAAGGTTAACAATCTTCAACCAAGCTTTGTTGGGAAAGTGGTTGTGGATGTTTGCTTGCAAGAGGAAGAGATAAGAGTGGAGTACGAATATGCATGCATGTAGGAGGCAGGCATCAGAGAAGCTAACTATGTTTTGTGGTCTAGGGTTGTGGAAAGGCATCCATCACAGGTGGGGAATAGTAAACAAGCAAGGTTCTAAAATCATTTACGGCATGGCAAAAAATATGTTGGAAGTGACTTATTGGGTATTTCTACAGCATTTCTCATATTGTTCACATTGTGACAAATAGAAAGGCAGGTATCGTGAATATATGAAGGTACATGGCAGCCATGTATTTTGGGATATTGACCTTAGCAGGGAGAGACCTAAATAATTGAGAGATTGGGGGAGGTGTTGGATCTTCTTGGGCATCTTTATGCTATTCCTTGCTTTGGTGATGTCAGGGACAAAATCAGATGGATGAGGTCAAATTACAAACATTTTGAGGTTAATGAGGGACCAAGGTGGGCAAGGTGGCTATGTTTTCCTTGGAAAGGGAGAATGAGGGACCAAGGCTCCTTCTAAAGTTGAATTTTTTTTTGTGTGGGCAACAGTGTATAGAAAGATTTTGACCATTGACAACTTGATTAGGAGTAAGTAGATCCACGTTAGCTGGTGTTGTGTTTGCACACGATGGGAAGTCTCATGTTATTCACTGTGAGGTAGCATAAGATTTGTGGTCATTATGTTTGGTTTGGAGTGGGCTTTCCCTTGGAAGGTGGGGGAGCTTTTTCATTCTTGGAGAGAAGGGCAAGTAGAAAAAATGAGGAAAGGCTTGGTGTTTGGTGCCTTTGGAATTGATGTGGATCGTGTGGGGAGAACATGATAAAACTTTTGATGGGAGAGAGGAGTGGTTACAACTTCCATTGCATCCTCATCCCCTCCTTCTAGTTGTTTTCGTTCCCTTCGCCTCTAAATTTTTAAGGTCTCTTTCAAACTCTCAAGACTTTAAAAACCATCAATGAATCAAAACAATTTAGAAGAAACCATTACCACATTGTTGCGCCAAAGGGCTTATCCCTTCAACTAGACAAATGTGAGGAAATTTTATGCTCAAAGAGGGGCTTCTTGAGCCGCACTTCAGAACGAATGATGCACCAAATTCTATAAGTTAGTATATTTAGAAGTTTAATAGGTAGTTCACAGAGAAAGCTTAAGCTCCTTTAAGCAGATGATGGGAATCCAATGATTTACAGATCTCAGATTTTATTCCCTCTTTAGATAAAGACTGCTCTGAAATAGACTTAAAGACTGCTTAAAGCTACTGATATATCACGTAGCAAGTAACAGTTCAGCATGGAACTCGCTATCGAAAAAATTATTCAACCTTTAGAAAGGCCAATTAAGCAGTCTATGAAGATCTCCATATTCTAACATTATATTAGAACTTAAAGATAAATGAATGTGTGCAGGTTCCAGAGTAATCAAATGTTCAATAGAGACAAATGAGTTGGAAAGCAATTCCAGAACTAAATAAAAGAAAGAAAAATCTCTACCCTTGCAACATCAAGGCATTGGCTATCCATAGCTGCAATAGCAACCTGCTCATACAAAGTCCATTCTACATAACAAAAAAAGGAAAGAAAAACACCCATTAATATGAAGTTCTAGCCAAAAAACAAAGGGCATCCTAAGCTGTCCATTTCAGTAAAAATTTATCATTAGAAAGTACAGTTGACCATGATACTAATTACTGATAAAAATTTTACTGATACTACTTCATCATGATACTAATTCAATGATACTAATGATACTAATTCGTGATACTTATGATACTAAAATTCATCATGATACTAATTACTGATAAAATAATGCAAGTACAGTTGACCATTCAATGCTGACTTTAATACTCTTAGCCTCATAATTTAGCGTGTGTTTGGTTGTGGCTATCTCATTTTGCGACGATTGGATAGATGAAATTCCAAGCCATACATGATCAACATCTGCACAAAGTACAATTGGTCCCCTACCAATAATTTGAAACATGAGGCACCTTCACAGCCTGATAATAATTGTGCACAACAGAGAAACTTTCTTTGAACTGGTGAATTTTTTACACTCACATGTTTCACTTTGGAGAAAATCACATTGCCAACTTCAACATGAGTCGGATGCTTGGATCTCCACAATTCTCTTTTAATTGTGTTATTGTTTCAACCATATACAAATGAATTATCTTTTACCTTCCAAGGAAAAGGGAAAGAATTTAACCGTGGTGCACTTGCAGGAAACTCTTTGTCGAGGACTTGTGGACCCCTAGGGATTGGTCAGGGTTTGATCCGGACACCCCAGTGCCAATCAAGAAAAAAAGGGAAAGAATTTATTTCCATACATTTTGTTACCTGTAGTGAACAGCTTCTAAGATAGAATAAATAAAAATGCTGTAACAAGAAGAACAGAAGAGAAAGTTGGAAGCTTGGGAGGGATCTTAACCAGGAAAGTTAAATTAAAAGAACTAACAGGTTGGGGGAAACAGCATTGCAGTGACACATCTTCAATTTGCAGATGATACCATTTTCTTTTCTTGCTTCATGGCAGAGCAGAGCAGTCTACATCATGTCTACAATTAGAATAAAAAGGAAAAACAGAGTCCATACTTGCCAAAGTGTGCAAGTACAGGGCCAAATAAAAGGAGTTGAAGAATCAAGAGGAGAAGCCTACCAAGAGAAGCCATGTGTCTAAAGGTATACCAAAATTAAAGTATAAGCTCAAAATTGTGGTTAAATACAAAAATAACTAAAGGCTCAAGAGGGACCCCCTAGGATGGGAACAAAATTTTCCAACTTGCACATAGTAAATTTTGATAAGAATCTAAATGGATGATCCATCGGAACTTAACCTTCAAGAGACAGCTTCTGGACCATGAAATTTGTTCCAAAATTTATTGGATAATCATACTTGGAAATTGGAAATGTCTAAGTCAGTTGTGGCTTATAAACAGGAAGATGAGGAGATAACAAGCAAAGGACAATCATGATAGTAGGTTAGACTTACATTCATTCCCTCTGCTCCCAGTGCATAAATTAGTAGTTGACCCTCCCTAAACCTCACAGTGCGGGGAACCTCATGCACTAAGACTTCCCTTTGAGGGGATAATAAAGCAAATAAAAGAATTGTTAATTGCCAATGCCTCAATTGATTTATGATTATATTATTTGAACCTATGTAACATAGGCTCTTCTACATTAGAGAAGTATTATGTTGGACAAGTGACACTTGAGTAAGGGTATGAGATAATATGTGTCTAACATGCTTAGTTGGATATGGACCCAATAGGATGCCTAAATAGTCAAATTTACCATGGAACTATACAAAAGGCTCAGATTTTAATAATAAGAATAATAATAATAATTAAAAAAGTAATTAGGAAATATGAAATCTAGTCGTGTCCTAATGTCCTTAGACATGAGAATTAAATGAATCGGGCATTACGACGCATAACCTCACATAACACCCCACCTGAGTCCAAGTAATATAGATTTGAACTAAGAAGCACGGACACTTATAAGAAGGTGATATATCCGTGTCGTGTTCGTGTCAGACACTGACACTCTTTGGACAATTCTCCGACGCGTGTCCGACACTCTTTAAAATGTGTCCTATTTTTTAATTTTTTTTAAAGACCCGGACATTCTTTGGACACTTGCGTGTCTATCACTTAAACACGTGTCTAGCGATTAGACACAAGTGAAACTATTTATAAGTTTCAACAAAACAACTTAAAATACAATAATAAAACAAGAACCATATAAATTTATAGGAATTAGAGTCATATTACATTTTTTTTTTTTAATATTTGAATGATATATTCATATATATAACATATAATAAATATATAAAATTTATATTTTATGCGTGTCCTTTACGTGTCGTGTCCTGCATTTTTTGAAAATTAGCGTGCCGGCGTGTCCGTGTCATATTCGTTTCATATCGCATGTCCGTGTCCATACTTTTTAGGATTTGAACCAAGCAAATCAAGCATAAGATCTACCATTGCAAGCCCCTATATATGAGTAGAGGGTTGTTAAGATCCCTTTAGTCCTCCAAAAAATGTCTTTTTTCTCAAAATTAAACGAGGAAACTAAATAGAAACATAATGCTTCTCATCCTCAAGCATCATATATGTTGGTACTTAAGTTCAAATTAAAGTAATTTTTGGGACAACCCAAATTATGGAAGATGAAAAATTTAGTAATTATGTATAGAGTGTAGAACAAGTTATGGAAGATGAATTATGCTTGTAATTATGGGGCATTTTAAATTAAATGAAACTATTAGGATCCATGGACTCGGGTACGGGTGTCCGGTGTAGTGCATATCTAAAGGTTGGACTCATTAGATCTTAAATTTAAGGATACGCGAACTCAACAAAAAAATCATATTTTTATATTTTTAATCTATTATGTGAGATAAAATGGTACTATATGTAACATACAACGTCAAAAAGATGTTTTATAGCAATTACACAACAAATGATACATATAAGATAGTTTTAAATACAAATATATGAGAAGTGTCCAATGGAAAGTATCAGACGCATATCCCACACCTTTGTCCGAGGGTCGGGTGTCCAACACGAGTATTTGATTTATTTTATAGAGTTCATGTAACATAGGGATCCAATATGTATTTGCATAGTTATTATTAGGGGTGGCCATCGGCCCGATGGCCTGCCCAACCCGCCCAGCCTAGCCCAATATTTTTAGGGCTTAGGAAAAATATTTAGCCAATAGGGCCGAGCTGGGCAAATTTTTTAAGCCCATTTAATTTTCAAGCTAGGCTTGGAATAAAGAGTTTTAGCCCAGCCTGGCCCGCCCATTTAAAAATTATCAATTTTAAATTTTATATTATTTAGTTATAAAATAAATAAATAAAAATTAAAAGATAAAGAAAAATACATACATATATATACGCTTTCTATAATTTAAATTAAAGCACTTTTTAAAAGATTATATTTATTTTATAATTAAATTTTATTAATACCATAAATTCAAATAATTATTAAAAGAGTTTAAATAATTTAATAGTCGTTCAAGAGAGGGAAAAAAAAAATTAATAGTTCATATTTATTGGGTTAAGTGGGCAGGCTTAGGATTTAGACATTCTTTTAGGGTAGGGCTTGGGATGACTAGGTTAGGCTCAATGTCAGGCTGGGCCGCGTTTGGGATGACACATATACTTTTAATATATAATGTCAGCCTGGCCCAACCCAGTGTTTGTCCATCCCTAGTTATTATGGTTAAAGATAAATAAAATGTTTCTCATGGAAGACAGGTTGTTAGGATAGGAGTTTTTCGAATTTTTGGTAGAGATTAGAATTTGAATAAAAAATTATCTTTTAGGCTTTTCCTATTTATTGTAATCATGTAGATGTCGTATGGCTTAATTTGGGAGGAAATTATTTCAGTAAACAGTCTGTGCAAACACGAGAGACTTATTTATACCTTTCTAATGGTGGACTAGAGATCTTGGCTGCCTCCAAACAACCATTTTATCCCTCCAACCTACTTTTATTCTATTTTTGGTAATCTTGAATTTGATTCATAATAACTGGAATTAGAACCTCCAGCCTAGTTCATGCTATGGAACCAATCAAGATTCAAAATGCCATAAAAAGAAGATCTTCGAAGAATGGAATCCGTTGAATGAATCATAAAAAAACTTGATTGAATTCAAGCCCCGTTTCGCAAGAAGGCTTTTTGGCTAGCCAAAAAGCCAACAAATTCAATCCCATTAGTAAAATGTCACATTATACACATCAATCAATCACTTTTTCCCTCACAACTATCTATTCAGTTAAAATATCATTCCAAACAAATTAATTTTTTTCACCTCATAAAAAAGTCAAAAAGCCACTCAGAAAGCTAAGTTTCCAAACGGGCACTCAATATATTACTAAAAGAAGCAAGAGTTGAAAATATTGCTCAAACTCGAGGAATGAAGCAACTAACGAGCCACTGAATTTTCAAAAAAAAAAAAAAAAATCTTGCAATGATGACAGGTTGCTCAAGAGCTCTAAAGGGCTTCATGACTTGAATTCTAGTTCATCAATCCAATATTCAAGGGAACAGTCGATGCATTTATTTACAATAAATACATAAGTGGATACAAATTTTATTGTGGAATGCAAATGGTCACTACTATGGTCAATTTTTTTGACTCATGCAAATTTTATGAAGTCAAAGTCAGCCATCAAAGTCCTACGTTATTTTTCTCAAATTTAAAATTTCATGATAATTCTGTTGGCCACCTCCACCACTGGTTTGGAATGAAGACCCAACATTGAGGACAAGGTTAACCTCAATGGGGGTATGAATTTCTTTTTATTCTTTATTTTTATTGATAAGCAAATGGGGGTTAGGATATTTATAGATTTAGTGAATGTCTCTCTCATATATTTTGGTTGTTGATGATAATTTGATAGGATAGGAGTTGTTAGCGATGGTTTGGTAGACATTAGATTTTGAATAAACAATTATCCTTTGTTATTAGAATCTTAGGATTTGCGATTCGATTCGCAATTCATGCATAGATCAATACGAATCTATGAGTGAATGTGAATCTATTTTAGGATAAAATCTATAGTGAGTCGCACGATTCACAATCTATTCAATATTCGATTCACTTTTTATGATTCAAGCAATAATTGAAACTATCGTGCCTGATAGATTCCAACCTTTTTTAGCTCCCATTTTTTTTAGTAAAAATGACGTAATACAACTTCTAAGGATATTTAGTGTGAAAATAACCAATATCCATACATGATTTGTTATTTTTTTTGGTAATTATAAAGTTTTAAATAAGATCAAATAAGACCCAACATGTCCTCAAATTTTTTTTTTCCTCAAAAAAATGTCAAATACATCATCTACGGATGTTTAAGGTTAAAGTAATTTGCACTTATGAATTATCTATTATTATTCTAGTGACATACATATGGTTCAATATTACATGGGCCAAGTTAATGGTTTCACTACTTTTCTTTTTCTTTTAGAACAATAAACATTCATATCTTTTAAAGTGTGTTAAATTTTAAAAGAAAGAATTTTACTTAATTTTTTCTTCTTAATATACTCCACAGGGTTCCTAGGTCCATTTTTAAATTGTCACAAGAGATTACATTACGATTTTTGAATAATTTTACAGTGCTGCGATTTAGACTCACAGCTCTTATTATGAAGGCAATACCTTCCCAATTAGACAGTGTAATCATATCCTCATATAATAACTACAGTATAATACATGTCAAAATCAATTTATTTCATACATACAATTGTTTAACATCATTTTTTATAGTTTGTACTGAATCTTAATGATTCTCGATTCTATTCACGATTAACAAAATTATAATTTTGATTCATGTACAAAATGCAATTATCTATACATGTATTTATCATTTTAGGCTTTTCCAATTTATGTACATGTTGTGCGGCTTACTTGAGGAAATTATTTCAATCAAACACTGAGGATTAGCCATATCGTATCCCTCTCTGATGGTGAACTAGAGGTCCTGGCTGCCTCCAAACAGCCATTTTCTCACCATGCAAGTAAAGTGCAAGTTGCATAGTATTAAATTCATCAACAACTTCACAAGAAACCCAGATTATTGCCCAAACAATATCAAAATATATGACAATAACATAGTATTAATTTTAAGACTACAGTGATCAGAAGCCATAAAAAGGCCCAGTTTTGCATCAAATTCGAACACAATCAAGCAAAGTTGATTCCAAAAACCTCACAACAATTTAACCAAAGATCTAAACTACCCAATTACAGAATTTAAAGCTGCGTACTTTTGGGACCCCAATTCAAATCTAGCAATTAGGTATTACGAATTACGCGTTACATGGATTGAAAAAGCAAGTTTTTTTTTTTTTGTGTGTGTGTACCTTCAGCGCCTAGACTAGATCGTTTACTAGCGTCGTTCAAGATCGACAAGCCGTGCTTCAAGACCTTGTCGGAGCGTCGAAGCTTGAGCTTCCGAACGAGACAAAGGTACTCCCAAGCCCCTCCTCCTCCATTGTCCACCTGATTCTCCAACCTGTTCACTTGTGCTTCCTCTGTTTTGCTCACCATCTTCACCAATTCCTTCAAAGATATATCAACTCTCTCTCTCTCTCTCTCTCTCTCTCAATTTGCCTAGACTAGTATACCTGTACTTCGTTGTGTTGTCGTTTGTCTCCCACTTGGGATGTATTTGGAGTCGTAATCATGAAGCGGAGACCACAATACAAATCATTCGCCGTCGCAATGTGGTGGGCCTATTAACTACCACAAATCAACCCGGACCCGACAGCCCGCCCAAGTACAAATGCCATTGATATGAGTCCGCATCGTATGGTTTGGTTTGGTTTGGTTTGGTTTGGTTTGAAGTAAGCGAATGATGAAGCTGTCTTTTGGCAACATGATCAGAAAAAGTCAGCAATTATTTTGGTAGTATTATTTCTCTATTTATTTTTAAAAAAAATTTAAATTAAAAAAAATTAATAAGTTGGTTTTTTTTCTTCTCAAAACAAGTCAGAGAGTCCGAATTTATTAAAGTTGAAGATCTCAACTTCATGATCAAGTTAATCTATATTTTTAGACTCACTTTGGTAATGATCTAAACTGTTCATCTTATATAACTAAACTAGTTTATTTTTAAAATAAAAAATTGATTTTGAATCTTAATACTTTATGTGTACAATATTTTAATAATTAAAAATTAAATACAAACAGATTTGTTAATAATTAATGAAAATTTTTGTCATTGTATGTGATTTTATGTAAAAAATATATATATAAAAAATAAAAACTCATTAAAATAATTTTTTCAAAGTTATTATAAAAAAAAAAGAGGTGTATTCTGAACCTAAAATCAAATTTTCATTTGTGTTAATCCAATTTACTAAAAATCATGAATTGCACCTGTATCAAAAATATTTTTTTCTAAAAATAATAAAACAGATCATAACTCATGGTGCATTATATTATGATATGTCTTACAAAAGAATAATTTTAATTTTAATTTAAAATAAAACTTAAATTTAAATTATTTATTTTAATAATTTTAATCTTATCGTTCGATAAAATTGTTACTTGAATACTTATATATAATAAATTTAGTTAAATTATTTATTTATTTTGACAATTTTAGTTCTATTGTGTTATAAAAGTGTAATTATCATATAACAATCTTATATGATATATAGTAAATTATAAGATAGTAAAATAAACACTCATTTTGATATTAAAAATAATAGTTAAATTAGAAAGAGAATTAGTAATATGAAACTAAAATTGATTCTAATTATTTAATTTAATTTTTATTTTTATATTTATTTGGAAAATAAAAATATGTAAAAATAGAACTATATAGAATTTATTTAAAAGATTAAATATAAATATGTTGTGATTGGACTAAGAAGAAAATACATAAATTAACTATGTAGAGTATTAATTATTTCTTTAATATTCTTTTTGAATTATTCAAACATATTGTATATAGGTATATAAAATTTAAATAAAATATAAATGTTTTGTAATAAATAATTTAAGACATCAATAAGATAGACAAAAAATAAAACATCAATAAGATAGACAAAAAATAAAAAATATATAAAATAAAATTAATTTGATCATTGCGATGCACATAATTAAACACATTCTGTCTTATTTACTTATTTATTTGTATATCGAGATAATTTTCTTTTCAATATCAGAATAATTAAATTAAAATATCAATTATATAAAAGAAATTTGATAACGACAAGACTAAATACACAATGAAAAATAATCTGTGCGATGCACAGGAAATTATTTTTAAAATGAAAAATTAATTTTCAAACTTAATACTTTGTGTAAAAAACTTTAACAATTTAAAATCAAATACAAACAGATTTACTAATGGCTAATGAAAATTTTATTACTGTGTGTGTGGTATTATGTAAAGGCTCAAAAAAACATTTTTCCAAAGTAGTTAAAAAAAAAAAATTCAATTGAAAATCAAATCCTCATTTGTGTTAATCAAATTTATCAAAAATCATGAATTCCACTTGTATCAAAATATTTTTTTCTGAAATAAAAAAAATAAAAAATTCTATAATATACAAATTATGACTTAGTTATAACTCATGGTGTATTGTTTTGGTCATTAATTGAAAAAGACTTTGCTAGTTTCTTATACTTTTTGTTATGTCTAAAGTGGTATATCGAGTCTTTAATTATATTTCAAATGATGTTTGATTATGCTTTGTAGACACTCCATTTTTTACCGTCCTTAAGACTTGGTTGTACTTACAGGTACATCCAACAACTAGTTCGATTGCTCGTCGAGTACTCGATTGTCGCGGCAGAACGTCACAGGTTTGAGTTTTCCAAACCCTGTACCCTTTCTACCCCATTCTTGGACCAGGTGTTGGCCCTTTCTGCATGCTTCTTGGAAGGCACTGCCGACCACCTTTTGGCCCTGCCGGCCACGCCTTTGTTACTGCCGGCCATTGATGAGGCCTGCCAGCCATCAGTGAGCCACTGCCGGCCACCACTGATGGGCGGCAAACCCCTTGTCTCAACAGGTTTCACACCAGATCTTTTGAGCCAGCTGGTTTTCACTCCTCTCCCCTCCATACACGTGTATGGAGGGATGAAACTCTTGCCAAGCTTGTTTAACAAGCTTCTTCTTGTTTTTCTTCTATATAAGCAGAGGCCTTCCTCTCTATCAAAGGTTGAGCCATTTTTTAAAGAAGATATATATCTCTCTCTCTATATTTCTCATTCTCTCTCTCTATATTGCATAGAATAGTGCTCTAAGGTCCATTGTTCTTGCACTTTTGCACTACAACACATAGAGATACACCACCATCTTTGGGCTGAGGTTCTTGGCAGTGTTGTTTGAGCTCTGAAAGTGGGTTTTGGGCACCTGAGCTTGCTGTTTTCAAAGTTGAACTTTAAGGGTGAGCATATTCCCCATTTTAGCATTTATTTGTACCTCATTTTGGTCATCCTTGGATATTGTTTTAGGCCTTGCTTTCAACTAAAAAAAGTTCTTTTTTTAAGTGCTTTAGATCTTTGTTTAAGGTCATTTTTTCGTTGGGGGTGTTTACCCCCTCTTAGGCCTTGTTAGGCCTTATTTTGAGCCATCCCTTTAGGCTCTTGTTGAAGCTTTTGCATGACCTTTCTACCACTGAAAATTCAGAGGATTTTCAGTGGTGGAAAGGTGATTTTGGTTCCTAAATAGGAGAGGGTCATCCCCTCTCCTTTGTATCTTGTTTACTTGTTTTGAATGCCTCATGTGTGAGCACTCTTGGTAAGTTTATGTTGGCCATATCTTAGCTTGTATTTGGGCTTATTTTAGCATGGCATGCCACTGTTTTTACTTAGTTTGGTCACTTCATGCATGCCTAATACACTTGTAGTGTAAATCTCTTAAACTAGCTCTATATGCTTCATGCTTTGACATGTCATTTTAGCTTGTTTTGTTTCCATTTCAGTGGATTTTTGGTGATGTTTTGCCATGTTATACCTCTGTTAGGGTTTGGTTTGATCACCTCTTGCATGCCTAATGCACTTGTAGTGTAATCCTCTCTATTGCCTTAACATGCATCATGCTTTAACATGTCATTCTAGCATGCTTTTGGCTTAGCTCTGAGGAGACTTTGTTCATGTTTTAGCATGTTTAAGGTCTGATTTGTGTTGCTTTGGTCATACATGACTTGCTTTGTATAGTCTTTGTTCAATCTAGCTTGTTGGCTTTGTGTATTGAGTCCACTAACATGTGTTACTTGGCCTATTTCAATGATTTGACATCACTTGTTATGTTATTTCAGTCCATGTAATGTGGTCGTACACTTTCTTTTGACATGCTTTCAATGCGCTGGAGGGTTTCCCCATTTATGCCTTAACATGAACCATTGCGTATGCCTTCATGCCTAAGCTTGCGAGCTATCATTTCAATGTGTTTTTGGGATTATTTTGCCATTATATAACTCTGATTTTTGTTTCTCAAGTCATGCCATGTTCGGTTTTAATAGGTGTAGTGTAATACCCCTTTGTAGCCTTGCATGCTCCATGCTTTCGGTCTTTTGTTCTAGCTTGTATTGGCTAGGTTTGAGCATGCTTTTGGTCTTATTTTGACCTGCCTTGGGACTGTTTTGGTTGCCCTTGGCCCTTTGGGGTTTGCCTTGCATGGCCATGGTTTAAGTCCCTGTGCTAGTTTCGTGCTTTGAACATCCTAGCATGATATGCTTACATTGTTTAGTGGGTTTGGCATCCATTTACATGAGATTTCAGAGTTTACCTCATTGCCATCTCTTCATGATTATCACTCTTTGCTCATGTTTGAGAGTTGTGTCCTTATGCTTTAATTCTTGGGCTAATGCATTGTGCATGCATACCTTGCTTTTGTGCCCTCATTTCAACACTTTTGGCCACTGATTTGGGCATATCTGAGGTCTGTCCGTTTCGGTTTAAGTCCATTGAGCATGGTTGATTACATGTTGTTTGCATGCTTGCATTACATCGCATTGTCCATGCCTTATACTTTGCATTGTGTATGCTTAGGTAACATTGCATTGAGCATGCCATTATTTGCATTGTGTATACTTAGTTGTTGCATGCATTAGCATTGTGTATGCCATTAGCCTTGTTAGGTTGTTCATATTGCATTACATGTTTGCATGCTTAAGTCATATTGCATGTTTGCATACTTGAGTCGCATTGTGTATGCCATGCTTGTATTGCATCGTTGTTTGGATTAAGTGTTAATCCGAGCATGAGAAACGAAGGACGTTTCATACTTCAAGTGATGAAACGTGTCTCAATTCTCGGTCGCCGACGCTCTTGATTATCCATGATAAAGTTCTAGGCACTTATGTGTTTATTTGTGCATTCATTTCACATTGATGTGCATAAGTTGGATCTTTGGCCATCATGCATCGGGATGCGTGATTGATTGTCGTGGATCTAATTATGCCCCTCCCTTGATGTTTTGAGGTGATATGGGGTGACATAGTACGTACATACCCTTGGGAGACCCTCTCTTTTCTCTATTTTGTGCCCTGCTGCAGCTTGGTGTCACAGCACATCAGTGGTCGGCAGTGCTTTGCAGATGGCCGGCAGTTCTTCATTCTTGGCCGGCAGTGCCCACTCTTGGTCGGCAGGGGGGTCGGCAGAAGCTCCCCATGGCCGGCAGGCCACTGATGCACTCCCCAGCATGTTTTTGGTAAGATCCAGCAGGAATTCCTTAAGGACACCCTGCAGACAGAGCCTCTTGAGAGCAACCGGAGAGTTTTTCGGGACGGCAACCGAGCATGCATCCTCTTCTCCCTCAACTAGAGCTGGAACAACATGGTTTACTGTTTCCTTATTTGTCAATTAATTAAGTTTTGTAATAATTAGTTGTAGCTAGTTATTCATTCGGTTATGTAATAATTAATTAGCTTGTTAGTTAGTTAATTAGTTGGTTTGTATTATTTATTCGGACCCTCCGTTGAGAGGGCGAATTTTGTAATAAGTGTGTGTGCGTATGTGCATGTCTTCCAACCCCCATTTCTTTCTCTCTTTTACTTACCTGCTTTTGATGGTTAGTCTTAGGGCATGTTTCAATTAGCATCCTTGTGTTTGCATGCGTGCATCCATTCATCTGTATTGCATGCACCGGGCTCGGCGCATCATACTAACTGCATTGTATTTCAATACCAAATTGAATACATGTTATCTAATCGCATCTCGTATGCCATCTTAGAATAGTCGAGCCTATTTCTAGTTACATTTTTGCATGTGTTGCATTAGCCATCTTAACATGAACTAGGATCATGCATTGATTACTAACTAGTTCCCTGTTTTGGCTCGGAGTACACTGTGAGTGTTTACGCTTTAGCATACTGCATGTGTTATTGATTACCATGAAAGCATGTTTGCCATGAGGCTAATTGCTTATTTGATTAACTGCCTGAATGCCTGTGGGTGGAGGTTAGATCACTTGAATTGGAACAATTCATTGAAATTTTCGATTTAGCCTACTTGCGAGTAGCAAACTTCAAACCGTTTTCAAACAAACAAACGTGCAATGTTTTGTTCCAACTTAGGCGATCTAGTCTATACTTGTATGCTGTGCGCATCACATAGTAATTCTAGGTTAATAATCGGAATAAGAACACGTGTTTTCAAAAACAAAATATCATGCTTAGTACAGGCCGATCTTTGATCGGGCGAGCGGGGGTGCTTATTGCATGACCTTCCCCAATCGTACCCAAGTTCCCGAACCGATGCAACTTTGGTGATGACGGACACGTGGCCTTAGGCACGAGTCAGGATTTCCTAAATTCCCCAAAATAAAATATTTAGGTGGCGACTCTGTATCTGGCAAAGTAGTCCATGTTTGGCACTTCTTTACAAAAATCAGTTTTCCAAAACGATTTGCCGGATTTGGACTCTTTGGTGATTTATCGGTCTTGCATTGCACTTTGCGAGATTAGATTCAGAACCGTGACATTGAGTCCGAACTGTAGTAGTAAGCTCAGAACAAAACGAGAATTCGCGCCCCCTCGCAAGCGCGCGGATATCGGAGAGTTCCCGGGAGCGCGTCTATATGCTTACAATACTTTTATATGACAATATTTAAGTATTTTATTATACGAAACAGTACTGAAGGTAGGTTGACTCAAATGCAGAATTCATGCTTATATTAGTAAAATGGTAAGAGTTATTCACATTAATGCATAAAAAATTACAAATTCAAATCATAAACAATGTCCTAAAAGGAAATCGAGTATAAAATCTCTATAATCTTAATAATTTCAGTTCTCAAAAAAGTTTTGATTAATTACATAACACATTATAATAATCACAACTTTTTTATTCCAACCAAATTATTTTTGCATATCTTTTATGGCAGATCTCACGAAGATGCATTATTAATAATACTATAAATTCAAAATTTTTAATTAAAAACTATTGAAGAAACATCAATAGGTGCTTTAAATATACATAATCATTTTCGATGAATCATTATTCTTTAAAATAATACTCCACACTATTTATCATTTAGCATTTGCCAATTTATCTTCTAAAAAGTTAACAAAAAAGTATTGAGTTTCATTATTTTAATTAATCAATATCAAATTAGACTCTACACATGTATGTAAATCACTTATAAAAATATGATGTCTGACATAAAATCACAATGGTATTAACTTTAATTAATGTAATAATATTTTATACTATGATATGTGTTAAAAAAGAATTTAATTTAAAATAAAATTTTAATTTTAATTATTTATTTTAATAATTTTTGTTTCATCATTCTATAAAAGTGTTACTTGAATACTTATATATAATAAGTTTAGTTAAATTATTTATTTTGATAATTTTAGTTCTATTGTGCTATAAAAGTGTAATTATTGTATAATGATTTTATATGATATATATATATATATTAAATTATAAGATAGTAAAATATATACTTATTTTAATATTAACAATGATAGTAAAATTAGAAAGAGAATTAGTAATATAAAATTAAAAGTGATTCTAATTATTTTGTTTTATTTTTATTTGAAAAATACAAATATGTAGAAATAGAACTATACAAAATTTATTTAAAAGATTAAATATAAATATATTGTGATTGGATTAAGAAGAAAATACATAAATTAAATACGTAGAGTATTGATTTTATTTTTTTGTTTGTTTAATATTCTTTTTGAATTATTCATACATATTGTATATAGGTATATAAAATTTAAATTAAATGTAAATATTTTGTAATAAATAATTTCATATTAAATAAAAAAAATTAAATATACATTAGTATTAAGACATCAATTAGATAGATAAAAAAAATATAAAAGAAAATTAATTTGATCTGTGCGATGTACATAATTAAGCACATTTTGTCTTATTTATTTGTGTATCGAAATAATTTTTTTTTCAAATATCATAATAATTAAATTAAACTATCAACTATATAAAAGAAATCTAACAACGGCAAAACTAAATACACAATGAAAAATATATGGAAAATAAATATTTCTCAAATAGAGTTCATATAAAATTGGTTATTATAATTGAAATTGAATTTGTGTAGAACTTTATATATAAATGAAAAAGACATACTAATGTGGCTTTTTTAGAAGAAAAAAAGAAAAGAAAAGGAAAGTCTTTAGAATGTGCCACCTAAATTTGATCATTGCGATGTACGTAATTAAGCACATTCTGTCTTATTTATTTATTTATCAAGATAATTTTTTTTCAAATATTATAATAATTAAATTAAAATATCAACTATATAAAAGAAATCTGACAACGATAAAACTAAATACACAATAAAAAATATATAGAAAATAAATATTTCTCAAATAGAGTTCATATAAAATTGGTTATTATAATTAAAATTAAATTTGTGTAGAACTTTATATGTAAATGGAAAAAGGTATGCTGATGTGGTTTTTTTAGAGAGAGAGAGAAAGAGAGAGAGGAAAGAAAAAAAAAAAGCCTTTAAAATGTGTCACCTAAGCGAACGAAAAATACTACTTTTAATGATATATATATATATATAATAAGAAAATCATTCATACAAACAATCAAATTCATTCAATATCGATTATCATACTATTAGATCATTTTTATTTATACAATTGTTTTTAATAATAGACCGTTCATTTGTTATAACATATATGTAATTTGATTATATGATTATTTATGTTTAATCAATTTAATTTTTTGTAAATGTGTTCTTTTCCATTTGTCATATGATATAAATAGTTCAAATCATTGTCATATGTACATATTAGTTCCATAATGCACCAATTTCACATGTGAAATTGAGATATTCAACTTTAGTGTATTCGAACTCAACACTAAATCACAATAGATGTGTTGTTCGGGCCCGTGGAACTGTAACGCCCTGAAATAAATGTCATAACCCATCCACAACATCAATAAGTGACAACAATGATAAAGTAATTATTTTTCATTAATTTCCAATTAAGTTTTACAAAAGAATAGCATATGCTGATATACATTCACAAGTCTAACCCTGAATCTATAGCATATGTTACATAATAAGGAAACATGATGAAAGTTAAAACAAATAAGAAATGCCCTAAAGGCTTACAGCTTTCCAAGACGATACTTGTTTACAACAAAAGTGGAATCTAAGTCCAATACAGTTAAAGGCCATTGGCCTGTACAAAATATATACAAAAAAAATCAACAAAATGAAAACTCTTGTTCTAAGTCCTTCCATGCTATTGCCTTGGCGGAGACATGTCATATGCACCTAAAATGTTTTTCCCATATAAGTTATGCCAAAACTCAATAGAAATAATCCAAAACAATATATGAATCTTCTTAACAAAGTTATAAGGTGAATGCATATGCAATACTCGTGCCAAGATGTTTTATATCTCTTTTCAAAACCATAAGTGCTAGGCTAATATCATAATTCATAAATCATTTATTTTACAATAGAAAACAGGGTAGTGAATCATACTCTGGGAACCCTAAAACAAATACAATATTTTACAGAAAATTTCGTCCGCGGGAAACCATAAACTAGCACTCATATAAACGTAGACTATGCAAGCTCTACTATTGCCATATCACAAAAATTTCGTCCACGGGATCGGCACCCATGTATACGTAGGTTATACAAGCTCGACTATTGCCATTTCACGAAAATTTCGTCCGTAAGATCGATACCCATGTATACCCGCGGTTTTTACGACTTTTACCATGGACTCTCAGGCCAACTTATTTCAATGAGACAATACATACTTCCTAGATTCATTCATTTTTCTCAAAACAATAAACATTTCCAATATAAAAGTGTGAGGTAATGCTCAATGTAATTGAATGAGAAAATAGTTTCAATTCTCCTAATTCTTATGCAATTTCTACAATAATCATAACTATCATCCACCAATAGCTCAAAACAAATATCTCTAAACAGATAATTAATTTCCATAAAGATAAACTTTCTAAATTCCAAGATGTGAATGGTTATACATACCCAACTCTACCATCCTCATCAAAACCAATCCAATTTCATATTTCCAACACCAATTCCATAATTTATATAAAATTAACTTTTGACATAATTAGGGCAAAACCCCATTTTTCTTCCAAAATTAATTCTACATATTGAAACCAACTATTTTATCACAACTCAACCACATTTCCAATCTCACAACCATTTGCATGAAACCATTAGAAAATCGCTCTTTTGAGTTTTGACCCAAAACCCTAGATTTGTTCAAAAATCCCCCAAATCACAATATTGTTTCAAAACACAAATAGCTAAGTTAAAAATCATAAGAAAGTGTGGAGAAATCCCTACCTCAAGCTTAGAAGACAAGAGAGAGAGAGTGTAGGAAACTCAAAGACGCCGAAAATCAACTTTGCTCCGATTAAAATGAAACCATCGTCGAGCTCTACCTTTTTAACAAAGGGACATGGGTGAAAAGATCGACGGATCTAGGCGAATTTGAGTAGAATAGATGAGTTTTAAAGAGAGAGTGAGAGAAAATAAGGTTTTGAAATGTTTAGAAAGAAAAAAATGTGAAAAAGTGACTCAGAAAAGTGATTTTATGAACTGATATACACGCAGGTCGCTCAAGTGTCCAAACACAAAAGATGTGACCGCTTGAGCAAAGAAGTTTGTCGCTCAAGCAAAGATTACAAACTCTTAGAAGTTTTGCAAACAGAAGACCCATGCTTAAGCACAAAAAGTGCCGCTCGAGCAAGCGTCACTCGAGTAAGCATCGCTCGAGCGAAGAATACCAACTCCCAAAAGTTTTGCAGACTTGCAAAAGTACTAGAAGTTCACAAAGACGGCTTGAGCGCAAGAAATGTCGCTCGAGCGAAGGAGCTAAAACCTAGACAACAACCATTTTGAAAACTAACCCCGACCTGTTCCAAACGCTACCAAAACACATGATAACCAACTCAATGAAGTGTAAGATGAAATAGGACATGAACAACCATTGTGATAACCCTGTCTTGTACTATGTTAATTAATCCTAATTATGTTTGTAATTATGTGCTTAATTTGAATTTGGATGTTAATTGCATGATTATATGTGATTTTGGCTTTGTATCTGTTCACCGTAGGAAAATTTGTTAGAATCTGTGCTTTGAATTGAAAATTGAAGGACTTATCGGCTACGGAAACCAAAATTGGTTGATTTATTATGATCGCCATAATTTTTAAAGTCTACGGTGAAATTTAATTAAAAAAATTGATTCGTATCAAAATAATTGGATTAAATTGATTAATTTAAGCGTAGTTAATTGGCCTTAATTAAGTTGATTAGCCAAGTGTATACATATGGGCCATATGAGCTTAGATTGAACTCATTTTCTCACAATTAGTTGAGATTACACTCTAGAGAGAGAGAGAGGGCCGGTTTAGAGAGAGAGAGAGAAAGAAGCCATCCTTGTAGATTTTTGCAAGAGAATTTAAGATTTGAAAGGCTAGGCTCAAGAACTTGCTAGAAATTGCAAGATTGGAGCCTCTAGGTGAGTAATTAGACATGAATTCATGAGTTTGAGTTGTAATTATGTGAACTCAAAGATAAATTGTAATCAAGAATATGAATTGAGTTGAATTTAATAAATTTAAAGTTTGTATGTACATGTATGTAAAGAATTGTCATGAGTTTGCATATTTGAGTCCAAACATGCATTTTATGATGAATTAAAGGCTATTTGGCACATGCAAGCATGAATTATTATGATATGAATCTCAATTTTAAGGATTTATGTCATCAATGAAAGAATTGAAAGATGATCTCTAAAGTGATGAAGGATTTGACACCAAATTGCACATGCAAGCATGATAATGTTGAGTTTCATGAAGTTGATCATCATTTGTACTATTTAAGTTGAAAATGAAGCCTATATTTCACATGCATGTATAATTCAAAATGATATGGAAATTAATTTGCATGAGTTTTGAAGTTATGAAGTGAGTTTGATATGATTTGAGTTTATGAGATGGATTTATGTGAATTTGAGATTCAAATCTTATAAAATTGGCCCTTATATTCATGTTAAAAGTTATATGGTAGAAATATGAGTCTTATGTTATAAGTCACATTGGTTGGAACCAAGTTTTGAAACTCAAACATAATCTTGAAAAACCCAGAATTCGATCTCTCCGCTCGAGCGAAGGAGTTACTGCTCAAGCAGACAATGCAAGCAACCAAAAGTTTTGCAGACAGAGATGTCCGCTCGAGCGAGAGGAGTTGCGCTCGAGCGGCCACTCACATGTTTTAACTCTTGGCTCGATCGACCAGGGTCACGCTCGAGCGTAAAAATGAGCTAACTAGTACTTTTGCAGACCAAAAGGGTATGCTCGAGCAACCAAAGCTGCGCTCGAGCGGAGAGCCCTATTTTAGAAATTTTAAAAAGTTGTTTTGTGTTTCATTTTCCGTTCTCTTCCATTTCTAAGCACTTTTAGGCATGCATTGAGCTTTGTATATGACCAAAAATGATAAGAAAGAGGCCTAAGAGAAAGAAATAAATTAAGAACGGATTAAATCGTTTGTGACCCAATATGTGTTATGTATTATGTAAAGTCGAGCACAAGAACTAATCCACTAGTAGAACACTGTGAGTAATATCTCAGTAAAGATATTTTGAAATATGCTATTTGTCTAATTGCTTACTCCTATTTGAGTTTCATAAGTTTGTTAATTGGAATTGTGAACCAATATTCGTTATGCCATATGATTGGATAAGGCCGTTGGATTACAATTATGATTATGATGTGATTATGTTCTTAAGTACGAATGCTCATTTCATAAACGATTGGGCCAAAGGCCATCTGATATGAATAATTGGGCCAAAGGCTGTTTGACATGAATGATTAGGCCAAATGCCGTTTAACATGAACGAATGGGCCGAAGGCGAATGAATAGGCCAAAGACTGTTTGACATGAATGAATAGGCCGAATGCCGTTTGACATGAACGAATGGGCCGAAGGCCGTTTGACATGAACGAATAGGCGAAGGCTGTTTGCCATGAATGATTGGGCCAAAAGCCGTTTAATGAGAATGATTTGGCCAAAGGCCGTTCGACAAGAATGAATTGGGCCCGAGGCCGTTTGACATGAATAAATTAGGCCCGAGGCTGTCTGTTAGGAACAAAGTGGGCCAGAGGCCGTTTTGTATGTTTAGGCTTGAAGCTGTTAATGTACCAGATGGAAACATGAATGGGCCCAAGGCCGTTTGATACGTCTGTTTAAAATTTCATTCATGTACCCTCTTTATTTGATGTTATTCACTATATAGCGACCCCAGTCTTTTTCCATTTGGTTGTTGTATCCGGACTTACGTTCCGTAGATCCTGTTGTTATATATTTGTTGTTGTCGTCCTTTAATTCCTTATTTTTGAGTTATGGGATGTTTTGGGCAGGTTTGTTACAGGTTGGGAGTGTTTGGGAGCAAATGGTTGCTGCCCAGAATTTTGGTCCTTCCCTCGAGCGAGCATTTTGTCGCTCGAGCGAGCTCTTGTTTTTGGTCCTTCGCTCGAGCCAGGGTTTCTTCGCTCGAGCGAGCGACTGCATCTAGGTATAGACCTGAGAGCTGTAATTCTTGGTTCGAGCGAGCGAGGTGTATGTTAGTTCTTCACTCGAGCGAGCATTCTGTCGCTTGAGCGTGCTTCTGGGTTGTAGACCTAAAGCTTCGAGTTTTTGGCTCGAGCGAGTCTTTCTTGTGTCTGGTCGCTCGAGCGACCAATCCTTCACTCGAGCGAGCCTGTTTTATTTAAATATGCAGCAACGGTTTTAAATACACTTTTTCATCTTCTTTTTGATTTCAAAACCCTAGGTCTGTGTTCTCTCTCCCTCCACTCACCTTCTCTCTTAGACTTCATCTATTTTTAGGGTGTTTCTACCCTAGGTTCTTTGTTAAAAAGATAGAGTGAGTCGAGGGCTTTGTTTTAATCTGAACGTTTGGCGGTTTGGAGCACTTCGAATTTTGGGTCTTCTTCTCCATTCAAGTTCTTCACTTCGAGGTAGGGATTTCCTACTCCATCTTATAGGCTTTGCCCTAAGTTTTAGTCATTTTGATATGATTGGTGTTGCTTGGAAATTTTGGGAAAACTAGGGTTTTGATTTATAATTTAAAAAGGGGGTTTTCATCTATTAAACATCGTATGCTTGTAAGTCATGAAAAATGACATAGATAGTGTTAAATTGGAAAAAAATTGAACCTTAGGGTTAATTTTGAGGAAATGGGGGAAAAACCCTAATTGTTGTAATTAAATTAATTTGTATAATTAATTTTGGGAAAAGTGTGGAATTAAGGTCAATTCATGGAATTGAGGAATTTATTGATTGGATGGTGTGGTTGGATAGTTTAATCACTCACCCATGAAAATGTTGAATTTATATTTGTTGATACATTTATTTCCTGTTTAGAAATAACTGTTTTGGGCTATCGGTGGAAGATAGTCGTGATTGTTGTAGACATTACATATGGATTAGGGAAAACTGAAACTAATCACATTGGATAAGTCATTGATTTTGACGGTTGAATTAATACAACAAATACGTGTATTGATTGAGTACTGTATATGACAAGTGTTTAATACATTGTATATGCATGTTATTTGGGAGGAGATAGGGGATGTACTCCATGGTTTGAGGGAAGATAGGGGATGGACTCTCAAACCTGTTTAGGAGGAGAAAGGGGATGGACTCCATTAGTACAGCAATATATGTGTACTTATTGATTTATGGAAGTGTTTTGGTATGAGCCTTAGTCTCATTTGAATTGGTGATATTGGAAGTCATGTTATTGTGAGATGTAGTCTCACTGTTATAGTTTGGCCAGGTTCTGAGCCATATTGGTGTAATAATGGAAAGTGAAACATGTCATGGACATTATTGTCATGAAACTGTGTGATGATGAAATTGATAATTTGTGTTAACCATCCATTGAATGCTATTGCTTTAGTCAATTCTTATATTTGGTTTAGTATATTTCTGCTGGGCTGTGGCTCACCCTATACGGGAACATCATTTTCAGGTCCAGGTGATATGTTACCTCCAAGGACTTAGCTTGGAAGGATTTGGATTTGAAGACTTGTCTTTAGTTATTTGTTTTATTTGATATTACATGTAAACACTCAAGCCAAGGGCTTAATTTTTAGTTGAGTTAGTACTCACATTTTGTGTCCAAGTGTTGGCTTGGAAAGATGTAAGCCCGTAGGGCATTTATTTTCGATGTTACATGTGATGTCTTTCAATAATAATACTCTGATGAATGAAATAATGATTTGTTTTCTTATAGCAATATATGTCAATATTGTATATATTATGGGTTAATTTTGAGGGCATTACAACTTGGTATCAGAGCGTACCGGGTTTGAATACTTTGGGTACGTGGGAAGTGATTAGTATCACAATGGGTTTGTCTCGCTTGTTAGAGACTTATGTATGATAGTATGTGTTTATTTGATAACATGCTTATATGACTATTTGGGTATGGGATTTAATTTCTAGGATGTTGATTGGATCCTTGAGTTTCTATGAGTCTTGTTGGAAAAGCATTTGATCAATACTGTTTCCAACCGGAACTCTAGCAACGCCTCGGGACTGTCATTATCCAGGAATGAAATTCGTAGGTGCTTATGTGATTATGTGCTTACGTGGAGTGAATTACTGTTGTCCAATGCATTAGGACGCGAGTGTTATAGCTTCGGCACATTTATTAATGTGCAAATGTATTAATCGTCTTTGTTACCTTTATTAGGATGTCAGGACGAGGACGAGGACGTGGTAGGCGTGGTAGGCAGGAGATGCCCATACCGGATGAGATTCTGGAGCAGCAGGAGGGTGTTGGTCAGGCCAATGTGGTTGAGCCAGCGGGTCAGCAGACTATGGGTGCCTTAGCCCGCGAGATAGCAGGAGCATTCAGGGAGTCCGTGGGCATTCTCAGGGCTGAAAATCAAGCTCAGGTTCATGTTGCAGATACAGGGTCTGCATTTCTGAAGAGAGAGTTCTTCCGGTCTAATCCGGACGACTTTGTGGGTTATCCAAAAGAGCCGCTTAAGGCAGATGAATGGCTCGAACAGACACGAAGACGTTTGAGATGCTTGGCATCGAGGACGGGGTTCTGAAGGTGACCTTGGCATCTTTCCAGCTAAAGGGAGATGCGGGTCAGTGGTGGAAATTCACGAGGGGCCGTATAGGAGGGACTTGGGAGGCCTTTGTTGACGCTTTCTAGGAGAAGTTCCTGTCTCCAGCTGTTAAGGAGAGGTTGAGGGAGCAGTTCTGCCAGCTTAAGCAGCTGAGTTCTTCAGTGGCCGAGTTTGAGGCCACATTTACTAGTTTATCCAGGTTTGCACCTAAGTTGGTGGCGTCTGAGAAACGCCGTTGCCTTGAGTTCGAGAAGAAGTTGAGGCATGGCCTCAAAATGAGAGTTGGGGGTTCTATGACCCGAGAGTATGGGCGTCTGGTGGATGCTGCAGCCCACATGGAGATCATGATACAGGAGGAGGAGGAGAGGCAGAGGGGTTCCAAGAGGAATCAGGATGGCCAGAGTGAGGGCAGGAGACAGAGAGGTTTTAACCCTCAGCAGTCTCAGAGTAGCTTTACTAGATCGACTTTTCCAGTGCCGAGTGTAGGTCCTGGGAAAGGCAGCCAAGGAGACATTACCTGTTTCAAATGTGGCCAATTGGGTCACAAGTCTCCAGTTTGCCCGCAGAAGGGAGGAGGTCAAAGAGCTGCTTCATCTTCAGCTAGACCGCAGAGCCAGAGTTAGGGCAGGGGGTTAGCCACTGTCTTGTTATCAGTGTGGTCAGGCGTGGCACCTGAAGAGGTTTTGCCCATAGTTGAGTGGTACATCTGGTGCATCTAGTTTGAGGCAGACTCAGTCAGTTCAGGCCTCGAAGGCCAATCAGGAGGCTTCATCGTCCCAGTCTGTGCAGCAGCCTTATGCTCCTAGGGGTGAGCAGGTTGATCAGAGACCGTCTGGGCGCGTATATGCTGTTACCGCGCAGGATCTTGTACCGGCTCCATCTGTCGTGAGAGATACCTTCTTGTTTTGCAACTCGGTTGCTAGTGTATTGATTGATACGGGTGCATCTCATTCTTTTATCTCTGCTGCATTTGCATCTGTTTTGGGGTTGGAGTTGGTGGAGTTAGCATCTCCTATTTGTGTTATATCACCTGTTGGGGGTGAATTGATTTTGAGACAAGGATGTCGGGGTTGTGATATAGAGGTCGCCGACCGCCGACTTCCATTAGCATTTGTAGTTATGCCCATGTCGGGATTTGATGTTATTTTGGGTATGGACTGGTTATCGTCATACCGGGCAGTTATTGATTGTTACCGCCAGAGGGTCACAGCATGTACCTTGAGCGGGGAGTGTTTTCATTTTCTGGGGGATCGGGTTGGTAGTGTGTTGCCACCGGTGTATGATCCGCGAGGGCGGAACGACCTTAGTGGTCTACTTGCTAGCTTTTTGAGTAGTGAGTGTGGTGAGACCAAATTGTTTTGCCGAGAGTGGTTTGTGAGTACTCGGACGTCTTTCCCGAGGACCTTATTAGTTTGCCACCTCATCGAGAGATTGAGTCCTCCATTGACTTAGTGCCCGGCACTGCGCCAATTTCTATGGCACCTTATCGTTTTGCCCCAGCCGAGTTAGTTAAGTTGAAGATTCAGCTCCAGGAGTTGCTAGATAAGGGCTATATTCGTCCTAGTGTTTCGCCGTGGGGAGCGCCGGCCCTCTTTGCTAAAAAGAAAGGTGGTGCTTTGAGACTCTGTATCGATTACCGGAAATTGAATCGGGCTACGGTCAAGAATAAGTACCCTATGCCCCGTATAGATGATTTGTTTGACCAGTTGAAGGGTTCCCGTTGTTTCTCTACGATAGACTTGAGATCGGGTTACCACTAGTTGAGAGTCAGGGAGGAGGATATTCGAAGACGGCATTCCGTACGCGGTATGGCCATTATGAGTTTCTGGTGATGCCATTTGGGGCTCACCAATGCACCGGCAGTCTTTATGGACTTGATGAACCGGATCTTCCGGGAATTCTTGGATCGTTTTGTAGTCGTCTTCGTGGACGACATTCTGATTTATTCACCTTCTGAGGAGGAGGCACGAGGGACACTTGAGAGTGGTGCTCGAGTTGCTTAGAGCCCATAAGCTTTATGCCCAAGTTTGGGAAGTGTGAGTTCTGGCTAGGAGAAGTCAAGTTCTTAGGCCATGTGGTTTCTAGGGAAGGGGGTGGTCTGTTGATACATCCAAGATTGAGGCAATGCAAGATTGGGCACAACCTAAGAGTGTGTTTGAGATCCGCAGTTTTCTGGGATTAACTGGGTACTACCGACGGTTTGTGAAGGATTTCTCCAGGTTAGCTTCGCCGTTGACTAGACTGACCCAGAAGGGAGTCAAATTTGTATGGAGTGAGACTTGTGAAAAGTCGTTCCAAGAGCTGAAAGTTAGATTGACCACCGTTCCAGTCTTGATTATTCCGGAGAGAGGGTTGAGTTATGCAGTCTATTGTAATGCCTCACAAGAGGGTTTGGTTGTGTGTTGATGCAAGAGGGGAAGTGGTAGCCTATGGATCATGTCAGTTGAAAATACACAAGAAGAATTACCCTACACATGACCTAGAGTTAGCAGCTGTGATCTTTGACTTGAAAATTTGGAGGCATTATCTTTATGGTGAGCGGTTCGAGGTATTCTCGGATCATAAGAGTCTGAAGTATCTGTTTACACAGAAAGACTTGAACTTGAGGCAGAGGAGGTGGATGGAGTTCATTGAGGATTATGACTTCGAGTTGCATTATCATCCGGGGAAAGCCAATGTGGTGGCCGATGCCCTTTAGCAGGAAATCTGTTGGTGACGTAGCTAGTATAGCCATCCGGGAATGGGAGATGTTGGGTGCACTTGGGGGGTTTGATTTGCTTCTGGGCGAATCCGTTGAGGCTGCAGCCTTGTTTTCTGTTGTTGCGCAGCCTACACTTGTGACTCGAGTGTTAGAGGCACAGAGAGGTGACCTTAAGGTGGAATCCCTCCGAGAAAAGATCTCCAGTGGGAAGGTTGAGAAGGGTTTCACGGTGCATCCCGACTTGAGTGTGAGATACCGAGACCGTTTGTTTGTGCCGGAGTCTTGCCGAGAGGAGGTACTCCGAGAGTTTCATCATTCACGCCTTGCGGTGCATCCGGGAGGTACTAAGATGTATCGGGATTTGGGTCGCCAGTTTTATTGGCGGGGTATGAAGAGAGATGTGGTAGTTTTCGTGTCTAAGTGCCTTATTTGTCAGCAAGTGAAGGCCGAACATCAGAGGCCAGCGGGTTTGTTACAGCCCTTGCCTATTGCCGAGTGGAAGTGAAAGCATGTCACTATGGACTTCGTTGTAGGTCTTCCGAGGACTCAGCGGGGTAGTGATGCTATTTGGGTGGTTGTAGACCGGTTGACTAAGTCGGCGCACTTCATTCCTATGCGCGTGAGAGATTCGGTAGATCATCTTGCCGACTTGTATATTCGGGACATAGTGAGGTTGCACGGGGTCCCAGTGACGATCGTCTCTGATAGAGATCCTCGTTTTACTGCCAGGTTGTGGCAGAGTTTGTAGAGTGCCTTGGGCACTAAGTTGACCTTTAACACGGCTTATCATCCTCAGACTGACGGGCAGTCCGAGCGTACTATTCAGATCCTTGAGGATATGCTTCGGGGTTGTGTTCTTGATTTCAGTGGGTCGTAGGAGAGGCACTTGCCCTTAGTGGAGTTTGCCTACAACAACAGTTTCCAGTCTAGTATCGGTATGGCACCATTTGAGGCCTTGTATGGCCGACCGTGTAGGTCTCAAGTTTGTTGGGCCAAGGTGGGTGATGCACCTTTATTGGGTCCGGAGTTGGTGAGGGAAACAACGGAGAAAGTTGAGCTTATCCGTAGGAGGCTGGTTACAGCCCAGAGTCGTCAGAAATCTTATGCCGACCGTAGGAGGAGACCATTGGTATTTGAGGTGGGTGATCATGTCTTTCTAAAGATATCACCTAGGCGGGGATTGATGAGGTTTGGGAAGAGTGGGAAGTTGTCCCCTCGGTTTATTGGCCCTTTTGAGATCCTTGAGATGATTGGCAAGGCTGCCTATCGTTTAGCTTTGCCACCGCAGTTGTCCGGAGTTCATGACGTGTTTCATGTGAGTATGCTTCGGAAGTATGAGCTAGATCCATCGCATGTATTGGATTGGACCGACTTAGGGGTTGACGAGGATGCCTCGTATGAGGAGAGATCGGTTCGGGTCTTGGATAGGCGGGATCAAGTCTTGCGAGGCAAGACCATTCCCTTGGTAAAAGTTCTGTGGAAACATCACGGAGTGGAGGAAGCCATTTGGGAACGTGAGTTGGAAGTCCGTGAGAAATATCCGGACATATTTGTTGATGTGTAATCATGTATTGAGATTTTGTCATACTTTTTAACTTTAAGAGCATTATATATGTCTTGAGTTGTAAAACATTGAGAATGTTTTGGTTTAATTGAAGAATCTTGAAACTTGCCTAGAATTGGAAGTTTGTTATAATTGCATATGTTTAATATGTTATAGACATGGAGTTATATCATGAAATTGAATATGATATGGAAATGGGAATCATGTATATTGAAAACTGTTGAAATTAAAAAGGAAATTGCATAATGATAGTGCAAGTTGAAAGATATGTTGTTTTACATATTGTGAGATGCCTCTTGATAAGAGATGAAATGACCAGTTATGAGTCAAGTTATTGATTATTGTAATGTCATATTGTTGGAAATTGAAAAACAAACCTGTTTTTGAAAACTTGTGCTTAATTTCGGGGACGAAATTCTTTAAGGGGGGGAGGTTATAGCGATCTCAGTCTTTTTCCATTTGGTTGTTGTATCCGGAATTACGTTCCGTAGATCCTGTTGTTATATATTTGTTGTTGTCGTCCTTTAATTCCTTATTTTTGAGTTATGGGATGTTTTGGGCAGGTTTGTTACAGGTTGGGAGTGTTTGGGAGCAAATGGTTACTGCCCAGAATTTTGGTCCTTCGCTCGAGCGAGCATTTTGTCGCTCGAGCGAGCTCTTGTTTTTGGTCCTTCGCTCGAGCCAGGGTTTCTTCGCTCGAGTGAGCGACTGCATCTAGGTATAGACCTGAGAGCTGTAATTCTTGGTTCGAGCGAGCTTTTCTTCGCTCGAGCGAGCGAGGTGTATGTTAGTTCTTCGCTCGAGCGAGCATTCTGTCGCTCGAGCGTGCTTCTGGGTTGCAGACCTGAAGCTTCGAGTTTTTGGCTCGAGCGAGACTTTCTTCGCTCGAACGAGTCTTTCTTGTGTCTGGTCGCTCGAGTGACCAATCCTTCGCTCGAGCGAGCCTGTTTTATTTAAATATGCAGCAGCGGTTTTAAATACACTTTTTCATCTTCTTTTTGATTTCAAAACCCTAGGTCCGTGTTCTCTCTCCCTCCACTCACCTTCTCTCTTAGACTTCATCTATTTTTAGGGTGTTTCTACCCTAGGTTCTTTGTTAAAAAGATAGAGTGAGTCGAGGGCTTTGTTTTAATCTGAACGTTTGGCGGTTTGGAGCACTTCGAATTTTGGGTCTTCTTCTCCATTCGAGTTCTTCACTTCGAGGTAGGGATTTCCTACTCCATCTTATAGGCTTTGCCCTAAGTTTTAGTCATTTTGATATGATTGGTGTTGTTTGGAAATTTTGGGAAAACTAGGGTTTGATTTATAATTTAAAAAGGGGGTTTTCATCTATTAAACATCGTATGTTTGTAAGTCATGAAAAATGACATAGATAGTGTTAAATTGGAAAAAAATTGAACCTTAGGGTTAATTTTGAGGAAATGGGAAAAAACCCTAATTGTTGTAATTAAATTAATTTGTATAATTAATTTTGGGAAAAGTGTGGAATTAAGTTCAATTCATGGAATTGAGGAATTTATTGATTGGATGGTGTGGTTGGATAGTTTAATCACTCACCCATGAAAATGTTGAATTTATATTTGTTGATACATTTATTTCCTGTTTAGAAATAACTGTTTTGGGCTATCGGTGGAGAATAGTCGTGATTGTTGTAGACATTGCATATGGATTAGGGAAAACTGAAACTAATCACATTGGATAAGTCATTGATTTTGACAGTTGAATTAATACAACAAATACGTGTATTGATTGAGTACTGTATATGACAAGTGTTTAATACATTGTATATGCATGTTATTTGGGAGGAGATAGAGGATGTACTCCGTGGTTTGAGGAAAGATAGGGAATGGACTCTTAAACCTGTTTAGGAGGAGAAAGGGAATGGACTCCATTAGTACAGCAATATATGTGTACTTATTGATTTATGGAAGTGTTTTGGTATGAGCCGTAGTCTCATTTGAATTGGTGATATTGGAAGTAATGTTATTGTGAGATGTAGTCTCACTGTTATAGTTTGGCCAGGTTCTGAGCCATATTGGTGTAATAACGGAAAGTGAAATATGTCATGGACATTATTGCCATGAAACTGTGTGATGATGAAATTGATAATTTGTGTTAACCATCTATTGAATGCTATTGCTTTAGTCAATTCTTATATTTGGTTTAGTATATTTCTGCTGGGCTATGGCTCACCCTATACGGGAACATCATTTTCAGGTCCAGGTGATATGCTACCTCCAAGGACTTAGCTTGGAAGGATTTGGATTTGAAGACTTGTCTTTAGTTATTTGTTTTATTTGATATTACATGTAAACACTCAAGCCAAGGGCTTAATTTGTAGTTGAGTTAGTACTCACATTTTGTATCCAAGTGTTGGCTTGAAAAGATGTAAGCCCGTAGGGCATTTATTTTCGATGTTACATGTGATGTCTTTCAATAATAATACTCTGATGAATGAAATAATGATTTGTTTTCTTATAGCAATATATGTCAATATTGTATATATTATGGGTTAATTTTGAGGGTGTTACACACTAGGCTTTTGCTCACTCTCATTTATGTGTATGTAGGTGAGCAAAGAGATGTTCAAACCCAGCCTCGGTGAAGTATGTGAGGAAAGTCAAGTTTTGAGGAGTCAGCCCAAACGTCTCACGCACGAGACTTGTTTTGTTTCTTTTGCCTTCCTTTTTGTTACTTTGGCGAAAATGTTAGATCGCCATGTACATAAGCTTTTGGTTTGGCTGACCATGACTTGAATGATCCTGTAGTGTAAAAATCCTATGTTATTTCCCTTTTGATGTGGGTTATTAATGAGTACATATGAAATGTTTTGACGTGCCATATAAGCACAGCTGTATAGATAAAATTTTTAAGTTACTTCTGTCTTGACCCTTTAACTCTGTTGAAATATGTTTAATTTTTGTTTGAGGCCATAGGTAATCCCCTAATTACTGGCCGGTTATGACCTTAATCCATAAGAGTGAGTTTGGGTCATGACAACCATATACAACAATAAAACCTGAATCCAAACTATCAAATGGGTCGGGTCCAAATCAGAATCGTTATAGGAACTTACTACGAACTTAGTTTTGTGATCCAAATCGTTCATTTTGTAAGATTTTTTTTCTATATATCACTCATAAAAAATTAGATCAGTCCAATAATTGTAACTTATTCAATTTATCGCGTTTATCATAAAAAATATTATAATATATTTTCAAAAATAAACTTCTTGTCTATTTTTTTGGAGACAAGTACTATAAATTGAATAGGTTATGATTACTAAATTGACCTAATTTTTTGTGTGGATAATATATATGAAGGCCGTACAAAACGAATGGTTCGAATCATCAAAATGAGACTTATAACAGGTTTCACAAATCCGAACAACATCCTCTAATCCAAATCTTAAACTGAAAAAAAGTCTAGCCTAACCATTATCTACAGTTTCATGAAATTACATAACCAAATTATGAAATATGTTTCTGTTCAATTTAGAACCACAATTTTTATGAACAAGCGCCAAAAGGCTTGCCTTTGTCTACTTCTTCTAAGTTTTGCATTCATAGTCTGTAAGTTTATTATTGTATTTAATATTCTATTTACTGCATTTGTTCATAATTACTTTCTATTTTTATATTAAATGTATGCACTAAATCAAACAAGCACCCAATATTTTTCCATCAATCTTAAAATTGATTACGAATCTGTTTAGAGTTTTTTTTTTTAATTTTATTAAATCATAACTGTTGGAAATGAAATACATTTATGCTTTGTGAGTAAAATATAATTGGTTTTATTTTTTACGATTTCAATTTTTCTGAAACTGTTTGTTTTAAACCCAAAAAAAAAAAATTTATCTTTTTATTATATTGTTTATTATCTATTTTTATTATATTGTTTATATGTCTTGTTTGTTTTTCCGTATTACTGGTTTGGTTTTCTATACATAGAACTCCAAGATTCGTTTTTAACAGATTTCGAGTTATAGTGCTTTTGGGAAAAAGAAATATGGTTTGATCTTAGGAACCTCTCTTCATTTGAATTGTTATTTATAGTTGTAGCAGTTTCTCTAATCTTTTGGTAACTGTTGAAGGAGAGACAATTATCGGCTCATGTTCTCCATCATCCTCACCCATTTTTGTTATTAAATATGTTGAATTGCCACACGTCTAGCTTTAATTGAACAATTTGATTTTAGGCTCCAACATACCCCCCACACTAGTATAATCAAGAATTGGCTATGCTGGTGGAATAACTGCAACTCTCTACCTTCACAAGAATTTAGCTAAATTCCTGGATACATGGATCACTTTAAATTCATTCATTATTTCTTCAACCGTCTTGATTCATTCATTTTTTTTATTTAATGGACCTTCAGTGGGTGATAAATACATACATAATTGGACATTTCATCTTTTTCATTCTCCTTCCCTAAGTTCTCCTTGCCTTTTTCTTTAGTGGCTGAATACTTTTATGGCAATACATGATACATATGATTTTCTTGAAAGTAGTGCACAAGGTACTGAAAAGGATAAGATTTGCAAGTTAGAGTGGAAGATAATTCCACATCTTGATCAAGTACTTAGGGCTGGTTTGGCAACTCCTATATAATTCAAAAAATTAAAATGTTACACAAAAAGTAAAAAAGATATTATTATTCATAAATAAACAATATTAAAAAAATATTTTATATTATATATTTATAATACAAATTGAACAGTGGACGTGACAGTCGTCCTTTCCAGACCAGGCCATTAAGCACTTGTGTTGGGGCAAAAAAATAATTCCATAGGTAAAGTTACAAAGTTTGTGGTAATATTGGGCCCTTTGGGGCCCACTAAGGATTCCTTTTTGATAATCCGAACCGTTCATTCCGTAAAACTCGTCGAGTAATATATGCCTACAAAAAATTACATTGATCGGATATCGTTAACTACATGATCAAATCAGTTTTGTATAAACAAAACAGATGGTGTGATAGTTAACTATCAAAAAAAACTAATCCGATCATATAGCTATCGACATTCGATCAAAGTGATTTTTTACAAGCTTATAATACTCAACGAGTTATATACATTTAACGGTTCGGATTATCAAAACGGAACCCTTAGTGGCCCCATGGACCGACCATCACTGTCCAAAAGTTATTTGCCCAGAAGGAGGCAATTATTTCTGTGGAGACATGATGGGGCAGCCGCAGGAGAGCTGTACGATCAATCACCTTTCTTCCACTATACACTTTATTTATACAATTTTTTATTACACATTTTTTCGTAAAAAGACAAAAAAATTAACCCAAACACCATCTTTTTTCCTCAACTTTTTAGTTCAAAAAGACAAAAAGTGCACTTCTTTAAGACACCCTAAACCCTGGGAAAACTATTCATGATCCTATTCCTTGAGATGATCATGTTTCCCTTGGCTACTTCTTCGACAAGTCAGGGTAAGTTGGAGAAAATTGACAAGTTTACTTACTCTTACCTTCAACTCAATCAATCATTTAGCGTTAATCAAAATTTGATTTATGTTTGGCTAGTTCTCTTACTGGTGCTCAGGATTTAATGGATATTTGTCTTCCAAGATAAAATGGTCGACGTCTTGTAGAAGTAATATTACATGTAAACCTAGTGAACGTTGTTCTGCATGCTCTCTCTCTGTTGAAAAATCGGACTCAGGAAATATGAAGAGTAAATACAGAGAGGGTGAAAGCAGATGGTAGAAACAAATGGTCGAATTTGATGCCAAATTGAAGTGATGGGATCTTTAAAAAAAGTTACAATAATTTACTAAGAGTTATAACTCTTCAAAATGGCGTACCCTTCTAACTCAAGAGACAATTTCTAGAGTTAATTTTCATTCAAATTTGCTAACAAATCTAACTATGAAAGTAAATATAATAAATTTCATTGTGGTTAAATCACAACAACTAAATGCCAAAGATGTTGGAAGGAGAAAAGAGTGAACCGATTATATCATACTTAGATTCTAATGTATTGTCATCACCACAGATAAGTGGCCTTTCAAAGTTTAGAAAAGAATATAGAGTACTTTAATGGAGGTCACATCAGTACACCAATTATATTTTTTCTCTTGGGAGATTACTTCTACTTAACTGGTATAAGGTTTATTTCCTGAGCACAAAATTGGTACATAAGAGCATCTCCCATCATTCACTATATTTTTCATCAAATTTTTAGCTTTGATGAAAACTTTGGTAAAATTGAAATCCAATTCATTATCAAAAATTTTGTCTAATGAAGGATGAATCAAAATTTTCATCAAATTTCCAACAATCATTTTTACTTAAATTTGAAGAAATTATTAAAAGATAAAGGACTAAGATCATTTTTTTTTTTCACCTGAATTGGTTAAATGAGATTTTTAGGATAGGTAAGGCATTTTCAAAAAGATTTGATCCAAAATTGAGTTATGCTATTTGTTCTTACCGTTTTTCTTAGGGCCCTCACCTTTTTCATTTTTCTTTTATTCCAATTTTGTCCAAATATAAAATTCTATATTTACTCTCATCTCTAACCTTCCTAGCCCTAATTTCCCAAACCCTAACCTTAATCCCATTCCCCACCTCCAGTCATGTAACATTTTGGATCCTTAACCCTACTTGTTGCGTAAATTGATAATGGTTACCTTGTACTTGTGTTATTTTCCAACCCTTGGAAATGGTAGATTTACATTTAACCTTTAATTATTAAAATCGAGGCCTTCTCCTAGGCGTCTAGAGCCTTAGTTGATGTGTTAACATGTTGGTTGGGTAAGATTGAGCAAAAAAGGTCAAATTCGGATATTTGCTTTTGAGTAGTCTCCACTCTTTTGCACTTTTTTTCTCTCCACATTTTGAATCTTAATGTGAGGCTAGAACCATTGAAAAGTTTACTTTCGGGACTTCGATTAGACACAATAACGACCCAAAATGAAGTCTCTACAAAAGAGATGTCTATTTGAAGTTCGAGCTCAAACGCTGTCAACATAGTTCGATCAAGTGCACATTTGACCGCTCGAGCAGTTCGTAGATCCAAACTGCTTTGTTTTTCAAAAATAGAGATCCTGCAAGCACCCTCAATCATTGCTCGAGCGTACTTTTGATTGCTAAAGTGATTTGTTAGACTTTAGTGCGTGAAAAGGCATGTTTTGCTCAGATTTTTGTGCCTATACTATATATAGGAAATCTAAACAATTGCACATCACTTTTCTCTCTCTATTCTTGAAATCTTTCATCCCATCTACTTTCTCTCCCTACGAAACACATTCCACTCTTGATTTCATCTACTTAAAGGGAGATTTTCACCTTAATCCTTTGGGCAAGATTGTTAAGCTAATCAAGGGCTCCGCATTTATCCAAGAAAATCCGGGTTTGGGTGACGTTGAATTCTAGGGCTTTCTCCTCTTCTTCATTAAGGTAGGGATTTCTTGCTTTTGTTGAATATGAGCTTAAAAGTGAATATGTGGTATGCTATTTATGAAAAACATGAAAGGATTTTGCATGCATCTCTTAAGGACTATGGTTTGGGTATGAAATTGGGATTTTATGATGAAAGGTCGGTTTTTCTTCAATTATCTTATTTAAATCCATGCTTGGGATTGAGGATACCATAATGTATGTAATAAATGGAAAGAATCCCCAAATTTCTACAGATAAACCCAAAATTTCTTAAATTAGTATAAGGTGGGAAAAAATGGAAAATGAATGAACATTTTAGAAATTGAACTTATATATTGGTAATTGGAGTTATGTTGAACATTGCGAACATGTGAATTGAGGAAATTGATTTATAATGTGGAATTTGAACCACTTATGTATTTTAATTGAATTGATTGAGAAGTTATATCATATTGTTATTGTTGGCAATCGATTGAGGATTGTATATTGTGTTGTTGAATTAATTATTAAGCTTTACTAATAATTGTTGAGTAATGAATCCGGGTAGAATAGCTTGGTGAATTAAGCTGGCGAGAGTGTCCTCAGTGAAAGATGGAAACCCTCGCAGGAGTAGGTACCACGTTCCTTCCGACTAATACCCAGTAAAGTGGGGGTGTTATTTGGTGGCCCACGTTTTAGGGCCACTAGCAGATACTAACTTGGGGATTCATTACTGTTGCTCTTATATTGAATTATATAATTGTGGGAAATGACAAGGAGCGCATGCACACACACACACACATATATATTCTACTGATTGTCTTGACTTTATGACATCTCAAAGGAACTATATTATGTGTCACTTGCATCATGATCATGTTCATTACCGCACATATTCCTTAAGCATATCTACCCAAAAAAAAATATTCCTTAAGCATAGAGTTTTTCTAATGGACTTCGGTTCACTCTTCGTGGATAACAATTTTTCAGGTTCTGATGGTATGTCATCGCCACATGGTGATGTTGTGGATTTGATGAGCCAAGATGCTCTTTTTGTTGTTTTGTGAAAGGGCCATTGATGTAATTAAATAGTAATTATTTGAGTAACCCATTTGATAGAGGAAATGCCCTCTTTATTTTGTATAATGCCTTAAGGCAATTGTTTTATTTTGTGAATCTAATGAACTTGTGCACATGCCTTATATTCATGTTGATGTTGAGATGTGAACATAGGTCACATGTATATGTGTTTTGTTGAACAATACATTTATTGAAATGAATGTGTATATATATTCCTTTAATGTATTCTTATTTCCTTATTTCCTTAATGCATTCTTCTTAAGCACATATTTCTTACCTAAACCATATCCTCATTCTACCCTCGTTAACCTGAATCTTGTGTAATTATTTTGGGACGTTACAAGTCTTCACTACCCCGCTTTTCCCACCTCTAATCACCCCTCCTCGACTTTTCCTCACCACCACTAGCCTCACACCTCTGTCACTGTTCACCTTTTTTTGTCACCACCCAAAGTTGATTGACAGCTTCTCTCTCATAGCCCTCTCACCCTCCGCACAATGCCCCAGCTCTCGACGTGCTTTATTAAAAGAGAAAAAAAGAGATGTTTTGCAGTTTAGGGCTAGGGATTTTGCAGCAACAACAACAATAGAAGAAGAAAAAGAAAAAGAAAAAGAAATGTGAATTGCAATAGCGGGGACTGTGGTAGTGGGTGTCACGAGGCAATGGGAGTGGAAGAGGGTGGGACGAGTTTTGCAATAGGGAATGGGGTCACTGGTGGGGATTAGGGTGAGGTTTTCAATGGGGAGGTTGGGGAAGGTAAGGTAGGAGGGGGTTGTCGTGAGAAGGGTTTAAGAGGTGGTGCTAGAAAAGATGATGGGTGGAGGAGATGGGACTCCGGCTATAAGGGGCTACTAACAGTAAGAGGGTGGGACGAGTTTTGCAATAGGGAATGGGGTCGCTGGTGGGGATTAGGGTGAGGTTTTCAATGGGGAGGTTGGGGAAGGTAAGGTAGGAGGGGGTTGTCGTGAGAAGGGTTTAAGAGGTGGTGCTAGAAAAGATGATGGGCGGAGGAGATGGGACTCCAGCGATAAGGGGCTACTAACAGTAAGAGGGCTAGGAAAAGAAGAGTTGGGGGGTCCAAAGAAGTGAGATATGGTTAGAATTATGGTGGGGGGCTCAAAAAAAAAATGGAAGGGTCTTATTTAGATAGGTGAGGGTTCAAAGAAGTGGGGAGGTTCATACTAAAGAGGTAGGGGCATTTAGTAGCACTGGAAAATTTTGATTCTCACCATTAGAGTAACCTATATCAAATTAAGCTTTTTGATTTAAATTATTGAATAAATTTGATGAAAAAAATGTGAAGAAGCGGAGATAGGGACCAAAAGGGTGCATGGTAAGCATTACTTCATAATTATACCATAAAATTTTATAATATAAATCATAAAATCATATAATTTCTCTCACCACAAAAAGTGTAACTTTTTACTTACTACAAAAAATATATACACTTTTATTTTAGGGTGCAGAACATAAATTGTTCATTTGTAACATTTACCACAAATTAACATAATGCACCACAAACATTCATCATTTTCACTACAAAAATTAGTAACTTTCTCACAATGTCCTTTTTTTTAATTAATTAGCACCATAAATTTCCCATCAAAAAGCTCTTAGATCAAATGAAAGGACCTTGTTTAGAAAAATACTTATTATCAAGCGAAACTCATTCCTGTGGATGGTAGAGGTTATAATTCATATCCACTTGGTGGTATGGTAATCCCATTCTTAATCTCTATGAGAATCAAAATACACAAATGCAAGGATATCTAATGGTCAAAGATTAAATAAACTAAAAAGATGATATATTAACAGGGTCAGCCCAGCCCTAGGCCATTGAAGCAGTCGTCTAATGTTTTCACTTTTATCAAAGGATTTCAAATTTATAATTAGTTACTTGTCTAAACTCTGAAAAGTATATAAAAAAAATAATCTTAAGTGTAATAAAGAAACTCCTTTATCAAAGGGCAAGGTAAAAAGAAACCACTCCTAGTCTAAAGCCCTTGATAATATCCAAAGTCTTCAATAGCAAAACTTGATAAACCTCCTTGTCCAAAACCCTAGACCCTTGGTAAAATACTTGTCCAAATGTCTGGCAAACACATAAATCCTTATCCAAAGACCCTAATGAAAACATGTGATTTTATCTTTCCCATTCAAAAGACTAAAATAAAATCTTCTTTTTTTTTTTTAATCATTTTTTCCTTTCAAAATTTTTCCTCTGCAAATCTCTTCATAAATTCAAGATTCTTATATTTGGTAGAGGCAAAAGAAGGAGAGTGAAGAAATATTATCTTCTACTCTCAAAAAATCTTCACGCATACATGAAATTAGAAAGCAAAATTCCGATTTAAATTTAGGTACATAAAATGCAAATTTTTTAACTCACCTTTGTTGGGGTCATTCTACAATGCACACCCCTTTTTGAGGTATGTACTATGCAAATTATGATATTTATGATAAAATTTGTGGTGTTGATATCACAAATGTTATAACTAAATCACTTTTAAATCATAACCACTAATCTGGAAAAAAAAAAAGTCATAAATAAAAAAAAATAATAAGTCATAACCAAATACCACTTGAGGCATAATCAATAACTTTTTTAATCGTAACTAAAATAATAATCATAACAAGTCATAATTAGGCCTCATTTGGAAATAAACTATTTTAATAACTTTTTGACTTTTAGGCTAAAATATGAGATTAAAAAAACTACTATGTTTAGAATGACTTTTTAATTTTTTACGAAAAAATGTGCAAAAAATAGAGAGAAAATGAAAATTTTGATTTTTTAATATAAGTTATTGGCTTTTTAATTTTTTTAATAACTTTTAAGCTAAAAGAGTTGCATGCTTAATATCATAAATAAGGTCTCGTTTCGTAACAGCACTTTTTAGTCTAAAAGCTAAAAAGTCACTAAAAAAATCAAAAAGTCAACAACTTATACAAAATATCAAAGATTTCATTTTTTCTCTACTTTTTGCACATCTTTTCATAAAAAATCAAAAAGTCATCCTAAATATACTAGTTTTTTTTGTATCATATTTTAACCAAAAAGCCAAAATGTTACTAAAAAAATCTGTCCCCAAACTAGGCCTAAGTCATAACTAAAAGTTATAACCAAATACCACTTAAGACATAATTAAAAACTTTTCAGTTATAATCAAAATAAAAATCATAAGAAGTCATAATAAAAAATAACAAAAATCATAACTCGGCACATCGTACACACCCTAAAAACTTTTTACTTATAATCAAAATAAAAATCATAAGAAAACATAATCAAAAATTAAAAAAATCATAACTCTGGCATATTGTATACACCCTAAAAAAAATGAAAACGAAAAAAAAGATGTGTATTATAGAATGTTCCCTTTCACGGTTTATCCTTTATCTCAACGAAACAAAGAAAAATAAATTGTTTAATTCCTTCCCTCTTTTTATTATCTTTTCTTTATCCTCCTATTTTCTCCACCAAACCTGGGATAATGTTAAAAATAAAAATAAAAAATCAAGAGTGGAAGTAGTAGGTGAAAATACAAAGAAAGAAAAAAGCAAAGAATGCATTCAATTATATTTCTGTTGGGATTTTAAAGGACAATACAAGATGGCTTTGGTCATAAAAATCATAATAATAGAGTTGTAATCAATATCACTTTAAAATACAACCAAATATCATGTGTATTGTTATAGCGATCCCGATTTTCCTTTCCTTTGTCTATTGCATTCCGGACTTGGTTTCGTGGTTGTGTTGTTGTCTCATTCTCATTTTCTTCCCTTACTCTTTGTATTTGAGTCTTGGGTTGTGTTAGACAGGTTTGAAATAGGTTGGTTGTGCTTTGGAACCATTGGTTGATGCCCAAAATTTGGCCTTCACGCTTAAGCGGGGCTTTTGACGCTCGAGCGTAAATTTCCAACTCCCAGTATTTTGTCTGCAGGTCTTCGTACGCTTGAGCTGGCGTTTTGACGCTCTAGCGTAACCCTTTGATTTTGTCTCTCAGCTTGAGCGGGGAGTTTGACGCTCGAGCGGGGACCATGTCTGCAAAACTTCTGGAAGTGTGTAATCTACGCTCGAGCGACGCTTTTGACACTCGAGCGTGAGTCTGTGTCTGACGCTCGAGCGGGGTGACTGGTATAACTTCGGGATTTCACCTTTTTGGATCAGTTTTTCATTTCCCTTTCTCTCTCTTACTTTCCCAAAACCGATTTTGAGAGCTCCTCTCTCTAGAATCTCTCTTCTTTCTAGGGTTTGATCTAGCTAGAGTAATTCGCTTCCTTGATGTCTTTGTAAAAAGTGTGTTGATCGTTGAGGGCTTCATTTTGATCCGAAAAGTTTGAAGTTTGGAGCACTTTGAGTTTGGTCTTCTTCTCCCTTTGAGCTCCGAATTTGAGGTAGGAATTCCTACTCATTCTTATGTGCTTTAACATAGACATTGAGTTATTTGTATAGATGTGTTGATTTGGAAAGTTAGGTTTTGAAATGCGTTATTTTCAAAAGAGGGGTTTTGTTATTTTGACTCATAGACGTGTATTTTGGGTCTTAAAATGGTAATATTGATATTGTTGATAATATTTAGACCTTTGGGTCAATATTGTAAAAAGGGAGAAAAATGCCATGTTTGGGTATATTTGGGTCATTAGTGTAATTAATGACAAATGTTATGGAAATGTGAAATTGAGTTGGAAATAATGGAATTGGCTCATTATGAGTTAGAATGGTGGAGTTGAATTTATTAATCGCTCACTTTAAAAATGTTGAGATTATTATCTGTTTAGAAATAATTGCGTTGGGCTATCAGTGGAGGATAGTCTTGATTGTTGTAGACAATGCATAATGATTAGGCAAACTAAAATTAATCAATTGAATATGTCATCGAATATGACGGTTGGAATAATACATTGAATTTATGTATTGATTGATTATGTATATGATATGTGTTTATATACATTGTATTGTATGGGAGGAGATAGGGGATGTACTCCACGGTTTAGGAGAAGATAGGGATGGACTCCTAAACCGGATGTTATGTGGGAGGAGATAGGGGATGGACTCCATTGATACAGCAAATACGTGTATCTATTAAATTGTTGATACAGCAAATCTGTGTATCATTTGTGAAGTATGGAAGTGTTTTATGTGTTATTGATACAGCGAATTTGTGTATCTATTGTGGCTTATGGAAATGTTTTGATATGAGTTGTTATCTCATTTAAATTGTTGAAATGAAAGAGTTATTGATATGAGATATATTCTCATTTAAAGTATATGGCCAGGTTCTGAGCCAGGGTTATGAATTGAGAAATTGGATAAGTATTGAAAATGAAATGAAACATGGACACATTTGTCATGTAATTGAAATGGGTTATGAATTTATTCATGTGAGTTAAACATTTGTCAAATGCTAATGTTTTAGTTATTGCTCATATTATGTTTAGCATATCTCTACTGGGTATTGGCTCACCCTATATGGGACATCATTTTCAGGTACAGGTAGTATGCCACCTCCAAAGACGTAGCTTGGGAGGTTTGAGGCTGTTGGATTCTTTTTGATTATTTTTTGTTGTATTACATGTATATCAAGCCAAGGGCTTATTCTGTGTAGAGTTAGTACTCTCTTTTGTAACCAAGTATTGACTTGGAGAGTTGTAAGCCTATAGGGCATTTACTTTTGTTGTCAATATGTAATACATTTTGTGATGGATACTCTGATGATATGTAATTATGCTTTATTCTTTTATATCTAAGCATGTCAAGAATGTATGATTTACGGATTTATTTTGAGGGCGTTACAATTCTAATCAGTTTTAATTTGATAATTTATTGACTCCACTACCATAAAGAACCATAACCAAAAATAACAAATTCATATTTAATATTAAGTAAGACTATAACTTGAATATAATATGTACCTTTAAAAACAAGATGACTCTTAACAAATGATTAATGTCCAATCCAAAAAAAAAAAAAAAAATGAATAGTGTTTTTCTTTGGTCTTTTTGTTTTGTTTTGTTTTGTTTTGTTTTATTATTATCTTTTAGTGGGGACAGTAAACCTTAGTTTATGACTATAATATAGCAATGGGTTTCAATAACCTAACCATAATGCTCATGGCCATTCATATCATGGGCGGGCTTTGGTTTCATAGAAAAGGTATCATATATTTTGCTATAAAAATAAGGGGGCGTTCGGGCGATAAATTTAAATTTGAATTTTTTGGTCTAAAAATTCATGCGCTAAAATATTAAGTTTATAAGAATAAGGTTCTGTGAAATGACCAAATATCCATTCCTATGCATACATGCTTCCTATGCATAGATGCATAGAACAAGGATTGTATCTATTTGTTTAACCTATTTAAATTTTTATTCTCTCTTTCTCTCTCTGTCTCTGTCTCTCTCACTCCTCCTTATGTCTTTCTCTCTCCATCATCGCCCACAAACCTCCTATCTCTCCTTTTGTGATCCCACTACCGACACCACAATGTGTCGCTTCAACGTCGTTGACTCCACCATCGGTCGCCGTCTTGTCTAAGTCGGTGTCTTCGACGTCTTCTCTATCCCTGGCGACTTCAACCTCACTCGTCTTGACCACCTCCTCTTTTTTTTTTGCCTCATCTAGATTGGCCTTCAAGTATTTCTCTCTCTTCACTGGAGCTCACAATGAAAATCTCCCAGTTCAAGCACAACGGAGATCTATTCGTGGCGGTCTAGCACAACGAAGATTTCGTCGAAGTGACCACATCTGTAGCATAATCGAGAAATGACATCACCGACCTCGCAAGCATGTAAAATGGTCATACCATTAGGGTTTTGAGTGTGAATATATATACATTGTGTATATCTGTAAGTATGAGACAAAGATGACTTCATCAGAGAGAATATCAACAAATCTAAAGCAATCGCAGGAGACAGAGATGAAGATCAAGGCTTCGGCAATAGTGGAGCCAAATAGCTGCCGGTGAAGAAGAAAGAGAAGTGAATAAGAAAGAGAGAGAGAGAGAGAGATATAGAGAAAAAAAAAAGAATTGAGTTTATGGAGAGAGAAAAAGAAAGAGAGAGACAGATATAGAGAGAAGAGAAATCAATTTGTAGAGAAAGAGACAAATAGAGAGAGAGAGAGAGAGAGAGATGCCGTGGCTGTTATTTTAACGGATAAAAAAGATCAACAAATAGGAAAAATAATCTTGGTAAATTTGAACAGATAGGAAAAAATAAGCTTGGTGGATTTTAACATATAGATTTTTGAACAGATAATTTCAATAAATAAGAATTTCAACAAATAATTTTTTTTGAACAAATTGAACAGAAAGGTTAAAAAAAATTCAACACAGAGGGGCAAAATTGAAAATTAAATGTTCTTCAAAACAACAAAAGCTACTTCTCACCATAATATTTCAGAAAGCGTGTACTTCTTAGCCAAAAAATTATCCAATGGACCTATTGCCTCAAGCAATCTTTAGATTGGACTTATTATCAATTTTCTCAAACAAAAAAAAATATATAATATTTTCAATAAAATAGATATGATATTACATAAGCATGAATCAAGCTAAAATACAATTTATTTTTTTTCTTTTTTTGGTTGCCAACCGAAAAAAAAAAAACATTTATTTATTTATTTATTTAATTTTATGAAGAGCATATATATATATTACAATTAAAAACTATTTTCTTAGTCAAAACTATATAAGACTTAGTCCCATATTTGCTAAAGTGTTTAATTTGGTAAAAATGCTAGAGAATTCAAAAAAATTCTATAAAAAATTATATACCATGCTCACATGATTGTTAATATCACACTTATATAAATATTATGTAATTTTTTTGAAATTTCAAACATTGCTCTTAATTTAAAAGCCAAGGTATGAGTTTTTTTTTTTGTTTTGGAACAAAGCTAAGGTATGAGATGATAAGCCATCCATCTCCGCCGCCTCTCCTCATCCTTTGACCAAATAAAATAACAAAAATGATTCAGGCCTCGAATTTGAGGCTCGAATTTGCCGAGAGAGAGAGAGAGAGAGAGAGAAGAGAGGGGAAGAGGGCTCGCGGTCGCCGCCCGATCGTCGCCCGGCGTCCTCGCAGCAGCTCGTCGCAGCGTCACCCGGCGTCGCCTCGCCCGATCGTCGTCTCCGGCAGCCCCTGCCTCTGCCCGATCGTCGTCTCCGCAGCCCGATCGTCGTCTTCAGCAGCCCCCGCCTCTGCCTCGCCTCCGCCTCCTCCTCCCCCTGTAATTAGGGCCCCCTCCAGTCCTCCTCCTTCCTTCCTCCTCCTCCTCCCTTCTCTTCTCATTCTTCCTTCTTCATCTTCTTCATTTCTGATTGAACCAGAAAAAAAAAAAAAAAAAAAAAAAAAAAAAAAAAAAAAAAACTCATTCGAGCCAAATTTGAGGCCTCTATCACGACTCATAAAATAATGTTCTCTTCTTATCACCCATTAGGAAGCTGTTGGCTTTTTTAACTTTATTTGACATTTTTATAAAATTTTTAAAAATGAAAAAATTATAAAGAAAATTCTAAATTTTGACCATTTTAACAAAATCAATCATGAGTTTTTAATTCTGTCAATTTAAATCTTAAACTTTTTATTTATTTTCAATTTAAGCCATTTAGGTCTCGTTTAGCAAGCTAACATTTTAGTCAAAAAGTCAAAAAGTTACTAAAAAAGCCAAAAAGCCTATAACCTATACCAAAAAGTTAAAGATTTTGGGTACGTTTGGTTTGGTTTTGAGAGAGTAGTTTTTAAAAGTTGTTTTGGGGAGAGAGTTTAGAAATTTTTTTGGTTTGTTTGGTTGTGTATTTTGAAAGTACTTTTGGAGTTTGGGAGTTTGAAATAATTTGATATTTTGTTGTAATTGAGTAGATGTGTATGAGAGAAAAAGTGATTGAAAATGAGAGAGGAGAGAGAAAAAGTGATTCCAAACATCTTTTTGTATATCTTTTCGTAAAAAATCAAAAAATCATTCTAAATATACTAGTTTTTTTAACTTCATATTTTAGTCAAAAAGTCAAAAAATTACTAAAATAGCATGTTCCCAAATGAGGCTTTAATTAAGTAAAGTTAATGAAAAAATAATATTTTAGTCAATAAACTTAATGTTATGTGAATATTTATAAAATGTTTAAAATACAATTTTTTGTTAAATTTAATGACTAATTTTTTTGGGGTTAATTTTATTTAATAAAAATAGGCAAATGGTTTAGATTAAAAACAAATCAAAAAAAATTAAAACAAAAAAAAAATTGAAACTAAAAATTTATTTTGTTATAAAAATAAAATTCTAAGATTTTTTTTTACAATTTCTTATACAAAAATTGATGTGTTTAGAAACTTGAGTAGCTTTTTAATTTTTTTTTTTTTTTTATGGGTGACAATGTTGAGTATTTTTGACTTTGTTAATTGAAGACAAATAACTTTTTTTAACTTTTTAATTTACTAAGGACCTTTTTAAAGTATCAATCTTATCTTAAGGCCCGTTTGTTTGGAGAGTTAGAGAGGGAATTGGGATTGATAGCGAGATGAGACACACTAATATTATGTTTGTTTTGAGAGATTGGGAGGGGATTGATAGTGAGCTCCGGATTATGATGGGCCTCCCCAAGGGGATTCGGATGGGCCTCAAAGACTTGGTATTAGAAAAATAGTCCGGCAGACTATAAATTTTATTTTTTATTTTTTTATTTTTTACATGTCAGGCATTTTTTTTTGAACATTAATGTTTAATTTTTTGTATTTTTTGTTAAGTAAAAATCATTATTTTATTTGTTTTATTTTTTTTTGGAAATTTTTTATTTTATTTTTATTTTTTTAAAAATTTTTACATGTTGGGCATTTTTTTTAAAACATTAATGTTTAATATTTTTGTATTTTTTATTTGTTTTATTATTTTAAATTTATTTTATATACAGATAATTTAACAATCCCTACACTAACAACTATCATCAAAACAAAAACAATTTTACTTAATCCCCTCATTATCAATCCCGTCACTATCAATCCCCTCCATTCTACCTCTGAAAACAAACGGGGGCCTAAGAGTATGGCCGAACCGCTGCCCCTTTCCATTTAATCATGGACAAAACCTACCTTTCAATCTGACTAAAGTAAACGACTTTGACTTTTAGAACAACCAACATGTAAGAGCAACTTCAACTATACTTTTTACTTTTTATTAGTTAAAGTATGAAAAAAGTATACTCTTTATTTTACCTAATTACTTTAGTTATTGTATTCTCCAACCACACTCTTTATTTTAGCTAATCATTCAAACTAACTTAATTAATTTTGAAAACAAAAAATACTAATTGCTGATATTTTATTAATATAAATTTGCAATAATAATAAATTTGCCCATACAAGCATACAAAACCTGTAGAATGAGGAGAAAAAAATACAAAATACAAAATAAGTTATTCCGTAATTCATCAAGTAGAATTGAAAGAACATATAAAATCATTACATACACATATACATATATAAAATTCCAAATCTAAGACATAAACATACAAAAATTCAATACATATTTGTTTAGAGAGCCTATGAGGCTCTTTAATTGTAGCTAGCAAAAAGGTAGAATGGTAAAGTAGCTAACCCAATAACCAGCTTATTGGAGCCTAAAATTAGAGTTACATTGGCTAAAATACCTAACAAATTTTTTTTTTTTTAACTATCCCCTTAGAGATGCTCTAAGGACCTGCTTCTATTCCTTTAAACAACAATGATATATCACTCTAAATCAATGAGCTTTAGTGAGCTCTAATGACATGGAAAGTAAAAATAATAAAAAAATAAAATAAAATAAAATAAAAAAACACCACTATCACAGTGAGACTCACACCCTATTAGAGCTATTAGAGCTCCAAAACATTTTTGTCCTTCAGATTGCTTGGTTGACAGGATTCCGAGCCCTAATCAATAGGTAAAATGGGATTAGAACCTTGCTCCTTCAATTTCCCAAACAATCTCTGACTCATCAATTAGGGTTGGTTTGGAATGATTTAAATGAGTGCATTTTTTGACTTTTTGTGAAATATGGGTTGGGTATGGGTTGGGTTTGAAGTGATGTGATAGAAAGGTGATGTGACTTAAATATGATAGTAACTTTTTGACTTTTTTAGAGTACCCCAAATAAGGCCTAAAGCTCAATCATAATAATAATAATAAGTCTACGTTTTGCATTGATTTTTTTAGTTAATTTTTTTATGTTAAAATTTTTTTAACTTGGTTTTTTTTAGGGCTGAGTAAGAAATCCATGAAATCCGTAATCTGATCCAGTCCAGTCCAATCCAGTAGGTTTGGATTGGTTTTTTGAATCCGTGGTTCGATTCCGGATTGAAAAATTAAAAATTCGTAGTTCACGCGATTGGTTTCGGATTGAACCCCACGGTTCCGGATTGGAATTGATCTGGACCGTATATAAATAGTCTATATTTTTATTATACACTCTCCTACATAGTATCTTCTCTTATTTCATATAAAACTTAAATCCAAACCTAAACTCGCATAGTATCTTCCTTTTTTTACTTTTGTTTGCTAGTTTTTAGTGTTAATTTGTAATGGTCTAAATACTTATGGTGGAACTAATTTTTTTATGATTGTTTAAATTTTAGAACAGTATGTCACTATTATAAAAAGACATGTTGCTATTGTGAAACTAATATAGTGCTATATATATATTTTTATGAAATTAAAGTGTTATATATATATTTTTTGTTATTTCATTATGTAAATCTGTGGTGCTACACCGATCCAATCCGTATTTAAATGGATTGGTTCCACGATTTAAACGGATTGGATTGGTTCCAATTTTTCAGGAACCATAGATAATAGATTGGTCCTGGTTTTACCCCAATCTAGTCCAATCCGGACCATGCTCACCCCTAGTTTTTTTAGCCTCGTTTGGTTTGATTTTTTTGATTTTTTTGACTTTTATGAGAGTAAAGTGTAATGATTATGATTTGGATTTGACATTTTATCTTATTAATTTATGTAACCAATTTTATTTTTTTTATATTTTTTTAGCCAAAAATCTAAACCAAACGAAACTTAATCAAGTAAAAAACTGTTTAACAAAGTGTCGCGTCCCAAATTCAACTCAAGATGGGTTTTTTTTTTTAATTCTTCAATAGGAGAGCAATTACAATTATAAAATATATTAAATTGGACAATTGAAATGGGGTATTTGGTCATAGCCCCCTCACTATCTAATTTGTCTTTCAAAAGGACAAGAATTATATAAGTACTTTCAAAACCCTCTGATATTTTAAAACTTGTTTCTTTTACTATATTACCCTCATATCTATTAGCTCTCCTATTAAGCCATCTTCACTATGTATTTCAGAGTAAAATTTTACTCTGTATGAAAGTAAAATTTTACACTCTGAAACTAAAGTAAAATTTTACTCTGTATAAAAGTAAAATTTTACTTTGTATAAAAGTAAAATTTAACTCTGAATGAGAGTAAAATTTTACACTCTGAAACTAAAAGTAAAATTTTACTCTGAAAAATAAGTAAACTGTGAGACTCTGAAGCTAAAAGTAAAATTTTACTCTGTATAAAAGTAAAATTTTACTCTGATTCTGTCAAATGAAAAAAACAGAGCAATAGAACCAGAGTAAAATTTTACTCTGATTCTATCAAATGAAATTTGATGTTTACTCTGAAAAATCGATGGAACTTGGAACTTTGAGCTTTGAGCTTTGAATCAGGCCTATAATCCTTGAATCAATCGATATTTACTCTGAAAAACATTGAATCAGGCCTATAATCCTTAAATCAGGCCTATAATCTGAAAATTTCAGAGAAATCTCAATTTTTCATACCCTGGTTCTTCAGATTTTTCAAATTTTACAGATTTTTCAGATTTTTGAAACTTTGAGCTTTCAAAAATCTTGAGATTTTTCATACATACAGATTTTTCAGATTTTACTTTACATCTTTGAGCTTTTGAGTTCGAATCAAATGATCGCCGAGACCGATCTATGCAATCATTCAAATCTCCGATCTTAAAGACTCAAAACACACACATATATAGATATATATATAGATTAGAGATCGGAATATGTAGATATACATATATATATATTCGAATTCAAATCTCAAAACACATATATATTCGAATTCAAATCTCAAAACACACAAACACACACATACACACATATATATATATAGATATATTCACAGTTTTGGTTGAAATCACGAGAGCTCCGAACGAATCCAATCCAAACCCTAGGAATGGAAGAGAGAAGGAAAAGAGAGAATTATACTTTCGAGGTCTATTTAAGTTCAATTTCGGAAGTATATATATATATATAAAGCTCTTGATCTGGTTGGTGCTTTGTATATTTGGCTTGTTTGTTTCTTGAGAAATTATCAAAAGCAAAAAGAAAGTTTAGCATGGAGTGGCCTGCGTATTTGGACAAGTATGAAAAGCTCCTGACAAGTATGAACATGAAAAATTAGATTCTTATTCCACCGCCTTTCCGATAATGAGGACTGCAAAACGGTGGGTTAACCCGAACCAATCAAGTATAAGAGAGTGGGGAAGAGAGTGGGAAGAATTAGTTGAGGGTATAATAGCCATATAAAATATTTAAATAATAAATTTTGTCCTTTAGGAAAGACTTTATAATTATGAGGGGGTTTAGAAAGTATAATTTTTTTCTTAGTCCTTTTAACAATGAAAGGAAGGTAAAGGGGGTTTATAGCTAAATTTTCCAATTGAAATCTCAGCTTGCTTATTTTTTATTTTTCAAAAATATTTTTTGGAAAATTTTTCTATTTTGTTTTTTATTTTTTTATTTTTACTATTTTTTTAATATTTTAAGCAATTTTTTTAAAAATTTTTAGATACACCTAACATAAATACACATAAAAAGTATAATTTATGTAAAAAAATATTTTAAAATTTCACCAAATACCAAAAAAAAAAATTAAAAAAAACAAGAATTCGATATATTTTTTGTATTTTTATGTATTTATTAATTTTTTAAAATATTGTTTTACAATTTTTTTACTTTTTAGATATATCTAAGTAAGATGCATCTAAAAAAGTAAAAAAAAAAACTTAAAATTATAAAAATATTCATTAAAAACAAAAAAAAACACGAAAAACAAAAAACTCAGTTTTCAAAAAACTTAATTCAAAAAACTTAAACCAAACACACATCTTTTTTTTTTTTGAACGGAATATAATTGAAATCTAACAAGGCCTCTTTTAGCAAAGAGGTTAAAAGTAGATTTTTGGTTTTTAACCTTTTTTGGGTTACATCACTTCTCTACCTTTTTATACCTTTTTTTAAATAATAAAAAAAAAACAAAAAAACTAACTTTTAACTATGGGTGTAAATTTGGCCCAGCCCGGCACACCTGGGCCCAAGCTCGGGCCAACCTATGTCGGGTCTCGCGGGTTCCCGCCAAAATTTGAGTTGGGTCGGGCTGGGCCGGGCCACGGGCCAGAAAATTAGGCCCAAGCCAAACCCCAAGGGTGCATTCGGGCCTTGGACGGGCTGGCAGGCCTGGCCTCGGGCAAGGCCGGTGGGCCTAGACTTGGGCTTGAACAATTTTCTTTTCTATTTTTTTCACCAAAAATTTATTTTTTCTCACAAAAAATGATACTGAGTCTCGGCACGGGCAGGGTTTTGAGTAGGCCTTGAGCGGGCTTATAGGCCAACCCATATGGCCCAAGCCCACAAGCCAGGCCGGGCTTCAAAATGATAGCCTAGGTCTAGGGTCCCAGACTGGGCTCAAGTTTGGACCTAACCGGACCTAATTGGGTCAGGCCCACCCGGACCACAGACGGGCTTCAAGCCATCTACGACTATAGACCATTTTTACACTCCTACTTTTAACCTACTTCTCAAAATAACCCAAAGTCAAAAAGTCACAATTACTAAGCCCAACAAGTCTAACAACCAACACAATATATAGTCCAAACTATATATAATCTTCGTAATGGTCAAAAGAAATAACTACCAAAAAGTGTTTTGTCCCAAATTTGACTCGAGATTTTTTTGTATATATATTAATCAGTATGAGAGTAATTACAATTATAAGATATATCAAACCGAACAATTGAAATCTAACAAAGTCAGAAAGCCATAAGAGTTGAACTCGTAACTTCAAACCACAAAATGATGTTATACAACCACTAAACCGAAATCACAAATTATACAACCCTTTTTTGGTACTCCACCATCCTAACAAATGCAAGCCTTATGTTAAAACCTTAAGGTTTTGTATGTTTGTGTGCGAGGTTGATTTCGCACTATAGCAACAGATGGAGCTTCATGGCTAAGCTGGACAATCTGAAAATAGAAGTCTGCACAAGTAACAAATGGTGAGGGTTCCTTGACTAGGGTTCGGTTGGAAAACTCCTCCGATGCTAAAGTTAGGAACTAGAGATAAGGTAGAGAGGATGAATTGCCCAGAGAATGTAGAATCCCTCTAAAGAAATATTGAGGTTACCTTGTATAGGCGGTGCATACTTGCTCTCCAAGTCCTTTGTCTCTCTCTACCCTCTTATCCTTTTTGTCCTATCCCTAATTGCTCTTTATTGGAGGAGGACAATGAATCTGTCTGATACCCAAGTGCGCAAACCTGTTGTGTGTACCACGTTCTCATGCTCTCTACGTCTCCATGATCTATACACATAGTGGTGCGGGAACAAGGCAGTGGAATTGGGATCCTCCCCTTGCACTCCCTACTTGCACTCTCTCCTTGTAGGGCCTTCGGGCCTACTTTTAAGTCTAATTTTAATAATCCGAACCGTTCATATTTTAAGATTTATTCAGTATATCAAACCTGTAAAAAATCAAGTTGATCGGATATCATAAAGCATGTGTTCGGAAAACTGTTTATTAAATTTTTTTAAAAAATAGTTTTTAGTTCGATTTTTTCGAACACATACTTTTTGATATCCGATCAACTTGATTTTTTACAGGTATGATATAATGAATAAATCTTAAAAAATGAACGGTTCGGATTATCAAAATTGAGCCTAAAAGTAGGCCCGAAAGCCCTGTAAGGAGGGAGTGCAAGGAGAGAATATGTGCTCCAAGGCAGTGCATCTATGACTCGCAGAAGTCTTTTTCGAAGTGTCTGGTTGGCCTTGGGCCAACCCCCATGTTCAGCCCACTTTGGAGTATCTCTGGTCTTAGGCCGATCCCCATGCTCAGTCCGCTCAGGCAACCATTTGGTCCTAGGTTGTCTGCCATGCTCGATCAACTCGGGTGGCCGTTTGGTCTTGGGCCAACCCACATGCTCGGTTCACTTCGGAGTGCTAGTTTTGGCCTTAACTAATTTGGCCCTCTTCAGTTTTAAATAAAAAAGCATTTGTAAAAAACAAAATGGTATTATTATTTTTTATTTTCCAATTTGTGGTTGACAATGTTGGGAACTCTTTTGGTATATATTCCTGCAAGGTTGTGTATCATATGAACCCTATTAAGTATTTTTTATATGTTATGCATTTTTACAGTAAATGTTACGTAATTTTTTTTATAAAATTACAACAATTTGTAATTCAGAAATGAGATTATGGCTTGTAATAATGTTACATATTACTAAAAAAATTGTGCAATTTTATTTATGAATCTCAAATTAATATTTACATAACACACCTCTTTTAAAAGGTCTATACAAAGGAATTTCCTTGAAGAATATAAGGGAAAAGGCTCAGACCCCCAGTGGGGTGACCCCCAGGCCCCCAGTGGGGTGTGATTGGTCCATTAATTTATTTTTTTTATTTTTTGATTTTTTTATTTTTTTTCTTCATGCAATGACCATCCCGCACGTGTGTGTGGGTGGTGGGGGTGCCTTGGAGCTGGGGGTCTCCAGCATCTCTCAAAAAATCCAGTTTTCAAGCTCTTCTTTATTTTTTCATCCACTGTCACCTAACCAAATTTCACCACATAATCTGTACCATTCTACAACCACCAACCAAAATCAAAACCCATAATCTGTACCATTCTACAACCACCAACCGAAATCAAAACCCTTTGTAACATAATTTTAATTTCTAAAATAATCATAGTGATTTTCTTCAAATATTTAATTTTGCTTAACAATTACTTTAAAATTTTAAAAGGTAAAATCAACCAACAAAAAATACTGTTAAGTTCTCCAATTACATACGTTAGCATGCATAAGTCTTCTAGTACAAATATATATGTACAAGATCAGAAAATTATTCCTAGCAAAAAGCATAACTACTCTAATGGAGATCTTTTTGTAAAACGTAACAAAGGCTAATTCAAGTTCTCTTTCTCAACACAGCAACTCAATAACAAAGATCGACAATATAAAACTCAAAACCGAGACTTTACAAATCAATCTCTCATTAACTCTATCAATATTCAACCCAATTAGGGTCCCATTTCAATATAAAGATGGACAAATTAAAACTAGTTTTGTTGTCATTGGGTAAGCGATTAAGAAACAGTGAAGCCCAAATGAGCCAAAGTGTCACTTCCAGAATGAAGAAAATTCTATAGTCCCCAACATTAGTGTCAAACAAATTTGAAAAAACAATTTACAGACTTCTAAAATGTAAATATTTTTGCGCTTTTGATGAAAATCATTTTTCTTTCACTTACTTTTTACACAACCAAATAGTTAAAAATGACATAAAAACAAATGTAGCTAGTATTGATTAAAATGGTAACGACTTGTAGTTTTATTAAGAAAAATAAATTTATACAATCATTAGGCCAAATGCCTTCTAATGACAAGACATTACCATTTTAATAAATTCCTCTCCATAGAAATAAACCATCACCACGAAGGGTATCAACTTCCTCTCCATAGGAGTTGACCATGAGAATTTACACCACAAATAATGTTACACAACGAATAGGCCAAATGCCTTTCTCTTTTTTTTTTTCTTTTTTTCTTTTTTGATTTCACTCACATTTTTTTTTTTTTGAACTGAGACTTCACTCACATTTGGTTCTAGATTTTTTTAGGAAAAATTGCAAATCATTGGTCTTGTCACAAAATATTTAAAACTTCATGAAAAGATTTATAACTTTAATTATTGAAGTTGATAAAATTTACCATTGATTTGCAAATTTTTTTTTTTTTTGGAAACATGCGATTTTCCCCTTTTCTTAGCTGATGCGTTGACCCATCTTCGGTTAGTTGAATTTTTTCCCTTAGGAGTTGTTTGGCAATACGCTGACTTGGTTAAAAAAAATATGTTATTAAAAAAATTAAAATTTCAAAAAGTCATATAAAAAATTAGGGCAAATTATGACAGTAATCCATGTATTTTATCTTTTGTGTCATTTTAATTCCTGTACTTTCAATTAACTCAATTTTAATAATGAATTTATGATTTTGTCTTAATTTGGTGTAATTGATTACAACTCTTAGCATTTTTTTTTATAGAAAATACGCACATAAGTATCATGTGCCATATTTTTAAGGGCAAGATTATAAATTTACTCAACTCAATTAATTAATCTCAACCAATTTATTGATAATTTTGCTTAAAAAGCACTAACGATATTATTAATTTGACCAAATTAAAACAAAATCTAAAATTAAGAGTCAAAATTGAGACAACTGATAGTGTAGAGACCAAAATGACATAAGATATCAAATATAGGGACTATCGGTGTAATTTGTCCAAAAAATTAAAAATTCATTCACATTTTCTTTATTTTTTACATGTTTCTTTTTTTTTTAAAAAAAAATTGTAAAAAGTTAAAAATCCATTCCCACCTCAAGTCAATGCAATTTTGTTTTTGATAAATTTTTTTTTTTTGTGTGGTTATAATCAATAAGAGGGAAATAGGTGAAGAAAAATTATACCGTGAAATGATAAAATTCAAAACATCACACCACTTCCTTTGGTATTCAACTTGTAAGTTAGTTTATTAACTTAAAATTAGGTCTACAAAAAAATTAGCGCTTACAAAATTAGTTCATTTGACGCATTTTTTATTTTTTTGATTGTCTTTAGTTGATTTTTTTTTGCATAAATATATATGACAAATGACTTATTGTTTTATTAAGAAAAATAAATTTATAAAATGATGAATAATTGACAACAATTGTTTTATTTAGCTGCGAGGGTATTCGAGTTAATTTATTCATACCTCAACTAATTTTATTCTAGGTCTAGTCAAACATAGGCTATTTGCATCTGAACTAAAAAAATTGATGAAAATTTCTTTTCTCGCATCCTCACTCCAAAAATTGAAATTGAGATAGGATTTGTAAGCATTTTTTTGGGTCGTAAACAAAGCTGCAGCCAATTATATTTAATTTAATTTTTATTTTTATTTTGGATGTAGTGACAACCAAATAATAACCTCTCAAAAAGTTAATGGACATATGGTTGGATGTAGGGCCTGGTACATGTAGTCACAGGCGACACACCACATTCATACAAGTTGCCCAAAAATTGTCTTTTAGTTGGTAATTCAAGAATAGTATAAGGGCATTTTGGTCCCTTTATAGATAAAACTTGAAATAGGTTAGGGTGGCTTTATATGCATCCCAAAATATTAGTCGGACATCTTAATACTTTGAACACATCACTTTAAAATTTAATACGCATTCATTATTTTGGACATTCCAAAGAATACTTATTATATCCTAAAAAATCTTAGAAAGATGCTTAGCATACCCCACAAAACCAAATTAGTCTCAATTCTCTCCAACTCAACTTCGAGAAACACAACAAATCAAACCTCTTCCATCATCGTCCACCCCCATCGGAGCCCACAAATAATGTCAAACATCACCTAAGAGGGAGATTTCTACCAGACAATTGGGTCGGGCAAGGCCCACCATGTTAATCGTTATGAACCTAGCGAGAGAGCCATTTTGCGCACTTGGAATGAAGCACAAGTTGAACTAGGCATGATGGTCAAGGACTTAGGGTCGCACAGAGATTGGGCCGAGCTAAGCCCAAGGTAATTGGGCGGCACTGCTTGACCGAGCAGGGTATGCTAGATCTATGGACTTCGTTGAATATAGACGTATCGTGCAAAGACTTAGTCTTAACTCAATAGCTCTCAGGCCAAAATGAGTTAGGAATGACTAAGTAATTACTCAACTGGAAGATAACCGAACAAACGGTTGTCAGCTTATAAGTGGATAGGCTTCACGAAGACCTAAATGGTTAGGCTACTTAAGGATGGGCTTTATCCTTAAGAGATTGACTCCTAATAGGAAGTTGTTGAAAGGAATTACAGTTCCTCTAGGACTTTACTATGCCGAAACATACAAAAGTCTCAAAGTTCAACCTAAGAAAAGTAATGCAATTCTATTCATAGAACTCCTAGAGAGTTTTTCCCCAGTCTTGATCATATTGTTCTAATTTAAGCATCAGAAGGGTTTTTTGGCACACACCCACTAGTAAGCTCATCTTTCTTGTGAGTTTCAGATCATATGATGTTGTTTGTAGAGGGTCAAACTTAACCACGAGGTACTAGCGTGCGGGGTAAATTTTGTGTCTGCACATCACTCCAAAACAAAGTAGGAGAAATTAGAAAGTTTACAAAGCCAAATACTTTTTTTTTTGGATGCTCAATATCTAACAAAATTGAATTTATTTGGAATCAAATTTTTGAATATATGTAATTTGCTTCGAAATATAATACCAGATAATTCTGTTTGTTCGGAATTGGAATATGAACAAGTTAGAAAATTAAATGTTCAAAAACACAAAGCCAAGCATAGACAATTTATTCGGATATTAACTATTGAACAATATCAAATAATTTGGAAACACAGTGTGAAATGTATGAAATTTTTTTAGAACCAAGTTTCCAAATAAATAAAATTCCTTTTGTACTAAATTTCTGAACAAATTTCACAAACCTACTGACCAAAAACAATGAAGACAAACAAAAAAAATATCATTTCTATATAAAAAAAAAAGCTTAGAAACGCCTTTTTCATTGTTCATCATGAATTTCAATATGAAATAGAATGTAAGAATGATGGATTCAAGGGAAATTGGGTTGAGTATGGAGATGCAAAGTGAACAGACTAAGAATAGAAGAAAAGAGATAAGGAAAGATTGAGACTAATTATTATATGGGATGTCTAAAATACTATGATTTGCACTTTTTTCAATATCAAATACTTTTTGGTTATTTTAAATAGGGGCATAATAGCAATAAAAAAATTTCATTACGTTGGAGTGTTCAACCAATCAAATAGAGCCACCTAATAGGTGAGAGAGGCTCTAAATGCATTCCAAAATTTTAGTTGGGCACCCCAAGACTCTCGACATTTGATTTTGAACTATAAAATTTACTCTATTATTTTGAACATCTCAAATAATATCAATTTTAACTTCAAAAACTCTAAATACATTCAACATAGCAAATAGCCCCTAGTCTATCATTGGACAAAAACAAAATCACAAGAACTTCTCACAACATACTGTCGTTCAAACTCTCAAAGCAAAGGTTCCACGCAGACAACAACAACACCGTCGGTCACAACTGTTACTGTGACGCCCCAAAATAAATAACATTATCCCATCATATAACATTTCTTACCAATGATCAATAACATTATATCTTCTCTTCCATTTATAACTTTGATAAATACAAAAGCTAAAGCATGCAGTATATACTTATAAATCCTAGATTCTGAATCTATAGCATATGATAGGGATATATGAATTAAAATAAAAATAAAACCAAATTATTATACGCCCTAATGGCTACATCTTTCCAAGTTAATGTTTGGGTACAACAAAATGAATTTAACTCAATACAATTAAAGTCCGAGACTTAAACAAAAATAATGACATCAAATAAACAAAATGAAGCTTTTGGCTCCAAGTCCTCACAAGCTACGTCTTTAGTGGAGATATATCATCAACACCTAAAATTTGTTTTCTACATAGGTGAGCCAAAACCCAGTAGAGATACTTTAACACAAAATATGAATCTTAATAAAGTCATAAGGTGAATGAACATGCATGCCATTTGTCAAACATTCCTCATTTTCCATCTCAAAACTATGCAATGCCCGATCATGAATCAATTCATGAAAATAATTCTTTTAAAATAGAAAACATGGTAGTGGATATAAAACACTGATAGGGCAGTGGATACAAAACACTGAGAATTTCTAGGTACAGGTTTGCTAGTAGGCTATACAAGCATTACCAAAACTATTTTACTGGTACTAATCGGAATGATTGACACCTAATCGCGTAGGTTTTTGGACTTTCACCAAAGACACACAGGCCAATAATATAAACCACAACCATACCCCTTAACTAGATTCACCAAGGTATACACTCATTTTTCTCAAAAACAAATACATTTTCAATGTTCAAGTATAAAATGATGCTTGATTCACAATATATGAGAAGTTGGTTTCAATTTAACCTAATTCTCATGTAATTTCTACAACAATCAAGACTATTCTCCACCAATAGCCCAAAATAAATATTTCTACTCAATAGATAATTTTTCAACAATAAATAAAATCTCATAAATTTCAAAATGGAAGCAATAATAAATATCTGACTTCACTCTCATCATCAACAGATACATTCTCCATATCTTTTCAAAGCTCAACAACTTTTCCTTTACTTCTATAAACCTAATATCAATGATTTTCCAACAAAATCTCCTTTATTCTTTAAAATCTCATTTAAAGAATAAGTTTCCAAAATTTCAACACAACCCAACAATTTACACCCTTCCCCAGCATTCTCAAGCATTTATTTGAAAAACTCCTCTTTTACTTTCCAAAACCAAACCCTAGGTTCAACCAAAAACCCCTAAATCACTAATTCTTTTCAAAAAGCAAATAACTAAGCTAAGAACCATATTAAAGATTGAAAAAATCCCTACCTTAAGTAGAAGACAAGAGAGAGAAAAAGGTAGAAGCTTGGCGGAGCTGAAAACAACAACCCCTCCAATTAGAACGAAGCCTTAAACGCGCTCAACCATTTTCTCCAAAGGGCGAGGGTGAGAAAACCAATGGATTGTGAGTCTTTGGAGCTAAAGTATAAGAACTAGAGAGAGAGAGAGAATGAAGATTTTGGATTTTGAAATGTTTAGAGAGAGAGAGAGATGAAAAAGTGACTAAAAATGGCCTTCTCTCGAACTGATAGATGCGCAGATCGTTTGAGCGACCAAAACATCGCTTGAGCGTCAGACACAATAAGTGACATTGCTCGAGCGACCAAAAACACCGCTCGAGCAAAGATACCACACTCCCAATAGTTTTGTAGACTGTAAAAGACCACTCAAGAATAAGAAAGACTGCTCAAGCGAACATGCAAAAATTTGGGCAACAACTCTTTAAAAAACTAACTCCCAAACTTGTTTCAACGCAATCACAACTCCCAAATAACCAAACTCAAGTAGTAACAAGATGAAAATGAGATGAACAACAGTTAAGAATATGGATTCTCGAATTCAAAAGCAAGAGATGGGTCGGGTCTAAACTGGAACCGTTATAGTTACACATTGTTGCCTACTATCGTAGCCCATGACCATCAGACCTCGTTGGCCACCATCGTCGCACATATGTAATTTGCTAAGAGTTATAATATTGGAGAATTTCCTTGTTTGGCACTAGAACCTAAGAAAATAAATGTAATTTGTTCGGTACTTGATTTATGAACAAAGTTCATAAAACCAATTCGTAGAAACGATGGCTGAACAAAAAATGTATACTCTTTATCAAAAACAGTTTCAAAACATCTTATTCATTATCCATTGTTGACTTCAAACCCTACCCCCTTTACTAGAACTCCCACTCTATTGTTCCTTCCCAAACGTCCCCTTTTCAACAATCGCCATTTAGAATCCAAAACCTTAGAGATGGTGGAAGTAGCAATATCGAAGGATTTGAAATTCGCAACAAAATTGACAATCTCCTTCCTCACCTTTGTATTGTGTTGTGTTGTGTTTTTTGGATTTTTATTTTGATTTGGAAGTAGTAGAATGGTGGTGGGAGATTTGCAGGTGGTGGGGAAATAAAAGTTGGGGTGGCAAAATGGTGTTAGAAGTGGTGGAATGATAAGGGAAAGGAAATTGGGGTTAGGGTTGGGCGTGGCGGGATGATGCTGGAAAGGAGGCTATGGTATGGTGGGTTGGGGTGGTGGTGGTGCAAGTGAATAAACGGTAGTGATGGTGGAGAATATGGTAGTTACGAAATATGTATATACACATAATTTGTGTCTATATGTAGTGTGTAAATGGAAGAAGTGTATTAAATTGACAAAATTATTGTTTTTTTTTTTTTTTTCTTTTTCTTGTTAGTCTAATTAATAGAATTGAATGAGTGATTGTAATGTGACCAATTTAGAAGATTAGAGTTTCAATTAATAAAATAAAAAATTCATAATTTAATTATTATAAAAATCCAAAATTTTTATTATTGTAATTTTTTGCTTTATTTTGTTAGCCGTGAAAATTGAGGGTTAACATGATTCGATTTTGAAATAAATCAAGACCAAATTACTACTTATGGTTCTATGAAATTAGGAATCAAATTTAATCATAAAAACATTGGAACCAAATCAAATTGTACCATGAAAATCAGGTTCAATTTGGTTTGGATTCACGGTTTTTTTTTTTTATAAATCCTGTCATCTTTTATAATATAATGAAAATATACTCAAATATCAAATAATGTCATCGTTTTACAAATAATAATTATTTAAAACTAGTTCTATCATTATACAATAGCACACCAACAAGAGAAAAAGGTCAAAAATTTATAAATATATATAATACTAAAAAGATACTTGACGGTATGATAAATAACAAACTAGATATATACGGTCTATACCTATAAAATTATAGGTCGAATTTTAAAATATGAATCACATATTTTAAATAATATCCGAAAACTAATAAAAACGTACAATTTAGGAGGTGTTTGGAAGTCATAAAAAGTCACATATTTTTTTAATTTTTTTGTCTTTAGTGATTTTTTTTTTCTAAATTATGTCAATTTTTTATTTTTATTTTTTTGATCCGTCTTGTGTAAACGAATCTAAAAAATAATTTTTGAAAGAGAAATGCTAGAAACCCACAATTTAGACCCTTAAATTTATTCACAATAACGTGGCAAAGGAGATATGTCCTACATAATTGAGTGTGTGACAAATCAAATATTAATATTTATCATGCCACACCATTGTGGTCAAATTGTGGAAGGTTTTTTTGGTGGGTTTTAAACATTTTTATTTTTAAAAAAAAGCCAGAAGAAGCAAAAAAAAACAAAGTTCACTATTTTTTGCGTTTTGTTTATTTTTGACTTTTTTTGGATTTTTTTTGAATTTTTGATTTTTTTAAAAATTTTCTGTTCATCTCGTTGAGTTGAATCTATTTTTTTTTTTTTTAATTAAAGACGAAACAAAATATCAAATAAGTAAATTCCAAACATTAATTTAATCTGTTGGAACTAATTTATAATTTTTTTTAGGTGAATTACGACGGTAGTTTTTATATTTTAATTCTTATATTATTTTAGTTTTTGTAATTTCAATTGACTTAATTTTGATCATAAATATTCTTTTGTCTTAATTTGGTCAAATTGATTCCATCTCTTAATTTTTTGTTATAGAAAATAAGTACATAAGTGTTATGTGTCATATTTTTAAAGATAAAATTATAAAATTTGATAAGTTAATCTTAACTAATTTGGTGATAATTTTTTTAAAAAATACTAACAATATTATTAATTAAATCAAATTAACACATTATTAAATCAAATAAAAATATAAAAACTAAAAGAACACAAAAAAATAAAATATAGAACCTTCAGATATAATTTGTCCAAATTTTTTTCCAGCCATAGCGAAAATGACTAATATATCTCTTTCGTTAAAACGGCAAACACACGTCATGGAAAAGTAAAGGACCGGGTGAATAGCCTCGTGATTAAACAGTTGAGGGGTGTGGGGTTGAGGCCCACCCTGTCTTCCTTTTGGTCGGTTTTGACCCAAACCCTCCCCTCCCCCCCGTTACATTACATTTCTATTTTCATTAGAAAAACACTTATTCTGTTTGGTTGGAAAATTTTGAAAAGAATTTAAAAAAAAATAAAAAAAAAAAGTAAAATGTGAATAAAATATACCTATATTTCATATAGTTTTACACACATTTTCTTTTCCCTTTCCTTTTCTAAATTCCTCCTCGAATCCCCTGACCAAACACAACATAAAACTTTAATTTTTAAATTTTAAAATCAATTCTAATAAGCTTATAGTGAACCTTATTTATTGTGATGTGATATGATGTTTTGATTTTAATTTATTTTTTCTTATTATATTATTAATATGAGAAATGCATCAGACCCCACTATGATGACTCTCAGAACTCCAGTGAGATCTGATTAGTCAAAAATATATATATATATACATTTGAAAGTCTTGCAAGCACAGCCCACGTAGAGCTGGAGGTGCTGGACAACCCCACGAATTCCCAGCACGGTTGTATTAATGTGCCTGTTTGGTGTAACTTAAAAGCTGCTTATTTTAGCTTTCAGCTTAATTTAAGCTATTTTAATGTATTTGATTTAGCTTATAGTTTATAGTTTTTTGGAAATCAGAAATCAACTTATTCTTTGAGTGGGGCAGGAGATGCTTAATTTATAAGTCAGAAATCAACTTATATTCATAATTATAAGTTATAAGCTATTTAGACATAAATTATAAGTAATTTCCCACAACTCTACTAAACAGGATCAGTATTTTATTAAAACCCTAAAATTAATATTATGGATCATTGCGGTTTTCATTATTCAAATATAACTTAACAAGAAAGCTGCCAAATTTTGCTCTGACACTAGCCCACTGCTCTCTCTCTCTCCTTTGCATAAAGATCCACAACAACATTAGAATAAAATTAAAAACCTCATTGTTTAGGATCTTAATGACAAGTTTTTTAACTCTTCTAACCTCATCTTATATTCTAATCTCCCTCTAAATTTGTCTGCTTCTGTATAGCTATATAGATATAATAATATATAATAATATATTCTTGTTTCTCTCTCTCTCTCTAAAATACAACAATGGTGGAGGAGATGGTTCGTCCTGTAGCTCTGGAACCGAACAGTGTGGTTGCTTCTGCGCAAATGTCAAACTCGGACTTTAGCTTTCTCTCTCTTCAACGCATCTCGTGATCTTATCTTCTTCGACACTGTTCCACATTCCAGGTTGATTTTTCTCTATCGCTTTCTTTTCTCTACCTTTTCTTTTCATTTCAACTTTCTCTTCTTTTCTTTCTACGAATCTGTTGAATGTGAGTGAACCTTCCTCTTCCCTCCACTCTCTTTTCAGATGCTACTCTCTCTGTTTACTACTACTCAAGTTTTTGGGAATCGTAGTGCAGTTTCGATTTCGTCATTTGCTATTTTCAGATTTTCTTTCAGTCAAGTGATTCGAGCTTAGTTTGTTGATTTTTCAAATACTAAGTAACATTTATAATACATTCTCTCTCTCTCTCTCTCTCTCTGATCCTTTTGATTTTTTTGATCTGAAATTTGTGGCCTGTAACCGCTTCTTTGATAAATTTTTGCTTCTACACTTGCTTCTTGAATTTTTCCTGTAATTACTTTTTAACATTTAGGCATTATTTGAAAAAAAAAAAATCGTACTTTATTTGAATTCTAGGGTTGTTAGTGCCCTCTGATCTTTGCATTCTTGTATTCAGATTGAGTAAGCTTCGTCTAATTTTTTTGTTTGGTTGTACCAAAATGCTTATATTTAAGCAATGTGACATGTATACAAATATTTAAAAGCCTAAATTTTGAGAAGCATTTGCTTAGATAGTCTGAAACTTTTGCTGTTTGTTACAAAGTTTTGGGTTGTCTTTGGCTATGTCTTGGCTTTCAAGGGTCTGTACTAGTTATATCATGTTCTCTGTTAAGTAGCACACTTTTATCTTCTTGCACTTCCTTTAGTTTGTCTATAAATTATGTTGCTTTCCTTTGTTGCCATTGTCAAATTCTTCTTATGTATGGATAAGTTTGCTGGTTTTTTTTTTTTTTATAACTTATGGTTGTTGAACATATGTGATAGGACTGAAGAATTTTGGGTCTTGCCTGTAAAAGGAGACCAATCAGTAGCTAAATGGAGCAGTATGAAAATTTAGAGCAAATTGGGAAGGGGTCTTTTGGCTCTGCCCTTCTCGTGAGGCATAAGCTTGAAAAGAAGAAGTGAGCATCAAAACTACATACTCTTCATTACCTTTTCTCTACACTTTTCATTTCCTTTTCTTGTTTACATGCCATATAGATGTTTGCATTAATCGATGATGAGAAAGATTATTAATGTTTTAATTTTCATTGGGTAATTAATTGGTTTCACCATTTCCACTTTTTCCAAATATTAAGGTATGTGTTAAAAAAGATTCGGCTTGCCCGCCAAACTGATAGGAGCCGTAGATCTGCACACCAAGAGGTTGGTATTCTTTGTACTATTTCCATTTTTGTAAAATTAAATTGTTCTAGCAAATAATTTGTCAAAAAAAGAATAAAAAAAAAGAAACAAAAAATAAAGTGAAACGAAAGCTTTGCTATTAATATCTTCTTCTTCTGGTTTTGTTTAGATTAAGGCAAGTTTTGTTTACGGCTCTTTCAAAGAACACTTGCCAAATTCATTAGGTTCAATTTAACGAAAATTAAAATGCACTCTGATAAAATGTGTGCTATAAAAATTTTAAAAGTAAGTTGAATATACTGTAAAACAGGGAGCTGAAACCACCAACCTATAAACATTGGAAATACTTTTAGTGTTCCTACAAAAATATATAGAAACGTGAAATATGGTTGGAGACCTAATTAAATATTGAATGAAGTGCATTTTAGTAATGCACACACATCTGTGCATGCTTGGCACGTTAGCATGTGTACATTTATACTTTTTAGCTGATTTTGCTATGTACTAAACCCTTGCTGTAGTATTTATCTTGGACAGATAACATTGCCTGATTACTATACAATGATATGTTTTGTTCCTTCATTATGCAGATGGAGCTTATTTCCAATATGAGGAATCCGTTTATTGTGGATTATAAAGATTCTTGGGTAGAGAAGGTCAGTAAATATTATCTCTTTTATTATTGATGTTGTCCAATTAACAATGCCATCTTCTTCAATCCTTTGTTTTTAATAGTCTAAAAGGATACATGAACATCTATTTTTGGCTGTTTTTGGTGTTCAATTGACAATGCAATCATTCCTGTATTGCTGATTGTACTTTAATACGCTTCCCAGTTTACCTCAGTTTATAGTTGGTCTTAAGTCTTCACATTATGAAACTTAATACTGAGGATAAGGGTTAGGTATTTACTATGGCCCTACTTGTACCGTGTTTGGATAAGGTAAGATATAGCACGGGATAAGAGGAAAGTCATTGTTTTTTAGTGTTGGATGGAGGATAGTTCTATATCCTATGGTAGGGGATATGTAATACTATGGGAGGTGGTATTACATTTTCTACCCTTTTAGAGGATATAAATAAGCGTACCCTTTATGTTGAGAGCAAATTGTGCAAGCAAAAGCGAATAGGGGCCATGAAAAAACATGTGGGCTCCACTGTATATAAAATCCTGTCAACCTGCTTTCCCCCCTTGTATCTTGCAAATAAACAAGGCCATGCACAGGTTTTATACTCTTGTAGAAACCTGCTACGTATTGATTGCGGACATGAGGGTATTGGTTGGATATGCAACACCAGTCGGTGACGTACTAGCAACATCAGTGCATTCAATGCAAAGTTATAGTGACATGACATCGATTGGTCTTTTTTCATCTAAGAAGCACAGATGTGGAGACGAGACACAAATGCAACATGATATGGACATGTCAACGTGGCAATTTTCAAAAGATCAAGACATAGACACAGCAAGAAGTAAATGTATATGTATTATATACATGAAAATAATAACTTGATCTTTTTTTTATTCTTATTTTTTTACATTACATATATATTAATATTTTATTATATCAATATAGTAAGAAGTTATTTTTCACATTCTATCTATTAAAAGAGAATTGTGAACAAAATAACATCTATTTTAAAAAGCTCTATTCCGAAAACAAATTGGAAGTTTTATGATTCCTAAAATTAACAATCCTAAAAGATGAGAGATTAATAGTTATAAATTGATGTTATTTTGATTTTTATCATTGGATCCATAGTTATTTTCTTCAAACTTGCGATCTGTTTCATGTGTTATTGATGGACAGAGGTGTTGTGCTAATGCTTGAAGTGTGTTCTGGAAGAATTAAAAATATAATATGATACATTTGGAGTCTTTGACAAATGTTGTGGTGCGTCCAACGAGTGTTGTTGTCCAACATGCGTCTGACAGGGACACTACACTTTCTTAAAAGTGTGCTTTTCCAGAGTTGCTTGAATTTTCCATACAATGATTATGTATGGTTGGGTTTTTCTATGATCTTTTGAAATGATCAAGGATTAACACCTTCATTGTGGACATTAATATAGCAAAGTTGTTTGGTTGGGTTAAACATAGTTAGAGTTCAAGTGAAGCAGGCTAATTGCAGGGTTATCACATTAGATATGCATGATGCATGGAATGCATGTTTACCTTTTATTGTCTCAAGTATAGGGTACATATATTTGGATTAGGTTCTTAACATACCCGTAGCTGGCATACATTTATATCATATCAATCTGTAAGTATAGGGTATATATATTTGGATTAGGTTCTTAACATACCCTTAGCTGGCATACATTTATAACATATCAATCTAAGTTGCTAAAATTAAAATGTTGCGTGATATGACATCCTGAACCTAAAATTATGAGTTTACCTTACCTGATGAGCTTCTTGAATTATTTTCTGAATTGCCATTGTATAGCTGGCTTTTACATCTAGCATTTATAATCTGTACCGGACACATTTAATTCAAATTCACATGTACAGTTGAATGTCAATTTACCTTTTCCAAGATTAAAAGTTTTACTTTATTTTACTTGTTTGTTTGTTTTAAAAGTTTCATGCTCTGTTAGTAATTTTTCATGTATTTCAGAATAGGCATGTTATGTCGTTTTTGTTGTTTGCAATTGACAATTTTATGGCCTTGGATCTCAGGGCTGCTATGTATGCATTGTCATAGGTTATTGTGAAGGAGGAGACATGTAAGTCACTTTTCATGTTACTGTTACAACACTTGGCTAAATCCATCTGTATAAAATCATCCTTTTCACTATCGTTTTTTACAGGGCCGAAGCTATAAAGAAAGCCAATGGTGCTCTTTTTTCTGAAGAGGTTAATTTATTTTATTTTATTTTATTTTTCTAGTATTTGTTATTTTGCTTTATTTATTTTTTTCCTCCTTTTGTGCTCTTGCAATATTGTGCATTCTACTTCCTACCTCTGTGCAAATTTTAACTGTGTCAGTCTGCAATTCTTTTTTTTATTTTTTAAATATATATAGAAGCTGTGTAAATGGCTTGTTCAACTGCTAATGGCACTGAACTACTTGCACGTGAATCATATTCTTCATCGTGATGTTAAGGTTAGTTGCATCTACCTGTGCACTTGTGGAGTTAAGAGTCTTTTCTGAAAATTCTGAAACTGTATTTTCCTGAAAGTTGTGTTCAATTTCTTGCAGTGTTCAAATATATTCTTGACAAAAGATCAAGACATAAGACTTGGTAAGTGATATGTTTTCTTTCTTTCATTTGTTTGAGAGGGATTGTTATTTTACTGAATCACCACTAATCAATAATGTTGCAGGTGATTTTGGACTCGCTAAGATGTTGACTTCGGACGATCTTGCCTCATCTGTAAGTCATGTGGTTAATACAACTGGTTTGTCTTTCAAATTTATACTTTATTGTTTTATCAGTCAAGGTTGGTATTTCATAACTCAGGTTGTAGGAACTCCAAGCTATATGTGCCCTGAGCTTCTTTCTGACATTCCATATGGTTCTAAGTCCGACATTTGGTCCTTGGGTAAATATTTTTATGAATATGCACACAATTACATACATAAGTACATACAAACATGAATGGAAGTTAAAACTTGGCCTATTTTGTAGTTTCTCTGGCTGAATATGCACTTATTGGATCTTATGATTGTGTCATCAGGATGCTGTATATATGAAATGACAGCTCATAAGCCTGCGTTTAAAGCATTTGTAAGTTGGAATAGCTGTCTTCTTATTTATCTGTTAGCATTATGTGCTAAATATCTCTTTTCTCTGTGAACAACACGTGGCAATTATGTTCCTTTACTTATTACTATTTATGGTCAAACCCTCTTATTGACATGGATACTTAACTACGTCACATCTGTGAACAATACATACGCTTTCATAATTTCAAATGCAGTATCTATTAAAATTACAAAATGGAGGCACTAGTATTTCTGCTATTTTGTGACATTATAAGGCTCATTTGTGTGTAGTGTAGATATGACCAACTGTCTCTTTTGTTATAACTAAGTTTCATTTGGTCCTTGCAATTCTAATTTCACGTTGTAAACCCTTCACTTTTAAGTTATTATTTTGTTTTTCCCCCCTAAATGCCATTTTTTTTTTGTAATTTCTCCAATGATTATTTATAACATTATTAATGTTATATTATTTTTTAGTTATAATGATTATATAAATCAAAATTCAAAATAAGAACTTTTGCATCTGTACGATAAAATTTGGGGTTAAGTTGAATTCTTGCTAAAACTTATTCAAAAAAATATCTATCCATCTATATAGAAGAAAAATAGTGTAGATTAATATGTATTGACTGAATCAATGATTATTCACTAAGGGCTGGTTTGACATGTTATAAAAAAGACAAAAAGTTAAAAAGTTATTAAAAAAGTCAAAAAGTTATCACTATTCACAAAAAAAAAAAAAATACAAGCCAACTTTTTATGACATGACAATGGTATAGTTTGAAGTGATGTTTGCTCCAAAAAAAAAAAAAAAAAAAGTCTCAAATGATGGTACAAATTACATAGGCGGTGCACAACACAGGACGGTGCTTTTCGGCCAGTGGGGCCCATCACGAGCCCGGTTTTGATAATATGAACCGTTCAATGTGTAGAACTCGTCGAGTACGATATGCTTATAAAAAATCACGTTGATCATATCGATAACTCTATGATCAAACTAGTTTTGTATAAAAAAAATGAACGTTGAACAAATTAACGGTTGACAAAACTAATCCGATCAGATAGCTATCGATATCCGATCAACGTGATTTTTTATAAGTATATAGTACTCGACGAGTTCTACGCATTAAACGGTTACGATTATTAAAACGGGACCCGTAGTGGGCCTCCATGGGCCAAACAGCACCGTCCTGTGTTGTGCTCGGACTGTGCTTGGACTGGAGGCACTGTCCAGTTTTGAAGTATGCAGCATATAGTACTGGCTTCATGGTACAAGGGATGTCAGTACGCATTTATATATTTAGGGGTAATATGATAATTTTGCTATTTTATACAATATTTTAATACACATTTTTTCGTAAAAAGTTGAAAAGTTATTCCAAACAATCATCTTTTTTTCCTGTACTTTTTTATCCAAAAAGTCAAAAAGTACACTTATTTAGCTCATCCCAAACAACCCCTGAAAATCAATGGCAGACCTAGAAATTGTGCAAAGGAGAGGTCAATGTAAAATTATTAGATTTTTGAGGGCCACAATGCTAATTTCTTGTAAAAATATTCAAAATTGCATTGGCGATTGAGGTTTTGTGGAGTTTTGGAGGGCTGAAGTAAAATTGTATAGTTCTTTTTCCTTTCCGCCTCCCCCCCCCCCCCCCCCAAAAAAAAAAAATTGTATGGGGCTAAAGACAATTTTGTGAAATTTTGGGGGTCGTGGCTCCTACAAGGCCTTACCCTGTGTTTGCCACTGTTGAAAATAAAATATTACTTATATATTTTTTTGCAACTGTTTTGGTTTTGATTTTGATTTTGAATTTTTTTTTTTTTTGTTTTTTTGTTTTTGTTTTTTGGTGACCAGCTAAAGTTGGTGGTTAGTTGTTAGATTATCACAAAAAGAGGAGTTGAACTCACCCCCTTTCCTTGCAAGCACATAAGTCTTGCCTCCCATTCCACTCCTAAGAAAGTGGAACCCAATATCTCCCATTGGGAGAGACTTGATGGCCAAAGGGCTAGCCGCATAGGTGGAATCACTCTGTTTGGTTTTGAGTTTTCAAATATTGTTTTGAGTTTTGAGTTTTTTGTATTTTTGTGTCTTTAGTGAACTTTTATAAGATTTTAATCAATTATATATATCTACTTTTTAATGCACCTAAATATTAAAATATTTGTGAAAAATCTTTTTTAAAAAAAGAGAGAGTACATTTTTGTATTTTTTTGCATTATTCTTATATATATATATATTTCTCCACAAATATTTTACTTTTTAAGTTCATCTAGGTTAGGTGCATCTAAAAAATATAAAAACATTTGACTAAAATACAGAAAAAAGTTCACTAAAGACAAGAAAACACAAAAAAACTCAAAAACTCAAAAACTGTATTTGAAAACTCAAAACCAAATAGATAAATCATAATAGGCTTACCTCAGTTGTTCATGCATTCATCATCTGGATAAGTTAGTTTGGATGGTGGGGTATTTTTTTTTATTGTTCATTATTTTTATTATTTAAATTCTATGGTTCATTTTATCCTTGTTAGTCTTTCTTTCTAAAAATTTCTTGGTTTAACATATATCTTGGTGTATTGCCAAATACAAATTATTATGCTGTGATCAAGCAGACTCATTGGTCCAACTCAGTGACAGATATGACTTTGAACTTTGTGTATCATGTTCCCTGGAAAGATTGAGTTGTCCTTACTTAGATGGCCTAGCATTTATCTGCTTTGGTGTTACTGCTCCGATGCTTTTAAGGCATTACTGGTGTTCTTCGCAATCTCTGCATGAATGCTTGATTAAGTATGATCTAGTAAGTGTGATTGCATCTCATGTAGAGAATGCATTGCTGGTTCTTGCTTTATGTGATCTAACTCAGATCTGTTTGTTTGGTGCAACACTTTAAGTAACCATATGATCTGCGCCGGTGTATGCTATGCTAAACTCATCAGTATTAATACTTTGAATCATTGCTAAAATTAACCGACTTTGATAAACATATTTAAGGTAGAAATGGATGCCTCCAATAAGACTTTTAGGGCTTTTTGGTGGGCTTAGCAAGCTGGTGATGTAATAGGATTGGAAAAACATCTTATCTTAGTGTTAATGAAAAGGAGATGACTACTTCAGTATGGTGCTTGTGACTTTGGTGACATTATCTTTTTGGGTTGCACACACTTTTATGGCAACTTGGATATATTATTAGTTGGATTTCTACTTCAAGAATTCTCTTCTGTACTTGTATTTTGCTCTATTTCGTTTCTGCTACATGTTCGGTTTGGTTTCAAGCAAGTTAAGAATGCTATGCTTATGCTATTGGGTTTTGGAGCAGGACATGCAAGCGCTGATCAACAAAATAAATAAGTCTATTGTATCACCACTGCCAACCAAATACTCTGGTGCATTGTGAGTTGGTTTCCTTATTTTACATAATTGTTGTGGCTGTTCATGCAATAGATTTCTTGTTATCTTGGTTTTTCTAATGTCTTTTATTTGAGGACTTAATCACTTAATCTTGTCCCTTCTTTTTATCAGCACTTAATCTTGTGTCTTACATCATTAAGCTACTAGCAAAGAGGCCCAACAAACAATAATACATATCAAGCTCTTTAACATCCTCAATACATATTAAGCTCCCAAACACTCTCCCTTATGTGCAACCCCGCCTTGCATGTGTAGATGCAATCATTCAAACATTGAGTAACAAAATTCAAACAGGGAACAAATGTAGACAAAGAGACTTGAACCCAAGACTTTCTCAACTTGAGCTGTAATATGATGGTAGATCATCAATCATCTCAAAAGCTGAAGCTATTAGGAAAGATGCCCAACAATACATATTAAGCTTTCCAACAATTGGTAGTTAAGATAATGTAAGAGAATAACAAAAAGATAATGAATATCCTAATTTTTTATGCCTAGAACATTTTAGCTTTTTTAGTTGTAAGAAATTGTGTTCTTTATATATTGTGGCCTTTAATTAGTGAAATCTAATAGTTTGACCTATTTCTTTTTTCCAGTCGGGGTCTCGTCAAAAGCATGCTGCGGAAAAACCCAGAACTTCGGCCAAGTGTATTTTCCGTACTTTAATCTACATTTTGCATAATAGAAATATCAGTACAAGTATAGGGTGATTTGCCAATGCCTTAAGATAATCTAAACAACCAATCAAGTAGGACTCAGCTCCTCTGCATTATTTTTTCCCCCCTGGCAGTGGTTGGAATAGCTAATATACTGCTATTCATAATAATTGGCATAAACCTTCCCTGGCAAGATCCCCTTATTAGTTTTAACTTCACTTGAATGATTTTAATCTTCTTGTTTTATTTATAAATTGTGACAATCATTGGTACATAGATAGCCAATCAGATTGCCCATTTTGCAATGGAAAAGGTTCTGCCATTGTTCTACTGAAAGAAAATTACTGAGGCACTTCTTGTTTTATACTTGTAGAAGCATGCAAGGGTTTTCTATTTTTCTACCTAGCATTTTGCAAGAAAGCATATAAAAACAGTTTTTCTGGATTGATGAAAAATTAACATCTACTCTAAATATCTTAGTGAGTATATGATGCAGATGGGATTTTTGGAAATCTATACTTCTATTTTTATTCATTTGAAATTTGTAATTGATTAGGACTCTTCTGGTTTAGAATAGAATAGCCTAAAATTTCTAGGTTTTCTAATTTGTGTTGATTTAATTTGCCTAATTTATTGGTTTCTTATTCTACAAGAATTAGGTTTAGTATATTATAAATAAAATTATAGGCCTTATAGTTATAGCTATTCAGAGTGTTTTGTATTATTAATAAAATTTGGAGAGGTTTTTCTACCTATTATAATTTTTTTGGTATTTTGCGGAATCAATAAAGATTTTGACGCCTTTATGCCTGGTATTCCTGGTGAATCAACAAGTTCGAGGAGTCTATATTCTGTGTATTCTTAGACTAAACAGATTATTAGACTCTGTTTGTGTTGATCTTGCCGCGCAATTTCTACTTCTAATGCTTCTCTGCATTAGTGGGTATTAGAGTTTGCACTTGGCTGCTGATCATGGTGCCAATAGGAGCACCAAGTGGTTAGAAACCATTGTTGAAGATGTGTACAAACACAATGAAGCTGCACAAGTTGCATGACTTGAGGTTATAGATGAGGATCTTGAGTTGTTCTTCACATAAAAAATTACTCTGGAATCTGGATCCAATTGGGGATTGGAGTAAACAAAATTTTGATGAATAATCTATTGTAGAAACTACAAAAGGTGATCATGAAATTGCAAAGTTCACAACACTTAAAAAGTCGTTTTTGAAGTTAACCTTATTGGTTACCGGATGTGGTGTGTGTTCCAAGCCACAAATGGTGGCATTAACACAAGCTTTGTCATTGTGACTAAATTAACAACATAGAAATCTTTTGTGCAAGACTTTGAGGTGTGGCCTTTCAAGTTCTTAGGCCTCGTTTGGGAACAGGCTATTTTAGTAACTTTTTGGCTTTTTACGAAAAGATGTGCAGAAAAGTAGAGAGGTGATGTGACTAGTTTTAGTTGGCTTTTTGGCTAAAATAGCCACTCCCCAAACGAGGCCTTAGTGGCACATGGTTAAAAACCAATGATTGTTGTCACATACAAAGATGACAAAGAGCAGTTTGTCGTTATTGTTGACTATCCATGTATATATATATGGATAAATCTGGATGTATATATTAAATGTAACAAGGAAGATGGATGTACATACTGAATATATATGATGTAATGAATGAATGTACCATCTGCCTACCATCGCATGAAGCAGATTGCATTTTTGTCAGAAAACCCTAGGTAGATCTCTGGTTTTCTTCATGAGGAGGAGCTTTTTGAGGGTTGAGAATGACATACTGAGACTGAGAGAGAGAAAGGGGTTGAGAAGTACAGAACACATAAGAGACATGAAATGTCTAAGTGAAACTGAAAAGGCTTTATTATAATAATATTCGGTCCATACACTGATTGGCTGAGTCTGGTTGTTCAGGTATTTGTGCAGCCCTACTCCATCCAGAGAATCTTCTTCATATATATATATATATATTTATTTTATGATTGCATCTTCATATATATATGATATATATCTATTCTATTGTTTATTCTGTTATATAAAAGCACACAACTCAGAAGCTTTGTCATGTTTTTTGGTAATTGGTAAAGCTCCACATCCAGTAAATGCTTAACAGTTTTCTAATTCAATCTTCATTCATTAAACCGCCAGAAGTTTAGATGTGTATTACATGCATCCATCTTTGTTCCTACGTTTAACATATACATTCAAATTCATATGGATATACACAACTTATGTATACATATAGATGGTCAACTTTGATTATGATTCATCTCTTGTGTTGTTTCCATTTGTGCTTCTTTTTCTTATCTTGCTCAAGGAAATAATGTATCTTCCAAAATGCTAAGCAAAGAGTTGTTTAAGATGCCTCTTGGTCTGATGTCAATTGGATTAACCTTTGGAAGATACTAATTTGAATCGAGAAAGAAACTTAGGCTCTGTTTGGAATGGTTTTCAAACTATGATTCCACCTTTTTATTTGCGTTCGATGTTTGTTTATGGTTTTCCAAAGTTAATTCCACACTCAGTTTTAAAAACTCTGTCAAAGGTGGGAAAATCTGGGCTAACCAGTCGTCCGGCCGGTTGACCGGAGCAGGGCAATTTTTTTTTTTTTTTTTGGGGTGCAATTGACATATGTTAATTTTTATATATTCGAAAAAAATATTTTCTGAATTTTTAAATTTTTTTTATGTGTTTTAATAGAATTTTGAGTTGTATGTTTGGTTATGAGTTGTAAGTTTTTGTATCAAATATCATGTGTCACATCAAAAATTCTCCACTCAATTCAAAACTCTTTTCAAAACTCTTTCTCCAACAAATTTTCCACAATCAAATCATAGTTCCATAACTTACAAACTCAAAATACAACTCCTACTCTCAAATCATAGTTAGAAAGCTCTACCAAATGCAACCTTATATTTTCTATTTAATTGTTTGACAGAAAAGATACTTGATAGATTGCTATAAAAAATTAATGTTGTACCACCCTTGAAAAAGCATGTGTTTATTTGGTAGTTATGGTGACTGTTAATGGTATTGGTGGTAGGGAGCTTGATAGTGGTGGCGGCACAGTTCTAGTGATGACAATAGTGTCATGGTAAAATGCCTCCGATAGTATGGGATAGAGTAATGATGCCGATGTGATATGCTGTGTTGCAAAAGGCATCCATAGGTTTGTCAAAGGTGATCCTGGTAATGGTGATCTTGGTATAGGTTTGGCATGTATGGCTGTATGGTAAGCTCTACAGTGGATCAGGTGATTGATCAGTAGGTGCTGGAGTAGCATTGGTTCATTGATGATTGTGATTGGAGTATTGTAAGGAATAAACGATAGTTTTGCTTGACAAAACAGTAACAATTTGTTTCAGCTAAAATTTAAATTTTATACTTTAGCTTTCAAAGGTGTACATCTTAATTCCATTGTAAGAAAATACTTTTTTCTTGTCTCTGTATTTTTAACCCCAAACGCTAATGAATTTCTTTGAAATGCAAACTTGTTGCTTTTTCAAGCACCAACTTCTGTTTAGCAGTGGCTTTGCTGTCTTAAAAGCATACTTCTTTTTTACTTTAGCTCTTTGGTAAGAAAGCAATTTCAAAATCACATGGCACCATTTGGATAGCTTATTGAAAGTGTCCACATGAGCCAAAATAGAAAGGTAAATAAAGGGAAATAGGAAATGTAGTGTTTCTGGATGTAGAAGTGACATAAGAATTTTTTTCAGTATTATGGCTCATGAGTGCAAATTTTTTTCCTTTTTCTTATTCAATTAACAAGCTCCATTGGAAGCTTGGGGTGCAACTCGGGCAAGTTAGGTCAGGTTGAGGCGTTGCCCTGGCTCAATCCGAGTTGTGTTGAGAGTTGCCCAAGTTCGCCCAAGCCCAATGTCCAACCTGAATTTGTCTGTTCAAAACCCAGCCTGAGCTCAAAAAATTGAACTCCGTCTAGGCCTGAATTATCAATTTTTTTTTTAATTTATATTTACAGCTGGTTTTTATTTTTTATTTTTTTATTTTTTGAGTTGGGCCCTAATAACATTTTTTTGACAATATCATAAGAAATAAGCTTCAAAATCTCGTTACGTAATGACTGATACGATACATAATAGCCAATATTTAAAGCTCTACTTATGAGTAGTTTAATGGCCAATATTTTACATGTATAGTTAATATTTATGTTTATATATACAATCCTGTTTTCAGGTTGCTTGGGTTGCCCGGTGCATCCATCTAGGCCCGGCTGAAATTTAACCTTGGATTCTTGATTGTTGCCCAATGCCACAGCAAGTTCAAAAATATGTTGTCCAAGCCCCAAAAAAATTGCATTGGGCTTGGGTCGGGCCTGCCCCGAGTTGTTCCCCTACCCATAGCCATTGTAGCATATTGTTAAAAATGCTGGTGTTACATTTAATAGGGAGAATTGAGGGTAGGTTAATTATTAATGTGGTCAGGCAAATGAGAGTGGGTAAAAACAAAAAGAAAAACACTGGAACGACATCAACCTCTTATTTTGTTGAGAATGTCACCAGCACCAAGTGTTTTTCTTTTTGTTTTATGGGTAAGGTTTTTGTTTAATATAAATCCTCCCCTTACATTTGAAAAATTACATTTCCCTCCCTGAGGTTTGTAATTTCACTATAAATTGCCTTCTGAATTTCTGATGTCATGCCTTAAATTTTTTTAAATGACCATATTGTCCTTTTTCTTATCATTTATTCTTCTTATCATCATGATTATATTCTACAACTTTCCATCATTAAATTTTACCTGAATATATTCTTATTAAGTGATGATATACAAACATAAATTTTATATAGAATTTTCAAACACAATGATATTACTTAATATTGACCTTTCACTTTAAAACAAAACACCTATAAACATGATTTATATTTACAACAATATCACTATCACAACATTTTTATAATATTTTTTTGTATAAATTTTTATATATGAATATAATTTTTCATTTTTATTTCCACCATTATACCTAGATTAGATCAATTTAATCTATACATATTTAAAAAGTACAAAATTTGTACAAAAAACTTAAAAAAAATCTATTAAATACAACAAAATAAGATGATGTATTGAATTTTTGTATTTTTGTTTTTATTTTTTTATTTTTTTGTTTTTTTGTTTTTGGTGAATTTTAAAAAAATCACAAAATATTATACTTCTTAAGTATATCTAGATTAGGTATATCTAAAAAAAAAAAATGCTTAAAATATTAAAAAAAAATTCAATAAAAATAAAAAAACTCAATATTTTATGTGAGTTAAACCAAAAAAGATGATTGCGATTTCCCTTAAAATGATATGAATAAAATATCTGCATTATTTTATTATTTTATATGTAGAAAGGCTAAAGGGCAAATATGTCATTTTAATTTGACAAAGGGGTAAGTGTAATTTTTTCAATGTGAGGGGGGATCTGTATTAAACAGAAACCTCAAGGGGTGTGTAATTTTCCTTTTGGTGTAATTTTTTATTCTTTCTTGCTGGGCAACGACCTATAGATGTAACGGCACTACTATAACTGCAGTCTGTCACCATGACGCCTTAACTATTTTTTGCGTCACTATTGCAACTTGCATGGCTAGGACTGCTGCCTCATCTCCTTTGTTATTGTTGCCGTCCCTCTTCTCGCATTGCCCATCTTTTCACCACTGACATTGCAGTTGCCCACTTCATCAAGGTAGCTCAAGACATTGGTATTGTTTTCCCACCAGCTACTATCGACACATCTGCCACTAGCGCTTTTGCTACCATTGCCAACCCCTTGTGCACGGCTTTTTGTATTTATGATAAAATTTTACATTTTTCCTAGCAATTTGCCAGCTAAATTGACTTTCTGGAAAGAAGCACAATGAAAGGAGTAAATTGCTATTATGGCTTCTCAAAAGTACTTCTACTAGGCATAACCAAACAGTGGCTTTACAAAATAAATACACCCCTTTCGGGGGCCTGTATGTATATTGTTGAAATTTATACACTGAATTTATTTGTATGTTTTGGCAGGCAGCAGAGCTTCTAAGGCACTCACATCTCCAGCCTTACGTTCTTAAGGTTCAACTGAAACTCAATAGCCCCAGGCGTAATAGTTTATCGACACACTGGCATGAAACTGAGTACATGAAGAAAACTAAATTTATGGAGCCAGAAGATGTTCCTGTTTCCATGTACAAAGAGAAACGGTATTCATATGGCAATGACAGGACTCTAAATCCAAGTATTTCTGGAGCTGTGGAAGATTCATCTTTTGCTCAAAGAAATCAACGAATTCCAAGGTATGTGAATCAAAGGATAGAAGAATTGTCTGTTGGAAGCACTCATGAAGTCACAACCTTTGGTAGAAAATTTATTTCAAAAGCTTCCAATACTGGCAAAACTACAAGATTGACTCCAGAAAAGGCTTCTGCCCCCCCTAAGAAGCAAGCTGAGCTTTCAAAGAACCGTGAATCAGTAAGTCAAAGGAAGCTAATATATATTACATTCATATATGTGTGCTTGTGCGTGCGTGCGTGCATGCTTGTGTCTGTGTTGACATGCAAGTACAGGCCATTTCTACTTCATGTGAAACTAATATATATTTCAGTCATACACCTGTGCTTGCATGTGTCTGTCTCTCTACATTTAACTGCATTTCCATTTCTAGTTCCTGTGAATGCCAAAACTGACATGTTTATCAACATACATTCTTTTTAATGTTGCCCATTTTTCCATTTTGTTGGAAGTGGGTGAAACTCATGCACAATTACTACTAGTTATTTGAAATCCTATATATCTAGAAAGCAAGTTCCAAAAGCAAAAGCAAAAAACAAAAAAAAAGAGGCAAAAAAAGAAAACCCCTCCCAAATAACGAAGTGAATTTTAAATGCTTGTTTGTTTTTTGTAGAGTTTACATGAATGATGTAAGAAATAAATTGTTCAATTGAATATGGCTTTTGTTTTAGATTGGTAATTATTAATGATGAAAACTTTAACTTCATCAGACCACCATAGTAAATCTTTTATAATTTATAAAATCAGCGTTTAGAAATCAAAATAATTTTAGCTTCACATAAACTGTGACATATTATGGCTACATCTCTCTCCTTGAAACTTAATAAAGTTCCTAGTCCCATATTTAAAACCATGCAATCTTCTGTTGGGCTTGCCTAATTTTCACTGAAACATTCTTCTTCAAGGAATGAGGCTTAGAATAAGTTGATATTCCTGGTGTGAATGTAGGCTGGTCCCAACAATAACTGATACTTTCAAAATTATATTATTAAAAATGTGTGCACATAAATTTGTGTGTATGTCTAGGTATCTGTATGTGTATTTGTTTTTATCAATTATTAATTTCCATTTCAGCTTGGTACCAGCTTGTGCTTTGCATAGTCCTGACATTAGATTTAACTTCACATTTTACGATTTTGGAGCCTTGAAACTACAATTTCTCTATTTTTGAGGTGGAGTTCTTAGATGTTATATGGTTTTATTGGCAGTTTTCAGATTCACGAATGCCAACAAAAAAAATTGGTAATTCAAATTGTAGAGCATCTTTTCCATTGCCTATGAGAACTATTTCACAAGGATCTCCTTGCAAGCCCTATGTTGGTATCCTTGACTGCATTAAATCTCCAGATGTTTCTGTAAATGAACCTCGAATTGACAGGATGGCTGAATTTCCATTAGCCTCATATGACGACCCCTTCACCCCCATCCGTAAAACTTCATCAAACTCTGCACAGGGCTCCTCTACTTCGCCACAAGTTGATCGTTCAATCATGAAAGACAAATGTATGGTCCAGGTATGTGATCGAAACTTTCGCCGGCTAAGTTTTGCAGACTCTTGGCAGAGAGTTGAAGGCACAATGAAGTTGGATGGAGAGGATGGAAGTGAGTGCTCTGGCCAAAATGCAACAGCTGGGGCATCAAGCCAAACCTCATCAGACTTGAGGCGCCGTCGGTTTGACCCATCCTCTTATCAGCAACGAGCTGACGCTTTGGAAGGGTTGCTTGAATTTAGTGCGAGACTGTTGCACGAGGAAAGGTATGATGAGCTTGGGGTGTTGTTGAAGCCATTTGGACCAGGAAAGGTTTCTCCGAGAGAAACTGCTATCTGGTTGACTAAGAGCTTCAAGGAAAACACACTCAAGCAGGAAGATCAACACCAATGAATGGCTTACACGTGTGCTATAATTGTTCAACACCAATGTCATAGTGAGGTTTTCTTGCCTTGTTATATTTTTCCACTTTCGCAGTTCTATTATTTGCATTCAGATAGGCATTTTAAGATATGAATTTTGAAGTTTGCAGAATAGGAGATGAAGGATAGGAATTTTATGGACCTTTAGCGTACCATATCTGACATCTGCATGTAAGATTAGTTAGCTTGATGGGCGAAAAGCCTGTCAAACATATTTCCTGTTCTCCTGTTTACTTTATTGACAATTAGCCTGAAAGATTATTATAAGTATCTGTGAATTATTTAATTTTCGGAGGACTACTACTAATAGCAAATGAAGGTTTGCAGCTTTTAGAACTTGTAAAAGAGCTTCTTCACTGAAATTGTTTTTCTCTTTCTTTTCAGTATTGTGGGTTGCATATGAGTACTTCGCTACAGCATAATTTGGCCAAATACTCAAAATAATAATGATAATGAGGCTTGTCTGCAGGAAATTTGCATAATTTGTGATCTGTGAATTGATTTGAGACATTGTGTATAGCCAAATTGACTCCTTGATCTATCTCTACCTGACATGTTTTATGGCATTGAGAACCAGCACTCCATTGCACTACTTTTAGATAAACTTAGTATGGTAGTATAGTTTCACAAGCAATTAGTTTGAAATGCAATCTCAGTTGACATGGATTGAGAATAAACCCCTGAGATGCCTTGGAGAGATGTTTGATGCCTTCAACTGTTTGAACAGTTAGTATAGGTTCAAAGGAGGCTGCATCAAAGAAATTTCAGGTATTAGCCAAAAGGTGAACTTTGAACTTCGAAGAAGACTAGAACTGAGGAATGAAGCATTCCTATATTAGTTACCTCATATGCAGTCAAAGATTTGCAGTTGTTGGAAGTATTATCACTGATTGTGCTGATGGAGTGTGGTGAATCATCACACTCCCTATCCTTGATGGCTTTTTTTGTTGATCGGTAAAGCTTGATCAACCATGGGTGTTGGTTCTTCTCGGCATTGGCCTGTTTCACATGTGATGATGAAATGTCCTGTTCCTGTGTAACATCTATCAGTTCTAGTTGTAGTTCACTTGATTTTGATGTTGATCTCCGGCCCCTCTGCTTCACCGTACTACTGCATTCAGTTACTGGTCGTTGCTTGGGTTCACTGTGTGACCTAACTTTTGCCCTCGAAGATTCTGTATTTGCCATGTAATTAGGCAATGCCCATGGGTAGTGATCATGTTCTGGGAGAGGAATGGCAAAAGGGGCTCTCATTTGGTGGTTTGTTTTAGCCATGGGAGAATTGTATTGACTACTATTCTGTGATCCAGTTAAGGAATGATACTCCTCATATTGACTGTTGTGGTTTCTTGACGAGTTCATATCAGTCAATTCTGACGGATTAGGACATAGTTGATGATGTTCTCGTTTTGAGATTGAAACTCTTCCAGAACAATGTTTGCTGCTGAATTGGTTATCTACATGTCCACTTCTACTCTTCAAACCTGCCTGTGGATGTGCCTGTGTTTCACTGATTTCCCTAATTGTTCCCTATATATATGTATATACACACAATTATGTGAATATATGTGAAATGGGAATTAATTAGAAGCTGCAGAAATAAAATTATTGGACTTACAGTACTAGTGGTGTATGCTTTTCTGTGCCGCTGATTGTCCTGAACTAGTAGCCTCTGAGACTGAGTTGTTGTTGGCCTTTTATGGTGAAGCTGTAGTTCATGCTCAGCCGTTTGGATCCTCTGAACTCGTGCTCTTACTTGAATTGCTATCAAGGCATGCATGCAACGCAGGGTGGCCGTTGTTTGTTTTCTTACCAGGTGACCCCTCACAAGTGCTTGTAACTTCACCAGTCCTCTTAAAGCAAACAATGCTCTCCTTGCCTGTAAATTAACCCATCACTTGATATTCCATCCTATATTTATATATACACCACCCGGGTGATTTTTGTGTGGTTTCAGAAATGAAGATGGGTTGAATTTGAAGACGGTTTAGAGCAGTTTGAAAATGGTTTTGAACAGTTGCTGGATATTAGATTTACAGTTAACAATTTGAGGGGCATTCCTGGAAAATGAAAAAAATGGTGACAAAACTTCATCTACTATGCCGTATAAAATGAAACATACCAAATAAGAACGAAAAATGGCTTGGATTTTGGTGGCAGCTGCATTTTCAACTGGTCCTGGTAGTGCTAGTGTTGGTTTGGCTGCTCTGACTGCTTTAGTGGCTTCATGGGTTGCCATGGCCACAGCCACAGCGACAGCCACAGATGTGGCACGGTGCTGGTCATTGTGATATTCAAGTACGGCCTTTGTTGCTAGTTGGCTGGTAAGAATTGAATCAGTGGTGCTTGATGATTTTCCAAGACTTACAATTGAATCAGTGCTTGTTGATCTTCCAAAACTCACAATTGAATCAGTGTTTGATGATCTTCCGAAACTCCACCTTCGCTTCTCTTTAGGAGTTACCGGCAAAATTGCCAAACGTTCTGCAGAAAAAGTACTATCTTTCTTCTTCTGCTTCTCCTCCTTTTTCCCTAACACGAAGTTTCTAATCCATTTGCTTGCCTTCCCCATCTTTTGCACACCTATTCCACTATTCAAACCACTTCCATTTTAAGAGAAATGAATGAAAAAACATGTAATCTCTCTCTCTCTCTCTCTCTCTCTCTCGTTTTGTATATATAGGACTTTAGTAGTGCTCTTGGTACTTCATTTGACTTGAGAGTGTCCTGTAGTCTTAGTACAAAACTCATCTTTCAAGTGGTATTGGTCTTTGTCATATATTTAGTTTTATGAGCCAAGGCCTGCAATGACTCCTTCCATTCATGCCATTTGCCACTTTCCTGAAGATTGAAAAGCACAGATAGAATCCTTCTCTTTGGTTGTAGCTATCTCAAACCACCCATTTCTTTTTGTTTGTTGTAAAGTGGTCTCTCATTCCACAACCAACCAAGTTGTCACCAGATGCTGTGGGCTGTATTGTATATAGCCTTTGAACTTTCATATTTGTGCAAATTGTCGCTACTGCAAACCCTAGTCTTCTTGCAACAAAATTTTGGACTTATCTTCAAGTGTTTTTATGGGCTGTCCCCGAGTGTCTGAATTGGCTTGGACTGGTTGGGAATTTCACCTATTACAATAATATTTACTTGGCAATTTCAATTCTATTATAAAAATGTTTAGGGTGTATTTGATTTGTGTTGAGATAAATTTTCAAAAATTTTTTTGGGGAGAGTTTCGAATTTTTTTTGGTTTGTTTGGTTGTATATTTTGAAAATAGTTTTAGAGTTTGGGAGTTTTGAATGATTTGATATTTTATTGTAGTTGAATAGATGTGTGTGAAAAAAAAATGATTGAGAATGAGAGATGAGAGAGAAAAGTGATTGATTGATGTATAGGAGAGAGAGTGATTTTGAAAATTTTTTTAAAAAAATTTGAGCCAAACAAAATTTTAAAATTTTTTCTCAAAAATTATATTTTGAAATACAAACTAAACAAGCTTTTACTTTCTCAAGTCCAATATTTTAGTGTAAGCCAGCCCGGCCCAATCTTTGTGGGCTTATAGACGTCAGACTAATGTGGCTATGTGAGATGGCAAGTGGAGTGCTAACCCCACTCATCCCTCACTAAAAACTACATTGAATGTTCAGTTGAGTTGATTAGAAAGAGAAGTTTATCATTTTATTCACCAAGAAAATCTTATACTATTTACCTAGGTTGCAAATTATTATTAATTTTATGATTTAAACATGTGAATAACTATTTTTGATCAATTTAATTTTTTACATGATTAATCTTTTTAATAAATTTTACTGAAGGAACAGTTTAAATTATTGAGATGGGCCTGATGTGGGCCTCCAACCAAAAAGCTATACCGTTTAGTCCATATAAAATTTTACTTGAAAAAACTTTCAAGTAATCTAATGGTGCAAGGTTGTCATCAGTATCAACCTTGAACTCGGAAGTACTATGTTCAATTCTCGTTGATAATACCTTATCTCACTAAGGGGCAGGTCCTATGGGTAGGTTCGCTCGTACGCATGCCCAGAGTTTATCAAGACTTCGGATCTAGGGTTTTTTGAGATAAAAAAATAAATAAAATTAAAGAAAACTTTTAAAGTGAGCAAAAGAATTTAATGAAAGCCAACTAAATTATGTAAATTGATGTTACTATTAGGGGTGTGCGCGGTGCGGGTCGGTGCGGTTTGAGAGAAAAATAGAAGCCGTATGGCTGGTGGCGGATTGATAAAAGCGTCACTAGAATTTGTCATTTTCCTTATCAAAAACCGACGGTTCGGTTAGCAAATAATGGCGGATTTGCCTTGGCGGTTTGGGCGGATTGGCGGTTTATAAAAAATATAATTCAAATTACAAAACTTAAATCAAAGAGTAAAAAAAAGACGAGAGATACTGTGATGTTAAGTATCTTGCGAAGTTTTGTTCTGATGCAGCAAGTGTAGCAACAACATGATAATATCAACGACTATGCCATCAGTTCATTACAAGCATCTGTGGAAGCTACAATGATCAAATACAATACATAAAATTAATATCATTCAGGGTTTACAATATATTGAAATTGTTTACTGTTGAAAAGTATTTAGATTGAAGAGTGAGCTGATGCAAGTTTGCAATATGGCCAGAAAAAAAAAAGATTGAAAAGTGAATTGAAATCCAACTTTATTTTGGATTACTGACATCTTGAATTCCCCTCGAGCAGTAATGTAATACTATATTCTAAAGTATAGAACAACAAGCAAACTTAAGTAAAAAATAATTTTTAGAATCTTATAAAACATGATTTAACAGCGGTGCGGGTCGGTGCGGTTTGGAAGAAAAATAAAAACCGGCGGATTGATAAAAGTGTCACTAGAATTTGTCATTTTTCTTACCAAAAACCAGCAGTTTGATTGGCAAATAATAACGAATTTGTCTTGGCGGTGCGGCTCGGTGCGGTTTTGACGGTTTCGGCGGTTTCGGCGGTATTATGCACACCCCTAGTTACTATATCTAATACTTGTCTAGTCAAGAAAATAAAAATTTGAAATCCAAACATATTTACTTCTGAACGTCAAACTCTTATTTAGAAATCTATTATATAAAATTTAAAATTTAACATGTGACATTGGTTTCAAAATTGCAAAAAATGTTCATTCATATTTGGTCCTAGTGGTTGTAATAGGGGTCATTGGCTGTTATGGCTTTTCCTGAACTGTTTACCAAGGAAGCTGCTTGGGATTGTAGTTAGGGTGCTAAAAAAAATGGTGAATCTAATAAATCGATTAAATTCTGTTCAAATCATCAGTTTGATTTGATTTTTTATTAATTTCAATTTTTATTTTGTTCTTAAAAATGGTAGAACTATTCAAATCTATCTAGTTTTCTGGTTCTAAGGTTTTGGTTATAGTTCTGAACCGAACCATGATATGTTTGTTTATTATATAAAAGTTTCTCATAAGATTTGAATACCAATCAGGAAAATACTATGATACACACCGTTTTAAGGGTGTGTACCATATGCACCTTATTAATATTTTTGTGATGTGTTACGTATTTTTATGATAAATGTTAATATTTTTATAGTAGGAGTTGCAAGAATTTGTAGTTGAGAAATAAAGTTATGTATTTTTGTGATATTGCTACGTATTTTGTGGTGTTATTACACATTTTATGATTAGAAAATGTTTGGATAAAAAGATGTATCACTTTGCTCTAAATACTAAATGTATCATTTTGTAGTATTGTTACACATTTTCAGCATTTAATTTTTACTAATTAATTTTTAATTTTTAATTTTCAATTTTATCAAATACAACCTGAGAAACTAATTGAATATCATATCTATAATGAAATAGTGGCTATATTTCCATGAGATTAAAATGTATACAATTTAATGGCATAATTGACGTAATTTCGTATTTCAATAAATAAAGTTTACTTTTTATTTTTTTATTATTCAATATAAAATTATTGTGGTGCACTTTAAAATTTTGTTTTTATAGTTTTTTTTTTTATTGATTTTCCAATGAATTATGAGTTTAATAAAAAAATTCTAAATTAGGACTAAATTAAGTCCAATTGGGCCAAGCTCAGCCCAAAGCCCAAATTTTATGCTTATGAGTAGGACTTGGGCTTCAAGAATTTTACGAGAGGCCGGTTTGAGCTGGATCTATAGAGTAGTCAAAAGTATTAGGGGAACTTACTGATAAGTCCCATGTACCAAGTTCAAAACCCAGCTAATCCCAAAACAAAATACTTACACCAATTAGGCCAATACATTTTTAATTGTTACCAAAAAATTCTTTTTTTTTTTTTTTTATAATTTACAGACACTGTTCACATCTTACTACCGTAGGACTTCCGTCAAACGGTCGCCGGAGACTCGTCGGAATGTTCAACAATGCCGGGAAGTCGCCAGAGTATCACCGGGAAGTCGCCGGAGTTTCGCCGGAAGTTCGCCGGAGTGTTAAGAACGTTAATGGAAGTCGCCGGAATGTTCAGAACGTTCACTGGACGTTAATAACATCACTAGAGACTCACCAGAATGTCTAGAATATTGCCGGAAAAAAAAAAGAATAAATTGATAAATTATAGCAAAAAAAAACATAGCAAAATGTGCTAAATATTGATAAATTAAAAGGAAAAAAAATGAAACGACAAAAAACAACAACAATGGGGAAAACATATGTTATTTTTCAATTTTTGTAAGGTTCAAGCAAATAATCTCTAAATAGTGATCAAACTGAAAAGTAAGTTTTGAAACTGTAAAATGTTATAGTTTCAAAACAAAAATCTATTAAGCATTTATCCTTATTAATCAAACTGAAAAACATGTTATGAAACTGTAAAATTTTACAGTTTTATACCATGATTCATTCCAGCACCAAAAAAATTTGAAACTGCAAAATTTTACAGTTTTCACCGCCTGTAACTAAAACTCGAAAACTACTTGTTCAGAATTCGAAAATTTTCTCCATTAGAACAGAAAAACAGAAGTGTATAGCAGAGAAAAAAAAAAAAAAGAGATCGAAGGAGAAAGGCGCATGTAGAGAGAGGATTGTACTCCGACAACTATTTTTTGTTTAAATCTAGCCAAATCTGATGTAGATCTACTCAGATCTGATGTAGATCTGAGTAGATCTACATCAGATCTAAGTAGATCCACTCATCTTCTTCGTCGGAAATATATCATCTTCTTCGTCGGAAGTATATTATCTTCGTTGTTGGTGAGAGTGAAGTCACGAGTTGATTTCGATGGTTGGCGGTTATCAGTGAACCCCGATCAATAGAGAAAGACATGATCACCGGTCGTCGTCCATGACAAAGACGATGAGAGAAAAATGCAGAAAAAAAAACGAGAGAGGAAGGGAAGCAAAAAGCAGAGAGAGAGAGAGAGGAAATGACTTTTGGGTGTACTCAAAAAGTTATGGGATTAAATGGTGTCCACATGTACCACATGGGACCTGTGGGTAATTTCCCCAAGTTATTAGTTTGATCCTCTACCCTATATTTTAGGTTGAAGCCAGATTGATCAGTTGCCAAGACTGAAGACAAAAATATCACATGTTTTCTACAAAAACCAAGACTGAAGACAAAAATATCATATGTTTTCTACAAAAACAAATTGAACCACTTACAATTTGATGGAGTCGATGTTTCATGGATTTTTTTTTTCTTGTTTGCGAATTACTACATATTTTTTTTCTTCTCATGTTCTAATCAAATTTTTTGAAGATAAAAGAATTTAATGTGTTTTAAATCTCTCACATAGTTTTGGATTGATGATCATGGCTTTGATACCATTTGTAAAGATTATTGCATCCTACAAACATTGAAGTATGTTCACACAAAAAATAAAAAGAAAAATACTAGAGATTTATATAAGGGTTTATTACATTTTCTATTTCTAAACTATCGTCAAATTGTTTACTTAATTCTTAAACTATCGATTGAGTATATTTAGTCTTTAAAGTATATAAATTAAGTTTAGGAGGACTTACGTGTAGGTCATAATAGGTGGTTATGTGAGAATTAATGGCGTTTTTCATCAAACACTATTTGAAAAATCACTAATTGTTAATTTTTAGCGACAGTTTGAGAATTTTCATAAAAAATATCACTAATTATAAGTTTTAGTGACAGTTAAAAAAAAGTCACAAAAAAAGTCAATAATTTTCAACTTTCAATGACAGTTTAAAAAATTCGTCACAGAAAAAGCCACTAATTGTAAGTTTTAGCGACAATTTATAAAAATCGTGACTAAAAAAAAGTTACTAATTGTCAATTTTTAGAGACATATACAAAAAATGTCACAAAAAATTATTTTTAACAATGATTTTACTAAGACTTATTTTCAATAGGACATGATGAGAATTACGTTCAACTATTAGGATCTATTGGTAGTTTAACCTTAAGTTTTATTTACTCCCTAAACTATTGATTGAATCTGTTAAGCTCCTAAAATATTTAATTCAAAACTATTTAGTCTCTGAAAAGATTATAAAAATAAAATAAAATATAAGCCCATAAATATTATAAATTAGTAAAAAATTCTATCTAATTAAAATTTTATTGCAAAAAAATTTTAAATTTTTATTTTGTCTTCGAAAAATGGGTGTCAGCCGAATTTTCTTTATAAGGGTAGGGTAATTATCTATAGTATTTTTTTTTTTTTACTTATCTTCTACAATGGCTACTTATTTGTCTTTATCTAGCATTGTATACTGGATTTTGTTTATAATTTATAATTTTTTAGTTTTTCGCTAAATTCTTTTTATGACTTAATGAATATATTATTTTGTTATATTATAATTTGTAGAAAAATGTTATTATTTAAATTATTTAATTATGCTTCTTGAGTATGTTTAATACTTGTATAATTTTATTGTCTAGGCTAAAAATCAGACTTTGATATTAATTTAAATATATATCGAATTAAAACGATTTTTAAAGAAAAAATAGAAATTTAAGATTTCTTTGGAATAAAATCTTAACTTGATAGGGTCTTTTACTAATTTATATAATATTTATAGACTTATATTTTATTTTTGTAATACTTTCAGCAACTAAAAATGTTTAAATTAAATAATTTAGGGATTTAATAGATTCAATTAATAGTTTAAGGATTAAATATATTTTAATTTATATAATTTAGAGACTAAGGGGGTGTTTGATAATTTGATTTAGCACTTGAAAATGAATGCGTTAAGTAATAATCAAGTAAGTCTGTTTGATAACTACAATTGATATTACTTAAAAATTTAAGAGCCTCTTAAAATATAGGCTAAAACTAAAGAAAAATTTAAGTCAAATGAAACTTATTTAATTCTAATTAAATTTTATAAATACTAAACATAAGTATTGATATACATTATTATAAACATATCATCACTATCACTGCCACCACCACCGCTATCACTACCACAACCACAAGTACAACCACCACTACCATCATATCACCACTATCACCATGCCATCACTACTGCCACCATTGGTTGAAATTTAAATGTTACACATTTAGTCTGTTAACGTGCACTTTATTAATTCATTTACTTGTATTAATTTATAATTTTATATAACATTATATATTTCATACATTTTAATTGTTTATATATAAATTATTATATACATTATATTTTAATATAATTTATTTTGTATTGTATTATTTTAATAATATTATATAAATAATAAATATAATAAAATAAATAAATAAAACCTGTCCGTGGTCAAATTCGACAGGCAATACACACATATATATATATATTACTAGCGTTCACCCGTGCTATGCACGGAATAAATATTTTTTGTCAATATATATATTATACTCATTTTTTTTTTAATCATTTTGTTTCTCTTATATAAAA